>CM053590.1:101634048-101656894 GCA_028646515.1 Pseudochirops corinnae
TATGAATATCTAAAATAGTTTTCTGGCAGTCAATTAGCAAGTGATTCCCTGCTTTGTTTATGTCTCTGGGAAAGGTTCTGAGGAAGAAGTCTCATTGAATAATTAGCCTTGGGCTGGGGTAGGAGTGGTCAATTCCAAAGAAGGGTCCTGGCATTTCAATTTACTCAGAGTATCTGCTGTAAGGTATATAAACCCTGTGATTTTCTTGTACTATGGCTCTGTATGAAATGGTTCTGTAATAAACAGACTATCAAATACATCCCCATCTCTCTCTCTCCTTTTCTCTCTCTCTCTCTCTTTTCATTCAGCTGGTTGCTGAGCCACAAACTGTGCTGGTCGCAGCAGTCATCCAAAAAGAATTACTGGACTCAGCTATCCTTTGGCAGATTTATAAAAGTTTATTGTTACACTGGGGCAAAGGGGCTAGGAAACCTGCAAGCTGACAGGGACTTAAGGTAGAGTTACCAAGTTAGTGTGACTCTGTTCAGCAGGCGGGGGGGGGGGGGAGGGGGGGGCATAGAAAGAAAACCTGCAAAGTTCTAGGAGATTTAGTGTGACGCTCTACAGTGGACAGGAGGTGTGATCAAAAAAAGCCTTCAAAGTGCAGGGGGGGTGTCAGAGAAAGCCTGCAGTGTGACGCTCTTAAGTGGGCAGGGGTTGAGTAGAAAGAAAACCTGCTAGAAAAAGCCTGCAAAATGTGAGGGCTAGAGATGCAGTTTTTAAAGACACAAAACTGTCAGTCATACGTTCATTATGCTAACTACGTGTGCAAAGGTGGAGTTAGGGAGAAGTTTGGGAGTGGTCAAACTTGAATGAGAAGTACCCAGCCGATTAGCAGATGGATGAGTCTTGTTTCAGCCAGCTACTAGAACAAAAGGAGGTAGTGCTTTTAGTCTGAGGGGAAGGGAAGGGACAGAGTTAATGCTTTACAGCTGGGGGGGAAGAGTGACTTTTATGACTTAATTGCACATGCTGATGTTACAGACTGATATTACATACATAGGCACCCGAAAACAAGTGAGGTTTTACGGACTGAAGTTAACAAAGTCACCCCAAAATATTCCAGAAGCACCTCGTCAGAAGCTCCTGTGTAACTCTTAAAACCTTTTTACAACTTGGCTCCAACCTATCTTTTATGTTTCATTATATATTACTCCTCTTCTTACATAGAGGTTGAGAAAGGTTAAATGACTTAAAGCTAGGACACACAGTTGGTAAGTGACTGAGACAGGATTTGAACTCCAATTTTCTTGGCTCCAACTCCAGTTCTCTATCGACTAAACTACCTTGCTACCTCATCAATCATTGACTTAGGGTTAGAATGGATCATACAGAGCACTGAGAGAATATATAACTGTCCAAGGTCACACAGGTAAGGGAGTGGTACAGTCTTTGAACCAAGGTCTTTTAACCTCCAATCCAGCCCTCTTTGAACAGTGCTATATACACTGCCTCCCTAGAGTGCATGGGAACTGTTACAAAGAGTCTTCTTCACTATGTCTATGTAGGGGATTCAATCCAGACCCCACAATAAAGATAAATAATAGACCTGCTAGATTTCTCTCCCTTACTCCCCTTACCATATTTTTGTTTGAGGAAAAGTGAAGAGCCACAGCACTGCAGTTCCCCCTTTGCCATGATGGCAATGCGGTCTCCCAGAAGATCAGCTTCATCCATAAAGTGGGTAGTCAAAAGAATAGTGCGTTTACTTTTCTGATTTTGAAGGAGGTCCCATGTGGCTCGCCGTGAGACTGGATCCATACCGGATGTTGGCTCATCCAGCATGACCACCTAAAGATCCCAAAAAGACAGACCCAAGACTAATGAGACAGTCTTCAAATGAAATTTCACTGTTTACCTGGTGGGAAGCCTTATCCTGACTCTATTTCCCTAATGATATGCTAGTTTACTCAAGGAAATATGATGAATTTACTCTGAATTCTACTATAATGTAGAAATTATTCTGCCATATTATATCTACTTGGTATTCATTGTTCCAGTTGAGGTGGGATATAATGGAATTGAATCACTTGTCTAAGGATAGAGAGCAAACCCAGGTTAAGAAAGAGCCAGTTTTTTAATGCCTTCAATCCTATGGCTATCCTATACTAATAAGGCTACCTAACCATTTGCTTAATACTGAGTATACCTTAGGAAGTTTCATTTAGAGAGGAAGGTCCACACCAACTTACCTAGGTCTTTATAAGCTGATTTATCTATTTAGGCTGTTGTGGAGACCTGATTCTACCCACAGAAATGGGGAAACCTATACCTTAGATCCTCCTATGAGTGCGATGCCAATGGAGACCTTGCGCTTCATTCCTCCACTCAGAGACTTTGAAATTGTGTTGCGCTTCTTCTCCAGGTTAAGAATATTCAAGATATAATTGATTTCATCAGTGCAATCTTTACCACTGATTCCTTTCAACTAAAAGAACAAAATTAGGACAGAGAATAGAGACTTTGTGAAAGGAAGCTTAGTCTATTCAACAATTTTTTGTGCCTCAGAAAGACTCTGCAGGCAACTCTAGTAGCTTCCTTATTCAGGAATATTGATTTAAGGATGTCTTTCCTTCCTCTATCTCCCTTTGTGTCCACAAAGTGTTTTTTAGAACTTATTTTGGGATCCTTTGAGGGTAAGAATACTGGCCTGCTAAGTGGACACATAAGGCATAAGAAAAAAAAATATTCTTTTGTGCTCACTTGAACATAGAAGGAAAGGTGTTCAGCAACAGTCAGATAATCAAACAAGATGTCATGTTGTGGGCATAAGCCCAGACTTTTCCGGATGTGAACAAAATCCCGTGAGATCTCATAACCACTGAGATATGCCTCTCCACTTGTAGGAGGGATAAGACCTAGAAGTAAGCAGAAAACACCCTATTTTTCTATTTTATTTTCAAGAATCCCTGTTCTACTGTTATCACCTTTCATATTAATTAGGCCTCTGCCTTTCCCCTGGAAATTACTGTCTTTCCTTACATGTGTAAAAGCTGTTTCCCCTGATAAAAATGTAAACTCCTTGAGGGTAGGTGCTGTTTCAGTTTGGTTTTGTAATCCAATTTTTGTCTAAAAGTGATCAGCACATAGTAGGAACTTAATGCTTGCTAAATTGAATTAAGAAGGAGGTACAAAGAAAGATGGGATATACAAGAGAGCAAATAATGTGCTTTCTGAGACAAGCTATGAAACCATGAGTATATACATCCTGCTGGTGTTGTCAGATGTGCTCAACCACTTTTAAGTGCCATGACATTTTCTTCTTGAAGAGGTAGTTCTTCCTTTAAAATAATGAAATTTAGGTTCTCCATGATGGCATAGGCCTGTGGGTTCTACAGCCTGGGGACAGAGTTTATCTTGGAAGTAGTCTGACCAGGACAGAGTGGAAGACCAGGATATAGTAAAGCTAGATTCTATCACCTCATTAATTCATTATGCCTTTTGGAATTGAGACTAAGCTCAAGTTAGTTTCTTTTAAATTGCCATCTGTCACACTGTTAATTTACATTGAGTTTGTAGAACCTCCAATCTTTTTCAAACAAATTGTTATTTGGCCATAGCTTTCCCATCTTGTATTTGTAGAGTCAACTTTTTGGAATGCAAGGTGTTGGGATTTTACATTTAGTTCCATGAAATTTCATCTTACTACATTTGGTTCATTGTTTTAGTCTGTCAAGGCCTATCATCTAACATGTTTCTCTAAGTTTCTCTAACATATTTATGTCATTGAAGAAAAACTAGTACTATAAGGCTGCAAAAACTTTCCCCCATTTATCTGCTTCTCTTCTGCTTTTAGTTGTAACCAATGATTTTTTTAATGACCAAATCTAACAGCTTCTTCTCAATCTTTCTCCTGCTTAACCTTTCCACAACACCTGATACTCCTGACCTCCCAGAGACTCTGTACTCTGGGTTTTTGTGACATTGCTCTCTTGGTTTTTCTCTTACCTGTCTAACTACTCACTAACTCCTCAGCTTCTTTTGCTGCACCCCTCTCTGCCCCCCATGGCTAATGTGGTTTGACACTTTATCTCTGATAACTAGTTTCTTTTTTTTTAAAGGCATTTTAATTTATTCACTTATACTTTTTATCCTCTTTGAGGAACAGAAGTTTGTTTGTTATTTTATTTATTTTATTGATAAATTTTGTTTTGAGAGATGAGCAATTTAGAATACTCTTTCCTCCCCATGGTCGTGTCCAAGCTCTATGTCTACCACCATTACTTGGTCATCTCTTCTCCTTCCAGGTTCACTGAAGCCATATTTACCACAAAATCAAGATTTCAATTGATGTTATCTACTGACCTCCAGGGAATCTTCCCCCCCCCATCTTTATTTATATATATATATATACACACACCCTTTGTGATCCCCTTTGGGATATTCTTGGCAAAGATAGAGTGGTTTGCCATTTTCTTGTCCAACTCATTTTACAGATGAGAAAAATGTGGCAAACAATGTTAAGTGACTTCATGCAGCTAGTAAATATCTTAAGTCAGATCTGAATTCAGGTCTTCCTGACTCCAGGTCTGACTCTGTATCCATTGGACCACCTAGCCACTACACATAGGTGGATATATAGATAGATATTCCCTCACACAGCCTAGCCTCCCAGTTCCTTGACTTACTTATTTCTCATACTCTACTTCTTTTTTTTAAAATTTTTAAACTTTTGTTTATTTTGATAATCAGTTTCTTTATGACTTTTGACTACTTCACTTCTGTATTAATTTTTAGACAACAGTGTCAATGAAGCAATAAAGATATACTAAATGCTGGAGATACAAACAAAGGCAAAGGACATTCCCTGTCCTCAAGGAGCTCATAATCTAATGATTAATTACAAATTATTTAATTAATCACAACCTAATCTAATTACAAGACATAATATGGACGACAAGGTCAGGAAACATCATGAAAACCTCATTATAAGTCATGCCTTCCTCTCCCCCTTCCCTCCTAAAAAAGTTTCTTGATTTCTCACATGGCAAGTAGACCAGAAAAATAGAAGTAAGAAAAAAACCAAGAGAGAGCAATGTCACAAAAACCCAGAGTACAGAGTCTCTGGGAGGTCAGGAAACATGAAATTAAAAAATTTTTGTTCAAACAAAACTAGTGCAAAATGAGAAGGCAAGCAGGAAACTTATACCAAGTTTCTCTGGAAAAGGCCTTATATCTCAAATATATATCTCATTTCTCAAATATATAGAGAGACCTGAGTCAAATTTATAAACATATGAGCTATTCCCCAATTGGTAAATAGTCAAAGGATTGACTAAAATGTCAGTTGTCATAAGAAGAAATCAATGCTATTAATAGTCACATGAAAAAATGCTCTAAATCATTAATGATTAGAGAAATGTCACCTTACACCTATCAGATTAGCTAACATGACAGAAAAAGAAAATGACAGATACTAGAGGGGATTTAGAAAAATTGGGATACTAATGCAGTGTTGATAGAGTCATGAACTGATCCAACCATTCTGGAAAACAATTTGGAACTATGCCCAAAGGGCTATAAAACTGTACATAGCCTTTGACCTAACAATACCACTACAAGGTCTATATATCAAAGAGATCAAAGAAAAGGGAAAAGTATCTATTTGTACACAAATATAGCAATTTTTTTTGTGGTAGCAAAGAGTCTGAAGTTGATGGATGCCCATCAATTGGGGAATTAGTGAACAAGTTGTGGTATATTATTGTGATATAATATTACTGTGCTATAAGAAATGACAAACAGAATGGTTTCAGAAAAATCTGGGAACTCTTATATGAACTGACAAAAAATGAAGTGAGCAGAACCAGAAAATCATTGTATACAGTAATGGCAATATCATAATGAAGATTAACTGTGAAAAACTGAGTTATTCTAATCAAGACAATGATCCAAGACGATTCCAGAGGACTCATGACGAAAAATATTATCCACCTCCAGAGAGAGAGAACTGATGAATTCTGAGTGCAAACTAAAGTATAACTTTTTTCCCTTTCTCTTTCTTTCTTTTGTTTACAACATGGCTAATATGGAAAGATGTTTTCCAAGACTTCACATGTAAAATTTATATCATATTGCTTCCTTCTCAAGGGGTAGGAGAGATGTGGGAGGGAGGGAAAGAATTATGAGCTCAAAACTTTAAAAAGTGAATATTAAAAATTTTTTTAAGTTATTGGGAAATATTTAACAAAAATCAGTAGAAATATATTTAACAAATATGTTATAAGGTCTATTAAAAAATGGTTATAAGACCGGATTAAAAAAACCTGGAAGGAGGTTTTTAGCATATTGTACCAGAGATGTGCCACGAGTCATGTGTGACATTCAATATTTTTAATTGATGACTTGGATGAAGTCATGGAAGGCATACTTGTAAAATCTATATATGTCATGAAGCTGGAGGGGGAAGTTAACACAATGGATAACAAAATCAGAATCTAAGATGATATTAGATGGCTAAAACAATGGATTGAATGTAAAAAGATAAAATTCCAAAAAGAAAAAAAATGTAAAGTCTTATAAAAATCAACTCCACAAATAAAGGAGTAGGAAGATATGGTATGATAGGATTACTATCTACCAGGGTTCCCTTAGGCTAGTTCTAAAAGGCAAAGAAAGCTGCCCCCAAGACTTGACTGGCATAGGCTCCAGCATCATTAATGTGGCATTCTGGTGGGCTAAAGGGCAAAAAAAGGCCCACCTATATGGAGTCAGGACCCTTCAGATTTGGCAGATGGTCCAAGATCATACATATTACCACACCCTGCTCTGATAACCAATTACATTTTTATATGCAAGAAAGGAGGTGATGTGTATGTCATTTACCCAAACAAAGTGGTTCAGTGTCCCTATGGAATAATCTATAAGGGTTTCATTTCATTCCAGTGTTGAACCAAAAAGGAGATTTGAATCACCCACTGACTTGCCCACCAGAATTGGTATAATCAGTAAATTGGATGAAATAGCAACACGGCTAACATGTTTGAAGTGGTGGAAAGTCAATAAAAATATAAAGGATGAAGAAAAGAAGGGGGAAGGGAATAAGCATTTATATAGCACTTACTAGGTGTTAAGTACTTGCCAAATATTATCTTATCTCATCCCCACAACAACTCTGAGAGATACGTGCTGTTATTTTTCCTGTTTTATAGTTGAGGAAATGGAGGCAAACAGAGTTTAAATTACTTTCCCAGGGTCACACAGCTAGTAAGTGTCTGAGGCTGGGTTTGAATTCAAGTCTTCCTGGCTTCAGACCCAGCACTGTCCCATTTACCTGCCCCTTTGAGGTGACTGAATGTCCAGATACAGTGCCATGGCACCTTGGTGAAGAGTGCTTTTGGTGATATATGGAACAACCTCTCTAGAACACCAAGTAAGTCCCCATCAAAGCAGAATGATTAACTCAATAGGGTGGAGGAGACCAGGGTAAATACTATTGTCAGTGGGAACAGAAGGTTGGGATCCAGGAAAGGAGATACATAGATCAAAGCTTTGTATGTGTACAGAAGGAACCTTCTTCCAGAGGAAGCTCTTGGCGTAGCTCCTGAAACACAGTTAATAAGTCATCAGTTGCCAGCCTAGGAGGGTGCTAGTAACACTGTACTATAAAATCCAGGATAGAGCAGAAGGGACCCTGAGTCAAGTCTTCCTATTACACATGGTTAGGAAGAAGTTCTTGTGAAAAAGATCTGGGGCTCTGGTGGACTGGAAGCTCAATACAAGTCAACAGTGTGAGATGATAGGCAAAATGAGCTCATGCTAATTCTAGTTTGCATTTAAGAGAGACACAATGTATAGGATGAAGAAAGTAACAAATCGTTCAACTGCAATCTGTCATGATTAGACTCTGTCTTGAACAATCTGCAAAGTTCTAGGTGAACCATGTTATGAAAGACATAAACAAACCAGAGCACAGCCAGAAAGGCAGTCAGGATGATAAGAGCATCAGTTGAGGCACTGAATGTTGAGCATAGAGAATGGAGGATGGGAGGTGGGGAAAGGACACAAGAGCAATGTAGGAAGGTCTGTCATGGGATGAGGCATTAGATTTTTTTCTATAAGAACTATTTAAAATTAGAATTTTAAAGCAAATTTCTGCATTATGTAATATCAGAACTAGGCATAAATAATTCTTTTTATATGCAAAATTTGTTATATGTTTAAAATGAAAAGTTGCATATAATAGAGGTTTGTAGTTTCATGCCAAAAAAAAAAAAAAAAGCTGTCAGCATGGCTGAAAAATGTTTCACTGGCCTTTTTCTTTTGGCCTCACTTTTGAAAGCTATACAACTAATTGTGTGTGTATACATATACACATACACATACATAATACATACACGCACACATGCATACATACATATATGTATATGTATACATACACACTCAAGGCCACTACCCAAGAGATAAGTGGTCAAAGGATGAACAAATAATTCTTTCAAAAATTGCAAATTTTTAATAAATCACATTGAAAGAATGTTACAAACTACTCACAATAAGAAACTCCAATAAAAAAGTGCATTTTCCCTTTATGTTCAGTAAATTGGAAAAGATAACAAACGATGGGAAGTCAGTGTGGGAGGGACTGCTGGACGATAAGCACATTAATAGAATTGGTGAAGCTGTGAATCAGTGAAATAATTTTGGAAAGAAATTTGCAAGCCTGCAAATAAAGTGACTAAAATGTCGGTACCTTTTGCCCCAGAGATTCCACTATAAGGCTATACCCCAAAGGAAATCATTGATAAGAAGAGAATCCCCAAATACAACAACAACTGCACTTTTTGTGATGGCCAAGAATTAGAAAAAAAGTAGATGCTCATCAATTGTGCAATGGCTAAGCAAATTGAGGCAGACATAAGTAACGGCATATTAATGTACAATAAGAAACAACTAATGAATAGAGAGGCATAGAAAGATTTATATATGATGTAAAGTGAAATAAAGAGAGTCATAATGATGATAACAATGTAAATGGAAAGAACCACAAAACAATCAAAAGTGAATGTTGCAAAATTATAAAGGGCAAGCCTGACTTGAAAAAGAGGTTTGAGGAGACATCTCTGTCCCATTCCTTTGCAGGTGGGAGGTGTGTGGATGTGGAGCATTACTTATATTTTCAGACTTTTAAAAAATATATTGATTAGCTTGACTGATTTTTTTCACCTTTTCTCTAAAATTTTGTTATATAGGATAGCTTTTTGGGAGGGGGAAGAGAAAAGATACTGGAAGAAATTCCAGAAATTCCAAATGTAAAAATGAACAACAAAAAAATCAAATATGTTTTGCAAATATATTTGGTCTTTATTATATACAAAGTCTCATGATTCTTTTCTTAAAGAAAGTGTTCATTATGTGTACTACAGGCAGGAGGTTTCTGTGCTATGTGTAAGCCTTTGGCCTCTTTAGTTACATATTCCTTAACTGTTTTACTTTATATATAAATATAGATGTATGTGTGTGCATACACAATCATATATTTTAAGTTTTTGCTTCAAGCATAACAAATAACAACAAATTGAGTATTTCTATAGACAAAACAAGAAAGACTGTATACGAAACCACGAATCTCTGTTATGCAGCCTGTTTCTTTTAAAGTACATAACATATTCAGCATATTAGCTCCAGAATTGTCTGTGTTCCTGTCTGAACACTATCCTATTCTTAGCAGTTGTAAAATGCTTCAGTGATTTTTTTATCATTCTTTTTGTTCCAGCATACTATTCATTAAAATCTCTTCTACCCTCCACTCAGTTTTTAAAAATGCTCCTTTGTAATCAATAAGCACGGTAAAACACAATAAATCCACACGTTGGCCACATCCGAAAATGCATGACTTATTCTGCATATCTAGTTTAACACCTCTTTGTCTAGAGGTGGGAAGCATATTGAATCTTCTATCTCCGGAGTCATGATTAGTAATTGCACTGAACTGCATTGTTTTTCAGAGCTATTTTTCTTTAAAATGTTGTCACTCTTTAAATTATCCTCTTGGTTCTGCTCAGCTCACTTGACATCAGTTCTTACAAGTCTTCATAAGCTTTTTTCCCCCAAAATTTGTCCCTTTTCTTCATTTCTTATAGTACAATATTCCATTACATTCATATAATCTGTTCAGCCATTTCAAAATTTATAGGCAACAGCTAAGTTTCCTTCCCCTGCCCCTTACAGTAAAAATGCTGCTATGTTTGTACATAAGGGTGCTTTCTCTCATTTAACTCATTTAGGTACGAGTCTAGCAGGTATTGCTGGGTCAGAGGGTAGGAATTGTTTAGTGAATGCTTGCATATAGTTTCCAATTGCTTTCTAGAATGGTTATGGCAATTCATTGCTCCACCAATGATGCATTAGTGTGCTTGTTCTCTTCATTATGGAACACTGGGTTATTCAGTTATATTGTTTCTCATTTTCATTCTTCCAATCCACTCCACCGACACATCTAATTTTTAGCCAATAAAAGATGGTTTTTGATGACTGCTGAATAGTAATAGTGTTTGAGATTTGTTCTCTGGCAGAGCTCTATTGCCAGACAGAGTACTATTCCACTACTATTATATAGCATGAGCAAATTTCTGCTGTTTGGATCTATTTTCGTTAAAGATAAGTTTTGCTTTATGGTTTTTTTTAATAAAAAAGAGGGGGAAAAATAGCACCCCTGATCAATACAGTGAAAAAGTCTGAAAGATCTTTTTCTTTAGTTAGATCTATTTTAGGGTATAGGGGTGTTCAGAGAAGACTAGTACCTCCTGTATGAGGGCTGCCATGCCTTTTCAGGGCTGTTTTCAATCTTTGGTGTCCACCTGATTCATCCAAATTCAGTAGAACTAAAAGATGGACAGCTTTTGTTGCAAGAGAACTCAGCAGGTATCACATCCATATAGCAGCCCTGAATGAAAAGAAGGCTGGTAAATTAAGGCCAGCTTATTGAAGTCAGAGCTGGATATAAATTTTTCTGGAGTGGCCACAGCAACAGGGAGTGCTGTGAAGTTGGTATGGGTTTCACAATCAAAACTAATCTAGTCAATAAGCTTGTATACTTCCCAAAAAGAGTGAATGGCAGACTCACGACAATGTGACTGCCACGTGCAGGAAAGAATCATGCCAGCATCAGCGCATATACTCTCACCATAATAAACCCCGAGGAAATCAAAGAAAAACTTAATGAAGAGCTAGAGACCCTCATCATCAGTGTGCCAAAATAAAAAAGAAAAAGTAATTCTGGGTGACTTTAATGCCACAGTAGGCACAGACTATCAGACGTGGCAGGGAGTCACAAACAGCAATAGTCACTTGCTACTGAAGACATGCATCTGATGACTCCTCATCACCAACACTGTCTTCCATTTACCTAAATGAAATAAGACTGTGGATGCACCCTCACAGAAAATACTGACATTTAATGACTATGTCATCGTACGGAGAAGAGACAGACAGGATATGAGAGTGATGAAGGTAAAGTGTGGTGCAGAGTGTTGGACCAATCATGGTCTTGTCTTCTCCAAGCTAAACATTCCCATTCAACAAAAGCAGTGGCCCCAAGGCAAGATGACTACTAGAAGATTTAATATCAGCAGATTAGAGAACTTCTCTGAGTATGAACAGCTTGTTGCTAATTTGGAGGGAAAGTTGAGCTAATACATGTTTGGCAACAGTAGAGCAGAGAAGGAATGGGCAACTTCCTGAAATTTGGTGTAGAGCACTGCATTTACTCATCTGGACAAGAACAGCCACAAACATCAAGATTGGTTTGACAAAAATAATGGAGAAATTCAAAAGCTGCTAAACTAAAAACATGAACTTCACAGGGTTTACCAAGAGGATAGTTCATCTCTAAGAAGGCAGTGTTTAACTCCATCAAAAGTAAAGTGCAAGCAAAGCTTAAGAGAGATGCAGGATTCTTGGCTCAGTAAGAAGGCAGATGAAACTCAGTTTGACACTAATAGTAATAATCCAAAGTTCTTTTATGATTCTCTCGAAGTTATTTATGGGCCACAGATGTATGCTATATCTCAACTAATCAGTACTAATGGAATCACATTGATTAGTGATAAAGACATAATCCTGAAGAGGGGCTGAACACTTCTACAGTGTTCTCAATAGATCATGTACCTCAGGTTGAAGTTAATCCCTTTCTAGTCAAACTTCTAGCTGAAGAAGAAGTTTTGAATGCCATTAGGCTCCTCTAGTGTGGCAAAGCACCTAGTGCCAATTCTATTCTAGCTTATATTTACAAGGTAGCATGGCCACTATTAAAAAAAAAGCTGCCTGAAATATTCCAAATTATATAGCAAGAGGAGGTTATCTCCCAGGAATTTAAGGATGCCTCCATTGTCCACCTTTATAAAGGAAAAGGAAATAGTTTGTCTTGTGACAACCCCAGCAGGAGCCTGGGGAGTAGGATGTCATTGCTTAATCATTGCTGGCAAGATTCTTGCCAGAGTCCTGCAATAGGCTGATCCTTTACCTTGAAGATGGTCATCAAACTGAGATCCAGCATGGCTTCAAAAAGGGCTAAGGAATGGCTGATATGGCATATGTTCCCCATCGACTCTAGAAGAAATGCCAGGAGCAGAACAGAGGTCTGTATACAACGTTCATCAATCTGACCAAGGCCTTTGAAACTATCAGTCATGAGGGCTTGTGGAAAATCATGGCAAAATTTGGTTGCTGGAAAGTTCATTAGTATTTTATGTCAGTTACATGATGGCATGCTTGCCCAGGTACTGGATAATAAGAAGATGCTCTTGCACTTTTGCAGTCATCGATGAAACATGTGCTTGCTCACATGCTTTTTAGCATGATGTTTTCAGGATTGTTGAAAGACACCTTCAACAAGAACAAAAAATGGCATAATGGTAAACTAACTTGAAAAGGTTGCAGGCTAAGACTAAAGTAGAGAGAGAGCTGGTACATGACTTTTTCTTCACAGATGATTGGGTATTCAATGTACCCTCCGAGGCTGAGATACAGCAAAGTATGAGTCAATTCTCTGTTGCTTGTGCTAATTTTGGCCCAACAATTAACACTAAGAATGCTCCCCACCAGTCAGAACCACACTATCCATACATGGAACTATTGGTTATGGCAAATGGAGAAATTTTGAATGCTGTGGATGCATTCACTTAACTTGGCAATATACTTTCCAGGAATGTCTACACAGATGATGAGGTTGATGCACACATTGGCAGAGTTAGCTCTGTGTTTGGGAGGCTCTGAAGTAAAGCGTGGGAGAGAAGAGGTATTAGATTGCCTAACAAACTGAAGATCTTATAGAGTCATTTTGTTGACCTCATTGTTGCATGCCTATGAAACCTGTACAGTATATCAGCACTATGTCAGGAAATTGAATTGCTTCCATTTGAATTGTCTTAGGAAGACCCTGAAGATCACATGGCACTGGAGGTACCAGATACTAAGGCCCTTTCTTGAGCTTAACTACCAAGAATTTAAACTCTACTGCAGATGACAACTCCACTGAGCTGATCATGTTGTTTGAATGCTAAACATATGTTTGCCTAAAGGACTATTTTATGAACTCACACAAGGCAAACACTCACATGGAGGTCAGAAGAAGCAATACAAAGATACTCTCAAGTTCTCTCTAAAGAACTTTGGAATTGATTGTGAGTCATGGGAGACAGTGGCATAGGTATTGTATGCTCACATCAAAGAAAGGCACTGTGATTGATGAGCAATGCAAAATTGAAGTAGCTCAAAAGAAATGTGAGATGTATAAATTTAGAGACATCTCCACTCCAAATGTTCATATTAACTTTTTGTGCCTGATCTGTGGTAGAGCCTTCTGGCCTGGTATTGGTGTGATCAGTCACAGTCAGATATATTGTACTTTGACCCCAACATAGTGATGTCATCTTGGTACTCATGAAGAACAAAGGCCAATCACATTTCCTTTTCTGAGTTTGGTTCATTTATGATCTCTGATAGTTTGGGTTTTTTATAGTTTTGAAAATATTCTTCTGTTTCTTTTATGTTCTCAGTTTTGTTAGTATATGACTGTAATAAAAGGGTCAGATTATTCTTTTTATTTATTTTGTTTGTAATTTCATCTAGCTCATTTGCTATTTTATTTGTCTTACTGCCCTCTTTTTAATTAGATTAGCTAAAAGTTTATCAATTTTATTAATTTTTTCAGAGAACTAGCATAGAGTTTTATTTATCATTCCTACATTGTTTTTGGGGGGAGGTTACACTTATTTTTTCTCTTATTTAAAAAAATGCATATTCAATTAATCTTTTTTTTCCTATTTTGTTAATGTATGTTTGTAGGAACATAATTTTTCTCCAGAAGACTGCTTTTGCTGCAACCCAAAAATGTCATTTTATTATCATTTTTTTCACATAATTGCTGTTTCTGTGATTTGTTCTATGACTCAGTCAATAATTTCATTGTTTAGTCACTATTTTGGTTCGTGTCTTTTGTTTTTGGCCCTTGAACCAATGATTTTTTATTGCATTATGGTCTAAAGAAGGATATATGAACTATTTCTGCCTTTTTATATTTGTTTGCAATGTTTCTGTGTCCTAATACATGATCAATTTTTATAAAAATTCTACTTTGTGCTGAGAATATGTATATTCTTTTCTTGTTCCATTTAGAAGATGCCATATCTTTTAGCTCTAGTTTCTTCAGTAATTTATTGAGTTCTGCATTTTCCTCTTTTGCTTAATTTTCTGTAAGATTTGTTTCAAATGGAAAGAAAGACATTCAAGTCTACTGTCACTATTATATCACTATATGTATTCTTGTCACTCAGGTAATGTTTTCTTTTTTTAATCTGGACGCAATGGTAGTAGGAATATACAAGTTTAGTACTATTATTGTTTTTTCCCCCTTATGGTTCCTTTCAGCAGAATGCAGTTTCCTTGTTTATCCTTTTAAAATTTTTGAATGTTTGTTTTTTCAGAGAGCATGACTACAACTTTCACTTTTTTGTATTAATAATTTTTGTACACATAATGTTTTAATGTGTTTTCTTGTAAGAAAAAGATGGTAGTGTTTTGTTTTCTTAGCTAATCTGTTATTCTTTTTTATTGGATTGTTAAATCCATTTACATTTAAAATTATGAGCTAGGTTAGCATTTTTCTTCCTTTGTCTCACTTTTTCAAGTTATGATTTTCCCCTTTATTTCACAGTAAGCACAGTATTATATCTCTTCAGTTACTTTAGTTTAATCTTTTTTTTTTAAGGTAGCCTTATTCTCTTTTCTCTTCCCCTCCTATTCTTCCCCTCCCATTTGTTAGCCCTTTCTATTTGGAGTTTTATCAGTTCCTTTTTCTTACCTAATTTTATCTGTCTATTTAATTCTTCCCCTCTTTTTTTACTCAGTCAAGTAGATTTTCATTTTTCTCCTTCCTTTCCACTACTTCTGTTCATTAGGTTTTTTCAGAAAAGATTTATCCTCCCTCTCTCTTTACTGTAGACCTTCATTCTCTGATTCACAGTCCCTATTCTCATCCTCTTCATTCCTCACATAATCAAAACTTCTGAAGTAGCCTTTCTGGGCTGCTCTCTCTAAGAACTTTCTGCTACTGCCTTATAGAGTTTACTCCCTAGTTCCTCTTTTCCTACTATGTCTCACTCTCAGAAAAAATGTCAATTCCTATAGGTTACAGTGAGGACATTGCCCCATGGCAGGACAATGTTCCCCTCCACATTCCCAATTATGTAGCTCATTACTCACCTATAACCTCCCCCTGGCTACCATCTCTCCTCTTTTGACTCGAGCTCTCTTCGGCCCCTCCCCCCCCCCCCATGCCCTGACACTAACCCAGGCACTCATTGCCCCCAGGGGCTCCTGCTTTTCTATACCCCCAAAGCAAGACAAGTGGCTTTTTCAAGTGCCAAATCCCTGCAGACAAACCCTAGTGCAATGTCCCTATCTCCCTTCATAAATAATCTCTCTTTATCCATAGGATTATTCATTAGTGAATACTTTTTTGAATGAACCACTTTCCCAACACCAAAACAAAGTCCCTTCTTTCTTCTCCTTTTCAATTTCTACAGGGAGATAAATTCCTCACCCACTCTCCTGTAGGCTCTTCTCTTCCTAAGAGACTTTAGAAGTCACATTTCCCTTGCTGTTAGCCCTCTATTTGACCAAGGTACATCACATAATCCCCTCTGTTCTCATTTCCAATTCTGTTTAGTTTCACAATAACACTGATTAAGTTGTAGGCAGGATGCTAAAAGGTTCTGACCATAATGTTCAGGCCCACCTCTGCACCATCACTTCTTCCTAACTTCTGCCTTCCCCTGTCTCCTTATGAACATTTAGAAGAAGTCTCTTACTGGTCTCTCTGCTATCATTCTATTGCTGTTGTTGTCCTTGGTTGCCGCAGCTGTTTTCCCTGGGGCATCAAGAAGTAAGTAATCTCTTTAGGTTTTCTTCCTAAGAATGTTTTAAATGCCTCTTTATTATTGACTGTCCATAATTTTTTATTTATGGTCAAGTTGAGATTTGCAGGGTAGGTCACCCTGGGCTGCCTCCTGAGTTCCCCTGCTCTTTGGAATACATTATTTCATCCCCTCTTGCATTTTTGGGTGGATGCAGAATAGTCTTGTGCTATTCAAATTTCCTTCTTAGTTGAAGGACTTTCTCTTGGCCACTTGCAGAATTTGATTTTTCTCAATGGAGTTGTTAAATTTAACCATTGTGTGTCTTGGAGTTTAAAGCCTTGAGGTTGTTTTGTTTGTTTGTTTGTTTATTTTTTTTCTTTTTGGAGAGGGAAAGGCAGGGCAATTGCGGTTAAATGACTTGCCCAAGGTCACAAGGCTAGTAAGTGTTAAGTGTCACATTTGAACTCAAGTCCTCCTTACTCCAGGGCCAGTGCTCTATTCACTGTGCCACCTAGCCATCTTGGTTTTTTTTCCCCCAGGAGGTAATGTATAGATTCTTTCAACTGGCACTTTGTTTTCTGTGTTCAGAAGTGCTGGGAAGTTTTCTTGTACTATTTCTTGCACTGTGGTATTCAAGTTTTTTGACTTGTATTCTTACGGGAAACATAATTCTTGAGTAGTGTCTATGAATCCTGTCTTTGAGATCAATTTGTTTTTTTTCTAATAGATAACACATTTTCTTTTAATGTTATCGTTTTTTTGCTTTTCTTCTTCCAGACTGTCCTTCACTACTTCTGTTTATCTGCATTCCTAATTAGTTGTCCTATTCCACCTCCCCTCCCCCCACGAGATGACATCGCAGATTCAACTTTTTCTATTTTGCCAATTATGTCTGTTGCATAGGCTATAAGCTCTGCTCTAATAATTTTCATTTCTCTTTTAAAGCACTAAGAAACAGTGTGTTATGGTCCCATGCTGTCCTCAAAATCCACAGGGTCCTCTTCCTCATCAAGTGTTGAACTGTTTTCTTCTGTTGTGCATAGATACCTGATACACAGATACATTTATTAGATCTGGAGGCAATATTTACTTCTGTTGCTAATGTTTCCCCTTTGTGTTTATTTGCTTATGCTCAAGATATTTGGGGTTTCTTCCTCCTGAGATTTTTGGTAATTTCAGGCTTTCTTTCCTTTTATTTTCCCCTACTGCTCACTGACTCCCTCTTCTCTGTTGGAAGTTTCCCTGGGGGATGGATCTCAAAGAGTCTCAGCCTTTTCTCACACTGAGCAACTCGTGGTCTACTAGCTTAGGTCTTTGCTCCAAGTTTTGTAAGGACAGAATTAGCACTGGTTGGATGCTAGGGTCTTTTTCTCAGGGTTACTAAAGTGTCACATAACTCTACCCTGCCTCCCTCCCCGCGCCCCCCATCCCTAACACCACTGTTCTGTTTTGTTCTCTCTGTTTCATAGTTCTCTAGACCAGCAGTATAGAGCATTGACATGCTGGTACTATTGGTGCCTGGGTAGATATCTGTCACTTGGAGTTTGGGCCTGCCAGGTTCTGGGAGGAGAGGTGTGCGTGTCAAGGTATGAGGTCTTACACTATTTCAATCCCAGTCATGTGTCCTGTCCCACTGTTCCCTGAAGATATCCTTTGAAGCCTAGGATGCAACCACTTGCATTGGTTATACTGGCAGTGTATATCCATGAAAATGGAAAGAAGAATTAGGGGAAGGGATGTGGTGTTGCATTTTATTGTAAGCTTTGCTACTGGGAGTTCAGTGGAGAAGGGAGTAGTGAGTGAACATGAGTTAAGTTCATGGTTTCCTAGTGTCCTTAGATCATGGAGATAGTTGAAGTTGCTTTATCTTTGGCATGTCATTTCTGTTTTGGAGAGGTCTGAGACATCATGAGGATCAGAAAAAATGTCTAGTTGTCCATCTCATTGGTCACATGACCTTGCTGTTTGAATCTCAGTAGCACTGGAAAGATGGGAGCAGAGTCCTCTAGGAGTAGCTGAGGTCTGTTGCAAGCCATGGGTTAACTTGTGCAGCCTTGCAGCTGGGAACATGATGAGCTACAGGGGATAGGGTGCCAAGGAAGCATGCTTCTATTCATTCAGTTTTTAACTTGTTTAACTTGTTTAGGTTCTTGGAGCCTTAGCTTGTGGAGACAATTGAAATTGCTTTATCTCTTGCACATAATTCCTATTTTGGAAAGATTTGAGAGGTCATGAAGATTGGTCATCTTGGTCATGTGACCTAATCTAGTCTCCTATAAGGTTTTTGTATTCCACCTCTTAGTCACCCATCCCACATGGGGAGAAGGCATAAAGGTCACTAGGTACTATTAACATCTTGGAAATCCACATATAGTCTGTACATGCTATAATATTGTACTCTTCTTTACAGAATTAGCAATGTCAAGAGTAACTTATTTACATTTTGTTATGTCAATTACAAATCATCTGAGGTCCCTCTTCTAAAACATATAAAGGAGTTGGTGTTTTGTGGATCTAACCACAGAAAAGTGGCTAATGATATCAAAGTGTTAAACTGCATAAACCATGCTAAGTGATCCCTTTATGAGGTACAAATTAGTCACTTCAGTGAATGTGAAAAGAAGCAAAAGGCATAGGATGAAGAATGATAAGTTATACCTCCTGGTAACCTTTAAAAGTCAGTTTGGTGAATCCAGAAAATAGATTTGAAGAGGAATCCAGCTTCTTATAAGAAAAGAATAAGACAAAGAACTGGAGAAAGAGCGACTGAGAGAAGCTATCTGGAGCCAGGACAGGAAGAACAGAAGGCAGAGGGAACTCACACAAAGAGAGGAGCCAGGACTATGGGAGGGAGATTGCTTGAGTTGATTGGCATTAGGTGTGTCAAGACCAGAGCTGTGTGTTAGAAACCCTCACCCTCCATAAACATCAAAAGTAGTTATTCTCTCTCACCTTGAGCTACTGTGGGAGCCTAAAGCTTTTTCTTCTGGGCATGGAAAAGTTTTTACCTTTCTTTGCCTTAAATAATTATTTTATATTTATAAACGGTATTACTCAATGGCATTTCTAGTTGGAGTGTACTTATTGGAAATATAATCAAGAGGAGGCAACTGAAGAGGAACATCTCCAGAGAAGAGCTAGATATAAAAAACGAAAGCGTTTTGCCAAAAGTCCCATCTCTAGTGGGGGGTTTACAGCAACAACAACAACAAAAGGATAAAGGGAAGTCTAGATCTTTTGATACTACTTTCTATAGTGGAGAAGGAGCATTTGTACTGAGAAATTCATCTGAGCAACAAGATAGTAGTAGGGTAGATGTAAAAAATGAGTATCTGAATAGCTCTACTACGCACTACACCATCCTTTTAACTCTACCACAAACACATATTTGAGGAGAGGCATTTTTTTAAAAAACCACTCAGATTAGAGAAAGTAGTGACTTGACCAGGTTTTGAAGTTCAAGTAGGACTTTGATAGATAGAACGGGAACTCCAGGAAAGGGGAATGTGAGTGAAGATACAGAAGGAGGAATGAGTATTGTATATTTATATGCAATATAGGCATCATTGTATTCTCCTTTGCCTGTAATCCAGCAAATTTTACCCCTTTCCCCAACATTCTGCTTGGTGATATTTGTGATTTGGTGATAAACTTTATCAATAAATAAAAATAACATGTAATTAAAAATTAAAAACAACAGTAGCTCTCCAGCACTTCAGATCAGAGCTTTCTCAGCTGGCAAGTAAATGATCTGCTTTTACTGCCAAATTCTGAAGTACAAACATACCTGTCAGTATGGACAGAGTAGTAGTCTTCCCCGCTCCATTATGTCCAAGAAGCACAGTGATCTGCCCCTCATATATATTCATTGTCAGGTTTTTTACTGCCTTTTTAATGGTATCCTTCTTCTTAAATACCTGTGTAAGAAGCAAAGAAAGTGATCACACACAACTCATAAAGAGTACTGAAATTTAGTAAGAACCTACATTAACCTTCCTTCAATTAAATGATACTACCATTGTACATGAAGGGAAATATCTAAAGAAGCATCCATTTCAGTACAAAATAGGTTAAAATAGGCCACCTGAATGAAGGGTCTTTTTGAAAAGCATTCAGAGACTGCCCATTTGCTTCTTAGGAGATCCTTAGACCAAGCAAGTCAATTCCATCTCATGTTCACTAGGTACTTTTTACCGGTTCAACTTGAGCACTATGGCTCCTGGTGTTCATTTGCACCAAACTGGATCTAACTTGAATTAGATGACTTGGCATAATCACCAGGATCGGGCAAAGAATCTGCAAGCAGCAGCAAGATGCATATCAGCAGTGTGGCAGGGACCCTGGTCCCAGCATGGGCAGCAAAGTGGGCACCAGCACATTTAGCTCTGCTGATGAAGCTTGCTGTGAGGATCCCAAGGATAAGGTGGTGGGAAAAGAGACCCAAGGCTAGTACCTGCCTTGGTAAAACTGGAGACCAAAAGGTGGAAATAGCTATGAGTTGCATCTTTGTCTGCTGGGGGACAGGGGTCATGGAGTAGACTGTAGTAGGTTCCTTGTCCTCGCTTAACTTTGATCTGGTCTAGTACAAATAGAATACTAGGAGATACATTATTCATATCAGGTGGTTGCTTTTACTGAGGTTTTAAAAAAAGTACAAGAAAATATGGCTCCTTGTTCACTAGGCCCAGCTGAAAGTATCCCTAAAGTTGAGACTAATGAGCTCCTGAAGAACAGGTACGGTAGCCCCTTGCTAGGCCTCCTTGAGAAGACTCTTTGTCTCCAGGTGGCCATCTACACCAGGGCCCATGCCTGGGCTTCTCATGATTGCAGGGGTGGGGAACCTGTGGCCTCAAGGCCACATATGGCTTTCTAGGTTCTTAGTTGCAGCTTTTTGATTGAGTCCAAGTTTTACTGAACAAATCCTTTCGTTAAGGGCATTTGTTCTGTAAAGTTTAGATTCAAAAGGCCACAGGTTCCCTACCTCTAACCTAGGGGAAAGCAGCTCTTGCAGCTTGGTAATGTTCAAGTCAATTGCTAGCACCCCAGGCAGAGGTCCAAGAATGTTCTTTGTCTCAACACTAACAGAAGTTGTAAACACCTGTAGAAATGTAATAGAAATGTGCATGTTGCTTTGAAAATGACCATATGTAATGTATAACCATGACATAATGGTAACAAAGCAAGGTATTTAGGAATCATAGACAGACGAGATGGAAACAGTCTGCAGAAATGAAGGTGAAGGTGCCCCCCAACCCTGGGGAGGGAGCACAGTGGAGAACCACAAGAGGTAGTGGAAGAGGAGAGAAGCAGGGCACATTCTGATAATGGACTAGTAGTATGATAAAACTAAGGAAAGTCAACAGGTGGGCCTTTGTCACAGGTTGAAACCAAGCAGAAATAACTAGTGGAGGCTGGACTGGCCTGTTGAACAGTTAGAACCTCAGAAGGTGCTAGTTGAAAGGAAACTTAAATAAACAACTTCTCTAACTCATTTTATAGGCAAGGCACCTGGGGCAGAAGAGGCTGGTCCAAGGTCATCCAGCGAATCTGTGTTTGAGTCTGATGAGTCTGATGAAAGCAGAGTGCCTGGCTCACAACTCTGCTGGTAAAGTTTCTCAACTGTCTCCAGTACTTGTGTGTCCCCCCCTCCCTCCCCTACAATGCACCAAGAAGAGGGCTGAAAAGCAATACTCCTAAAGGAGGTGACTTTCTCTGAGAGTGAGTACCCTGATTTTTTTTTAGCAAAGAGAAAGAATCTGATTTCTATTCAGCCAACACTATGCAGTGGGACTCATCTACCTGAAGGGTGGTACAGAATGGACAATTAATTCAAAATGCTATAACAACCAATGGACAGTTTTGACTGGATCCCATCCCTTCCAGTGTCCTCAGTGACCTTGCTGCCACTCTCTTTGAATTATATTCGCTGTTTTTCATATTCCTGTGGCTTCCTCAGCATGCCTCCCACAGTGGTCATCAAAAGCTCTCTTTCTTAAGTCCAGTTCCCACTCTACCTTATACACCACTCAGCAGCTGACTCTGCCTCCTAGACAATTTCCAATAACGTTGTGCTTCCTTATTCACTTTACATTCTGACTTTAATATTTCTCTTTCTCAATACCCATGCTCTACCTTTCTCTACAGTCACTGAAATGTAAACTTTGATCTGCTCTGGTACAAATAGAATACTGAGAGGTACATTATTCATATCAGGTGGTTGCTTTTACTGAGGTTTCCTCTTAAGAAATGGTGTCAGAAGCCTCAGCTTTACTGAAGGGCTTGGGTACAGGTATACCTTATTTTATTGCACTTAAACTTTATTGTACTTTACAGACATTGCATTTTTTGCAAATTGAAGGTTTCTGGCAACCTTGTGTCCAGCAAGTCTATTTGGCACCATTTTTCCAACAGCAAATACTAACATTGTGTCTCTGTGTCACATTTTGGTAATTCTTGCAATATTTCAAACTTTTTCATTATTCTATCTGTGA
>CM053590.1:101656994-101693707 GCA_028646515.1 Pseudochirops corinnae
TAGGCTAATTAACAACCCTACAATGGCTCCTGAGGAAGAGTCAGATGTTTTCTCTTTCCGCTCTAAATTCACCTACAGTTTGTTCAGTTCTTTATTTTCCTTTGTATTTATTTTTCTATTAGATTTGCCAGGCTCTGAAAGAACACTATTATTACTGTATGACTATCAACATCTTAATATAAATAATAAATAATTCAATTTTTTAAAAGGAAACTAAACTAAATATAAAAGCACTAACTACCAAAGAAAAAATCCTAATCCATATGAATTTCTAGAAGTCTACAAAGCTTTTAAAGACTACTTATTATCTATATATCTATTATTCTAAAAAACTGATAATGAAACACTCTATTCAACACTTTTCATGAGGCTAATGTAGTTCTAATACCCCAACCACAGACATATAAAGAAAAGAAAGAGAACTATGCGCCCATCTCATTAACGCACACTGATTACAATTTTTTAAAATTTATTTATTTATTTTTCGTTTTCAACATTCATTCCCACAAGATTTTGAGTTACAATTTTTTCTCCCCGTCTTTTCCCTACCCTCACCCCAGAAAACAAATACAACCAAATGGATATGATTGCATTCACAGATAGAAAAAAGCTTTTGAAAAATTTAAATATTCATTTATGCTAAAAAAGAGAGAATTCAATAAAACATAGGTATAGAAAGGATAAAAAGCAAATACCTAAAACCGTGAGGAAGAAACACAAAAAACTTTCCCAAAAGATACAAGAGTAAAGCAAAGATGCCTCCTTTCCTCCTATCATTTACGATGAGAAAAATAAGAATAAGAAAAAATTAAAAGACAAAAATAAGCAAAGAGGAGACAAGAACTTCTCTATTTGCTAATGACACAATGGTTACTTAGGAACTGTTAGCAAATCAGCAAGGAAACTGAGACAATTAATTGATTTAGCAAAATAGCAAGAATACAAAATAAATCCATAAAAAACCAACAACATTTCTACATGGCAATAGTAACATCTAAGAAGAAACGATGGGAAAAAAAGACCCATTCAAAACATCCGGGATAAAAGATCCAGGAGACAATCTACAAAGACATACTCAAGACAATTTTAAAACATTCATTTAAGAAATATCAAAAAATAAATAACTGGTTGAATATTAAGGGTTCATGGCTAGGCTGTACAATATAATAAAAAATGATGCTACCTAAATTAATTTAAAGATTTAGTGCTATACCAATCAAAAGAGTGTATTATACCTTTTGGGTTATATCCCCCAACATGCACTTACATTCAAACTAGGGTAGCTACTATCTCAGGCTCAGATGACATAATATTGGTAAAGCACTTAGCACAGGGTCTGGCACATAGCAGGCACTATAGGAATGCTATGACTATTGTTATTAATAATATAATGGGGCACCTGTGGGTACCCAATCCTAAAATAATAACTCATGAGCCACCACAAGTATGATTACAATAAACAGGCATCCAGTCAACACAACTGGCTCTAAGCAAAGGCACTCAAGGAGACAAAACAGTAATAATAGCAGTTACAGAAAATGTCTTCCAGAAACCTTAGGGGTGCTCTTCTACAAGTAATGCCCAACATCTGCAGGTGCTTAAGAGCACAACAGGAACGAGATGCCGGCGGAGGGAGCGGTCACCATCCGGCTACTCTCTCGTCAGCTCTGCTGGGTCTTGGAGCCCCTCTCTCCTCTCTTTGGAAGCTCTCCCAAAGCTCCGCCCCTCACTCCCACCCCGGGGCCCTGACACGCTTCTCTGCTGGTTACCTGCTTTTCTGGGCTCTCATGAGCTGCTTTTTACAGGAATACAAATAATAATGGTGTAGCAGTTGTATCGCACCTCCTATGTGCCAGGCCCTGTGCCAGGCGCTTTACAAACATTATCTCATTTGATTCTCACAACAACCTGGGGAGGGAGATGCTATTATTATCCTCATTTTGGAGTTGAGGAGATGGAGGCAAACAGAGATGAAGTGACTTGTCCAAGGTCACACAGTGAATACGTGATTGAGGCTGGATTTGAACTCAGGTCTTCCTGACTCCAGGCCCAGTGCCTCTATCCCCTGTGTCACTAAGCCACCTCTAGAACACAGTAACTTTCATGATCCTGTAGCTGACTCACTTCTCTTTTGCCCGAGATTATACTCTTTGAACATGCATCTAGCTTCAAGTCAAGAGATATTCTCTTTCTCTCTCTCTTTTAAAAAAATTATTATATTCTGAACTTAAGAATATAAGAGAAGAGAAAACGTTTATACCTGAAAATGAAAATCTATTATGTACAATTTGCTATTCCTTTTAAATACATAATAAAGTTATCATGTAACTTCTTTTTCCCTCCCTGGTCTAGAGATGGCTATTTTATTTCCTGCACCAACTCTTCACTGGTTGAATCCAGTCTCTCCAGGGCAAGTAACTTTGCTGCTTGATATCAAGTCTGACCAACAAGGAGAAACTTCTCCCTCTCCCATCCCCACCCCCCATTGATTCTGCTTCAGGGACATGGTACTTGACTGTCAGATTTTGCCTTAACTAAGTCCAACTCTTGAACTGTGTTTTTTAGGGATCACAGGGCTGGGGGAAAGGGGACTGGCTGATCACTGTTCATCTAGTGTTCATCTGTATATTTATATTTATATTTATATTTTACAAAGAGATAACAAGATACTAACTTCTTATCAACACATTAACACATTATCATCTGTGATCAAATGAATTAGCATATGTACTATATATGCCATATATATATATATTATATATGCTAGCTCCTATCATTATTATTATTATTTGTGGTTATAAGTCAAAATAACATCAACTGAGCTGGAGGGGAGCAAATTCTGCCCCCCATAATACAAATGGGATACTTTATAGAGCTAGCCAAAATCAGCTGAATTCACTTGGAGAAATAAAAGATTTATTTTGTTTTTTGGTTTATTGTTCTAAGTCTCTCTCTAGACTGTCTTTAGTTGCTCTAATTTCTTATGTATTTCATTTCATAATATTTTTGCTAATCTAAAAATTTATTATCTTTAATGTATAGAATCACCGAAAATCAGAGTTGGAAGAGATCTCAGAGGTCAGTATAGTTCATACTATACTGGATGGCACAGTGAATGAAATGCCAGGCGTGGAATTAGGAAGAACTGAGTTCAAATCCTACCCTAGATACTAGTTGCATGACCCTGGACAAGTCACTTAACCCTGTTTGCCTCAGTTTTCTCACCTATAAAATGAACTGGAAAAAGAAAAGACAACCACTCCAGTATCTTTGCCAAGAAAACCCAAAGGATTCACAAGAGTCATACACAACTGAAAATGACTAAACAACAACAAATACTCCTAAAAGAATGTTCAACATAACACAGCTGACATAGTTTGGCTTAAAGACCTCTTGTGGGGGGAGCCTCACTACCTCTTGCAGCAGCACATTACACCTTCCAATCAATACTCTAGTTGGTAGGAAGTGATTCCTTACATCAAATCTAAATCTTCATTCCTATGATTTCTACCTGTTGCCCCTACGTGGCCGATATGTCTTCATCTTTTTCAGAAGAATAGTGAAAGACTTTGCAAATGTTTTGCTAAATTCTAGGCAAATGATTTCTACTGTGTTGTATCCCACCAGTATCACTAAGATCCTTGAGGGTAAGGAATGTTTTTCATTTTTGTCTTTGTATCCTATGGTGCCTAACAAAGTGTTGGCATACAGTAGATACTTAATAAGTGTTTGATGGGACAGCCAGGTCACATGACCAAGAAGGAAGACTATACATTTTGTCTGATCCTCAATACCTCTCAAAATCTTTTCAAAACAGGAATTATGCACAACAAATACGGCAGCTGTCTCTATGGTGTAAGGCAGTGGTATCAAACTCAAACAGAAATGGGGGGAGCACTAAACCATACATAAAGATCCCTGCAGGCTGCATTTGGCTTAGAAAACCACATATTAATATTACCTATGTTCTATTGTATTTTTAATTATTTTGTTACATATTTTCCAATTACATTTTAATCTGATTTGGATTAGACTCATGAGTTGTAGCCCATGGGCCATATGTTTCACACCTCTAGTCTAAGACACCAAGAACACTAGCAAGAAACCACAGGAGGGAATCAAATAATGTGTTGCAAAGAGCAAAAAAGCAGAAGATACAACCCAAGGTCATATAACGAAAACTTGAGCCTAACCATCAATGAAAAAAGAAAGTAAAAAATGGGTATGATCTACAGGGAGTTAGTATTTAGAGAGAATAATTCTACCTCATGAGATAGGGATGCAGAGCTTTAGGTGAGGGTGTGAAAAGTGTGAGGGAATAGTTCCAGAGTGATTTTTTGACAATGGAGAAAAAATGATCATGGAAAAGTGTAATGTTAATGGAATAGGAAGATTTCCCCCTCCCATTAATAGGTCTATGTAACCTGCTTTGAGCTCTGGCCCAGTTCGTAGCTGTGATACAGCCCGAGTCACATGGAGCCCAGTGTGTGGGAGGAGAATGCCCAATTGAGCATGGAGTGAGATGAAACAGAGCAGGAGAGGAAGAGCGGAGAGTGGAGGGAGGAACTTGCCTAGGGGAACTTGTTTGTGGGGAGGTCTGACAGAAAGAACCGCTTAAGAGGTTATCGCTCCCTGGATTGGTGATGAATACCTTGTTAAGTCTTACCTCCTGGTATCCTAATAGTGATGTTCCAAATAAATATTTTGGTTTTGCCTTTGAGGAAGAGAGTTTATTATATTTTGTGAACCTACCCTGGAAACACGTATGCATATTCATATCAGTTGCTATGCGTATCACATTGGCATTACAAGAGGGCAGAGGGTAGTAATGAAACAGAAGACCAAAGATACAGGAAGATTTCTACCATGGATTTCTACCCTATCACCTGCCACAATTAGTATTGCTAAGAATAAGGCAGAAAAGACAAAAGGGGGAAAGGGGACAAGATCTATAAGGCAATAAAAGAAAACTTTTAGAAGAAGGAACCTGAAACAGGTACCTTAGGAGCTTTAATTTCATGAGGAACACAGCCTAAAGAAAGATTAAATAAATATAAGGGCTATGTATAAGAGACAAAGGAAATGAAAATTTAAAGCTAATAAGTTAAAAGAGAAAAAAAGAAAAGGACATTTTATTTGAATACTTAACAGAAAGAAAAAAAGGAAGAGAAAGATAAAGGAATTAATGAATTAAGCTCATCTCCAAAACTAAAGAAAAGGGTCACAAATGGGAGGGAGAAAAAGAACTGGTGGGAATAGGGTTGCTATAAAGCAGAATAAGCTAAAAGAATTGAAAAGATAAAGTATTACATTTACAAAGGATGAGTAAAAAACCCCAGTATAATTGATAAATGGAGAAAAATATAAACATGCTTATAATTTCAAATGTTAACTAACTTAAAAATCAAATAAATTGAAAGAGTGACAGATTGGATAAGAAAACAAAGCCACTACTGAGAGTGACTAGAAAGAATGCAGCGAGCTGCCCTCTACAAACTCCTTTAAAACAATCAAGAAAACACACCAGACTGAATCTGGATGAGGAAATCTAGAAAAGGTCACAGTGAGTCATTTGTCTAGCTCAGCTGGCCACAGTGAATTCTGTTCTGACAGGGTCAGACCAGGAGTACTTCCTGGAGATCACTCAGCATGGCAGGAGAGGCTGCATATCAGGACAAGACGAAGTCCCAGACCATACTAGGGTTCTAGCAGATTCACATCAGGGTTCTGTGACTGGGACAAGTGTTAACTAGTCACTTCATCACCCCCATCTTACTTCCTCTTCACAGACCCAGGGCAGGTTGAGCAAGGGGGTGGCATTCTCAGGTAGGCAGGCTCTGGGCAGTATGGCAAGAAAGGAAGAAGATCAGAAGCCAGAAGCAGAAGCAGCAAGTTTAACTCACACTCTGAGTACAGGATAAGGTCTCAGTTCTAGCATCTAACCCAATCTGCAGTGGAATATCCAAGGCAGGAATCCTATAGCCATCTACTCATGTATAGACCCAAACTCAGGTCAAGAACTTGCAGAACTCAGACCAGAAAGGTAACAACTAAATTTTTCCTGGGATTAGAATACACTGGGACAAGTGAAAATTTACAGATTGCCAGTCTGTCCTTGAAATCTTGGAGTAACACAGTACTCAAAACCCAAAAAAGTAGCAATAGGAACAGCCCAGACATTCCCTCCAAAAGTGTGTTGGCCCTAACATCAAGTTCAAAATCAGGAATTAACTAATTAATTAATTAATAAGGACTGGAAGAATGAGGAAATAAAAAAAGAACAACATAATGAGCAATTATGGTGGTAGCGATGCTCATGGCATAAACACAAAGAGAATGATTCCCAAACATACAAGTAATGACTCAGAGAAAAACAGAGCTTGGGCACAAAGTAAAAAAATTCATCTAGAGTTCTTGGGAGAGTTGAAGTAAGAATGTTTAAAGGTTTTTAAAACTGGAATGATACCATTTTAGGAAAAAAAGTTGGAAAAGGAATAAGAACTATGGAAAAAAGAACTGGAAGGGCAATTAACATCTTGGAAGAAGAGTTATAAAATCTTGCTCAAGTGCCAACTTCCTGAAAATCAGAATGGACCAAATAAAAGCCAATGACTTCATGAGACAAGAAGAAATGTTAAGACAAATTCAAAATTATGAAAAAAAAATGGAAGAAAATGTAAAGTATCTCATAGCAAAAAAAAAAATTAGAAAATAAATCAAGGAGAAAAAATTTAAGAATCATTGGGCTATCTGAACACCATGACCAAAACAAGCGCCTACACATGATCTTTCAAGAAATCCAAAAAGAAAACGGTCAGATTTTTTAGAACCAAAGGACGAAATGGAAACAGAAAGAATCTATTGGTTACCTCCAGAAACTCCAAATTCAATTACAAAGGGCTCCTTAAAGAAATAAAGAACAATTTAAATAGTTCAAAGAATATTCAATGCTCACGGCTAGGTCATGTCAAAATAATAAAAATTACAATACTATCAAAGTTAATTTACACTTTTAATGCTATGTCAATCAAATTATCAAAGGAATATTTTACATAACTCAATAAAATATGAACATCTTTTGGCAAGTCAAAAGATCTAGAATAACAAAGGAAATAATGAAAATAGGTGGGGATGATGAGAAAATAACATCAAAACATTTGGTTTTGGTTAAAAAACAGAAAGTTAGATCAATGAAACAGACTTGACAAGGGAGAATCAGAAATAATGGAACCCCAACACAATAATGGAACCCAAACCCAATACATCAGAAAATATAAATTATGAAAGAATTCTCTATGTGAAAAAAAAAAACTGCTGAGAAAAATGAAAAGCAGTTTGGCAGAAATTAGGCTTAGACCAACATCTCATGCCATATTCCATAGTACATTTTTTTAAATGGACACATTAGTTTATTATTAAATATAATACCATAAAATAATTAGAATCAAAGCAGATGAGACCTGGTGAAATGGGAAAAAGGTATGCAAAAATTCAAGAGAATCCCTGAAAAAGAAGAATTGGCCAAATTAAAAGGGAGGTATAAAAGTTCATGGAAGAAAATAATTCCTTAAAAGTTAGAATTGGGCAAGGGAAATTAATGACTTTATGAGACATCTAGAAACAATCAAAATCAAAAGAATGAAAAAAAAATAGAAGAAAATGTAAAATATCTCATTGGAAAAACAAGTGACCTGGAAAACAGATAGAGGAGAGATAATTTAAGAATTACTGGATTACTTGAAAGCCATAAACAAAAAAACAGCCTAGTCATCATCTTTTAAGAAATTAGCAAGGAAATTGCCCTGATATTCTAGAACCAGAGAGTAAAAGAGAAACTGAAAGAATCCACCAATCACTTCCTGAAAAAGATACCAAAATGAAAACTACCGGGAACATTATAACCAAATACCAGACCTCCCAGATCAAGAAGAAAATACTGCAAGCAACTAAAAAAAAATAATTCAAATACTGTGAAGTCATAATCAGTGTAACATAAGATTTAGCACCTTCTACATTAAAGGATCTGAGGGGCTGAAATAGCATACACACTCAGTTGAATATAGAAATCTATCTTGACCTATAGTAAAGTATGAGGGGAGGGGGATAAGAAAAGAATGTGATGACCGAAGGGAGAACATATTGGAAGAAGTGATAGAGAATGATAAACAGAGGGGAAATAGGATGGAGGGAAATAATCATAATAAATAATCATAACTGTTAATTTAATGGGGTGAACTCATCCATAAAAAGGAAGCAGATAACAGAGTGAATTAAAAATCAGATTCCTACAATATGTTGTTTACAAGAAATACACTTGAAGAATAGAGACATACATAGAATAAAGGTAAAGAGATGTAGCAGAATTTATTAAACTTCAGCTGAAGGAAAAAAAAGGGGGTGTAGCAATCATGATTTCAAAAAAAGCAAAAGCAACAATAGATCTAATTAAAAGACATAAGCAAAGAAGCTACATCTTGCTAAAATGTACCATAAACAATGAAACAGTTTCAATATTAAACATATATGCATAAAATGCTATTGCATCCAAATTCTTAAAGGAAAAGTTAAAGGAGTTACAGGAGATAATAGGCAATAAAACTACACTTGTGAGGGACCTCAAATTTTCCCTCTCAGAACTAGATAAATCTAACCAAAAAATAAACTAGAAAGCAGTAAGAAGGTGGATAGAATTTTAGAAAAGTTAGATATAATAGATCTCTGGAGAAAATTGAAATGGAAACAGAAAGGAATATACCTTTTTCTCAGCACCTATACAAAAGTTGACAATGTATTAGGGCATAAAAACCTCCCAACCAAATGCAGGCTAGATCTATATATAAACCACCAAAAAGAAAAGTCATATGCAATTTGTGAGCTGCTAGTTGACAATTCCTATATTTTACAAAGAGGAAATGTTAATGGAAAATAGTCTGGGATTTTGTTTGTTTGTTTGTCTTTTTGGAGGGGGGAAGGCAGGGCATTTGGGGTTATGTGACTTGCCCAAGGTCACACAGCTAGTAAACATTAAATGTCTGAGTCCACACTTGAACTCAGGTCCTCCTCACTCCAGGGCCAGTGCTCTATTCACTTCACCAGCTAGCTGCCCCAGTAGTCTGGGATTTTAATGTGAACTCTAGCTCTTTCTTGACTATTGTAATTTTTTAACAGTGCTTTCAACTACCCCATCCAGTTGAAATTGTCAGCCATTAATTTTGATTCATAATATTAAAGGGAAATCAAGAATGTTAAGTTTATAACCTAGCTTCAAACATTGTTTAATAGGGGAGAACTCTATTATCTCACACAAAAATCTTTCTTAGAACAACTGGTCTAATCTTGCAGTTCTTAAAGTGTGGGTCCAAGGATCCCTGAGGGTCCCTGAGAACTGTTTAGGGAGGTTCTCAAGGTCAAAGCTATTTTCATAATAACACTAAAATATTATATGCCTTTTGAAATATATATATTTGTGTGAGGCCAGATTTTCTTTATATACTTCAACTAAAACAATATATCAAAACAGACTGAATACAGAAACAGATAAGTGTATTTAGCTATCTTCTATTAAATCACACATTAAAGAGATTGGCCAAAATATATAAAACAGTGCTATTCTTCTCATAAATTTTTTTGTTTTAAAATAGTCATTTCTCCTAAAAGACATTATTTGTGTTAATAAGTAATGAGTTTGTTATTATTATTTTAAACAGGTTAATAAATATTTAAAAACTTTATTAGTTTTAATTTTATACATGGTAAATCTTTGTAACTATGATCCACATAAACTAAATGTCTTTAGGGTCCTCAAAAATTGTTAAGAAGGTAAGGGGGTTCAACAATTTGAGAAGTGTTTGTCTAAGCCATAGTAGTATTCTTCACGCTTTTGAAAAGAGACCTATGAAACAGTACCTTGGTCAGATTACAAATTCTTATTCCTGCAACCAAGTCTGTAGGTTCATCCTGAATATAAGGGCTTCTCTGAGATGTATTAAGATCACTCTCCAGTTCTTTCTTTGCAATGTCACGTGGCCTTCCAAACCAATAGGAGGGCTAGAAAGGAAATTTTAAAATGGATTACCAAGTTTGAATTATATTATATATTTATCTCTTTAAATACTCTGTTTCTCTGAAATAATGTTTAAATCATATTTTATCAAATTGAATCCATGTTCTTTCATTAACTTACCTTACATTTTAAAGATAAAAGAAAAAAAATGAACAACAACATAATAAAATTTATAAGTTAGGAATCCAACTGATATTAAAAAATTAATACCACAATATAGTATAGTGATTTGTTCAAGAAATTATTCGCCATGACTAAGTTGGATTTATAGTGCAAGAACGGTACAACATTTGGAAAACTAGCTGACAATGAATCATAATAAATAAGTAACATTAAAATTATATTAAAAAACAAAAGCATCCCAGACCACATAATTATTTCAACAGATGTTGGAAGAGCTTTTCAAAAAGTACAATACTTATTTAGGTTAAAAACTCTACAAAGTACAGAAACAGAGGAACCCGTTTTTAGTATAATAAAAATTATCTATCTAAAACTAAAAGCAAGCATCATATACAATGGGAATAATCTGGAACCTTTCCCAATAATTATGAGAGTAAAACAAGAACATGCACTGTCCCAACTGTTATTTTATATAGCTCTTGAAATGCTAGCAACAGTAATAAGACAAGAAAAAGAAATAGAAGGCATAAAGATGGGAAAAGAGGAGCTATAACTATCACTCTTTGTTGAAAACATAATGGTTTACTTAGAAAATCCTAGAGAATCAACAACGACACTAATTGACAAAATTAATAACAAAATTGCAGATAACAAAATAAATCTTGAAAATCTATAGCATTTCTGTATAATAACAAAATTCAAGAATCAATAAGAGAAAGGGAAATCCCATTCCAAGTAACTACAAAATGCATAAAACATCTGGGGAAAAAATCTGCCAAAACATGCAAAAAATTGTATAGATTCAATTACAAAGTGAACCTTAAAGAAATAAATAATAACTTAAATATTTGGAGGAATATCCAGTGCTTATGGTTGGGGCATGCCAATATAATAAAAGCGATAACACTACCAAGGTTAATTTATACTTTTAATGCTATATTAATTAAATTATCAAAGGGATAACTTTGACAAACTTGATAAAATAATTTGATAAAATAATAACAAAATCGACCTGGAAAAATCAAACATCTAGAATATAAAATGAAATAACAAAAAGAGGTAGGGACAAAGGTGGAATAGCTCTTCTAGACCTCAAACTATCTTATAAAGCAGAAGTCATCAAATCATTTAGTAATGGCTAAAAAAATAGAGAGGTTGGGGTGGCTAGGTGGCACAGTGAATAGAGCACTGGCCCTGGAGTCAGGAGGACCTGAATTTAAATGTGGACTCAGACACTTACCACAAAAAAACAAAAACAAAAACAAAACTAGCCATGTGACCTTGGGCAAGTCACTTAACCTCAACTGCTCTACCTTCCCCCCTCCAAAAAACAAAAAAAAAAAAAAAGAGAGAGAGAGGTAGATCAGTGGAAGAGACTAGAAAAAGAAGAATCAGAAAAAAAGAAATTGAACTCAATAAGACAGTGTTTCATAAAGAGGAAAACATAAATTCCTTAAGAATGAACTCTCTATCTGATAAAAACTGCTGGAAAAATGGAAAGCAGGCTGACAGAAATTAGGCTTAGACCAATACATACCACCATATTCTATAATTCATTCTAAATGGATACATGACCTTAATATTAAATTTTATATCATAAAAAATTAGATGAAAGACAGATCATATAATTCTCAGCAATGAATAAGAGATGTATTCTTAACCAAACAAGAGATAGAAACAATCACAAAAGGTAAAATAGGTAACTGATTTCAGGAAACTAAAATATTTCTGCACAAACAAAATAGATGTACCTAGGATAAAAAGGAAAGCAGCTGAAAGGGGAAATAAATATTTGTTTCAAATTTGTCAGATAAAGGTCTGGTGCCTGAGATATAATTAACACACACATATGTATGACCAAAATACAAACACAAGCATATATACATATACATATAAAAATCTTTGTGTAAAGATATTTACTATGTAAAAATGTTTTTATATTTCTGTATATATTTTCACTCATTTTCAGTTGTATCCAACTCTTCATGACCCCATTTTGAGATTTCTTTGCAAAGATACTGGAGTGGTTTGCTGGTTCCTTCTCCAGCTCATTTTACAGATGAGGAAACTGAGATTAACGGGGTTAAGTGACTTGCCCAGGGCCACACAGCTAGTAAGTGTCTGAGGTCAGATTTGAACTCACAAACAGAAATCTTTCTGACTCTAGGACCAGCACTTTATCCACTGTGCCATCTAGCTACCCTTTAGTGTATGTATACACACACACACACACACACACACACACACGCACACCCACACACACACACACACACAGACATACACACAAACGTGTATATATCTATGTGTATATATGTGTGTGTGAGTGTGTGTTGTGTGCGTGTATAAAACCAAAAGCCACTTATAAATAGATAAGTGGTCCAAAAATATGTAAACAAACAGTACTCAAAAGTAAAAATACAAGTATTAGCAACCATATGAAAGAATGCCTCATATCACTAATAATAAGAGAAATGCACATTAAAACAACCTGGAGGTTTTTATACCCTGAAAACTGACAAAGATGACAAAAGATGGGAAAAGTCAATGTCAGAAAGCAATTTTGATTTTTAGAAAGCAGTTCTGAAATTATACAAATAAAATTACTAAAAATGATTACCCTTTTGACTGGAAATTTCATTACCAGTCTTGAAGAGGCCTTGAAAAGAAGAAATTCCTTATATATGCCAAAATATTTATAGCAGTACTTTCTGTGACAGCCAAGAATTGAAAAAAAAAAAGTAGATGCTCACGGATTAGTGAATGGCTAAATAAATGGTGGTACATGAATATAATGAAATATCACTGTGCTATAAGAAATGATAAATGTGATGAATACAGAAAAGCATGGAAAATCTACATGAATGGATAGAGTGAAAAAGAGCCAAGGAAATAATATATTCAATGAGGACAAGATAAAAAAAACAATCACAAAAAAAGATCAAAAATGAATGTCACAAAATTATAAAAGAAGAAGCATGGCTCAAAAGAAAAGATATGAAAGGACACTCCCATCCCATTTCCCTGCAGAGGGGGGAAGTCCACAGGTGTTATACATTGCACATATTTTCTGACTTTTTTCCTATGTATTGATCCATAATCTTTATTCATTTTCTTTTTTTGTCTTTAAAGTACTATTTTTTTTATATGGGATGGTTTCCTGGGAGGAGTTGGAAGGATAGTGGGAGAAACTGTGGGAGAGCAACAAAAACAAATACATCAATAAAAACTCACTTTAAAAATAATTTTAGGGGTGGCTAGGTGGCACAGTGAATAGAGCACTGGCCCTGGAGACAGGAGGACCCAAGTTCAAATCCAGCCTCAGACACTTAACACTTACTAGTGGTGTGACCTTGGGCAAGTCACTTAACCCCAAATGCCCTACCTACTCCTCTCCTCCCCCCCAAAAAATTAAAATTAAGTGACCTTTTCAATGAAGCATTCTCTATAACAATACTGTTTCCATTTCCCAGAGCTGATGGCCAATAGTAACAATGTTCTGTTGAAACAGGAGTACAAGTTACCTACTGAGTAATCTCCTCTTACAACAGTGATATTATATTACCAAAGTGAAAAATATTATTTTCTTTTCATTATAAGCAGGGAGGAAAAGAAGAGCTAAATGCTTGACTTCTGCCATCAACTCCATTTCTTTCATATCAAAGGAGAGAGGAGAGATCCGTGGTTGCAGGAGCATTTTCTATCTTACCAGCTATAAAGCATTCCTGAATCACATAGAACAGAGAAGAGAGAAGCAATTCTTTGAAACTATAGAACAGAGATATAAGAGTTACCTTTATTGAAATTTTCAACTTCCCTACTCTGCTGAGATGGTGGTAGGGCTATCATTGGCAGCAGAGCATCTCTCTAGGAGAGACTTCATATCTTTCAGAGATCACAAATCTCAAGGAACCAGATGGCGTGTGCCAAAGAATATTCACTTCCATGAGAAATCCTAAGCAGACCAGTCAATAAAGTAGCATATGTTATTTACTATGTGTCATGCACTGTGATAGCCAATGAGGACACAAATATAAAGCAACAATCATTTCTTTCAATGAAATTACATCCTAATGGAGGAGACCCCTAACTCCAGGGTACCACAGGTACTTCCTGGGACACAGAACTAGAAGTAGAATGTTTGCTCCATATGCTTCTGGGTCTACCTCATCCTATTCTATCAAAATCAGAGTAGCTAATGATTTCTTGACTTGCTTTAATGATAACTTCACCCTTTAAAATATGGAGAGAAAAACAAATGATATCATATTTTGGATATGATTCTCCCCAAAAGGGATGAATTGATTACTGTGGCAGGAATCATAACTATTTTGAGGACATGTGACCACTCTCTTTTAGAGTTTGTAATAGAGGAGTGAAAATATGGGCCTTGTTTGACATACACTGTATCCAGAGAGCATATTTAAAAGGGTTCAGAGAAGAATAAGTAGGATCACATGGACTAAAAAATTCTAGAAAGGCAGTTAGCCAAGGAACGCCAGGAAGCACTTAAGAATAAAACTCAGGAAACTCTCTTCATGATGGTAAGGTAATAAGAGTAGGACAGAAAGAATAAAAAAAGCAAACATTTAATGATCAAGAAATCCAAGAAGAAATTATAGTAAGTTTATTTTACTGGCCCATGTCTCCACAAAGAGATAGCCAAAAGCTTGAGGGCATTGGGTCAAGTCAGAAAACCTTATCTATATAGTACAACACACAGAAGCCTTCTAGTATGTGAACTCAAGGTGAGTAGGGAAATCCTAGAGCCTGGGTCCTGAATCAGATGTCAGGAGCATAAAAGACCCCAAAGTCTATGGAGGCAACAATACAGCTTTCTTTTCCTAATACAATCTGGAAGAATGAGCAGGAGTAAGGGTATGGAGCAACAGAAAAAACCCCCGGAACCAAAGGAAACATTTAAACAGAAACAGGATAGGTAGGTATCTAGAAGGTGGGTAGCATGTCTTATTACCTGTCCTCTGGAATTGTGGCTAGTCACTATATTGATCAGAGTTCCTAAATATCTCAAAGTTATTTAACTTTACAATGCTGTTGTGTAAATCATTCTCCTGGTTCTACTGACTTCACCTACATGATATGCATATAAATCTTACCAGATTTTCTCTCAACTCATTACCTTCATAATTTTTTTATGGCACAATAACATTCTATTGTACGTACATACTCTAATTTGTTTAGCCATTCCCAACTGACGAGCACCCCTTTAGTTTCCAGTTCTTTATCACTATAAAAAGAACTGCTGTAATTTTTTTTGTTAGAGGTCAAAGAATATGTATGTATATTAGTGAACTTGGGTGTGTACTTGAACTTCCTAATTATCCAGCTAACCAAGAAGGGCTGTATGAGTACTGGCTAGATTAACTAAGATACAGAGTGGCTTGACATACCAACAATCCTTTGTGGTGACCATGAGTAAACCCAGCTGGACGTGCACAAAACCAGAACTCTGAAGCCAATTAAGCTCACAGCAGCTTTGAAGCAGACCCTGAGTCGTTTGAGGGTTTATGGACCTTCAAGAGACACTCTTATCTGCAGAGGCTCCCTTAACTGTGGACTCCGGGGCTCTCAGACACATTCTATTTTAAGGTTTCTGGAGACATCCTTTTATTGTCTGCACTGAAGCCTTGAACTACCGACTGCTTATCACCAAGAATGCATCCTGATTTGTGTATCAAAGGTTTACTGTTCTGACACCTGGAATTCCTCCTGGATTTTCCCCTTCCTTGGGGAACAGGTACTCATTCCTTTATAAGATTTCCTGCCTTTTTCTCTAAATCAGCAGTTCTCAACCTGTGGGTCGCTACCCCTTTGGAGGTCGAACGACCCTTTCACAGGGGTATTTTCCAATAGTCCTAGGAACTGAGACACAGCTCTTCTAACAGTCTCCAGGGGGTCTGCCCACATGCAGATACGCCAACATACAGATACGCCCACATACCAGTATTAAAGGGTCGTGGCATTAGGAAAGTTGAGAACTCTAAATTGCTCTAAACTGTCTGCCTTCCTTTTTTGAAAAGTATATACACTCACTCCATCCATTACTTGGGGGACTGTTCAGCATTAAGTCAATAGTCCCCATGAGCATTTTTACTCCCCTGCTTAATAAAAATCTTTAATTTCACTAGGCAGTCTTCCTCTGGTTTACTTTGCTTTAGAGAAAAGAGGGATCTAATTTGCCTAAAGAGAGCACCTGCCTCAGTTTACAGGGGTTATAGTTCTAAATTGATTTCCAGAATAGATGGAATAATTCACAGCTCCACCAACATTACATTAGTGTGCCTGTCTTCCAAGCAGCCCCTCCAACATTGACAATTTTTCTTTTTAAATCTTCTTTACCAATATTATGGATTTGAGGTGGAATCTCAGAATTATAATTAATTTGCATTTGAGTAGATACTTTAAATACAAGCACAATATAAAGGGGATAAGGCCAGGGGCCTGGTAGTAATTTGGTTATCTTAAGGGAAGAAAAAAAGGGAAAGAAAGAAAGAATACAAAGGGGAAGACTGAGGGAGAAATGCAGTAGAATTTACTGTTTTACATAATTAGGGTAAGAAGATTATACAAACAAAGAGGACCAGATTGGAGTACACCACATATGAACCCAGCTTTCATCTGACTCAAAGAGCTGAACACATATAAAAATATACATAAACATATATGCAGTTTTATATAGAAATATATTAAAATGTCTAGAAATATAAGCGATAGCAATAAGAAAAGTGAATGAAATTAAAGACAAGATAGGCAAAGATGAGAAAAAAACTATTCATATTTGCAGATGACATAAGGTTCACTTAGAAAATCCTAGGAAATCAGCAAAAAAAAAACAACAAAAAAACCCCAAACTAATTGAGACATTAACTTCTGCAAAGTTTTAAAAAAAATTTTTTTGTCTAAAATTTATTATTTATTTTTTAACATTCTTCCTTTACACTTTTGAGTTTTGAATTTTCTTCTTGTGTCTTACCTCTTTCCTGCCCATTGAGAAGACAAGAAACATGATATTAATTATGTATGTGAAATCATGCAAAACATATTTCCACATTAGCCATGTCGCAAAAAAAAAAACCCAAACCCCAAATTAAGAACAATAAAGTGAAAAAAAAAAAGCTTTAATTTGCACTCAGATTGCGTCACTTCTTTCTCTGGAGGTAGGCAGCATTTCTCATTATAAGTCCTTTGGATTTGTCCAGGATCATCGTAATGATCAGGATAGCTAAGTCATGGGGGTGCCCAGGTGGTGCACCAGCCCTTTTATGCCAACCACAAAAATGAAGAGGAGTACCACTAAGAGGGTTAGGGTTGCCCGAGACCCCAAAATACCAACATGCCGGGTCCTGCCGAAAGAATTCGACTCAGGTCTTCTCAGCCAAAGAAAAGTAAAGTTTATTGGAAGTTCATTAAAAGTTTGCCATATCAGGTAGACTCTCAAGGAGCCAGTCTATGCTAGGTCATTCTATGGCGCTCTCACAGAGCAAGTCTGTGCTAGGTCTTTCTGTGGTACTCTCACACCACATGGAAGGGAGATGGAATTCTTATATACAGAGGAACTAGGGGTGGTCTAGAGGAGAAGTTTGGGGAGGGTCTTCAGGAGGAGTTAATGAGGTCAATACAAGAGTAGATTGATATTTTGAAAGGCTCAAGGGTGGAAAGCAGATGGACAATGGAGGGCCAGGCTAGTAAGAGAGGTTTGGGTCCAGCCACAATGAAATACTTATGGCCTCTGCAAATGCCTCATCAAGTGGGAAGATTCAGACTTCAAGGGGTTTGCCTAAGCCTGTACCTCAAAGATTCAAGGAGACCTCAAGGGGGGTCCCAGAGCCTATACCTCATCATTCCCCCCTCAAATAAATGGGACCTAAATTTCTTTGGGGTAAAGGGTGAAGGTCTCATAATAGGGCTAAATAGCTCTAATAGAGCACCAGCCCTGGAGTCAGGAGGATCTGAGTTCAAATCCGACCTCAGACACTTAACACTTACTAGCCGTGTGACCTTGAGCCAGTCACTTAACTCCAATTGCCCTGCCTTCCCCTTCCAAAAAGCAAAAAAATTAAAAAATAGCTAAGTCATTCACAATTGATCACTGAACAATACTGCTGTTACTGTGTACAGTGTTCTCCTGGTTCTGCTCATTTCACTCTGTATGAGTTCATATTAGATCTCAGGTTTTTCTGAAAGCATCCTAAAAATTTTTTATAGCACATTAGCATTCCATCACAGTCATACCACAACTTGTTCAGCTAGAAAGATCTTTTTCCTTTTTTTAAAGATCTCTTTGGGGTACAGACTTAGTAATGCGATTACTATGCCAAAAAGTATGCACAGGTTTATAGCCCTTTGGGCATAGTTCCAAATTGCTCTCTAGGATGGACGGATGAATTCACAACTCTATCAACAATGCATTAATGTCCCTATTTTTCCAAATCCTCTCCAATATTTGTCACTTCTTTTCTGTCATATTAGCCAATCTGATATGTGTTAAGTGGTATCTGTATTGTTTTAATTTCCATTTTATTTTTCATACTATTATATACTGCTCTGATTTCTTTATCTGAAAACTGCCTATTCATATCCTTTGACTATTTATCAATTGGTGAATGACTGATATTCTTATAAATTTGACTCAGTTTCCCATGTTTGAGAAATGAGGTCTTTCTTGCTGTAAAAATCTTTTTTCCAGTTTCCTGCTTTCCTTCTAATCTTGGTTGCACTGGCTTTAAAATCTTTATTATAATCAAAATGATCTGTTTTACTTCCTGTGATCCTCTTTATCTTTTGTTTAGTCATAAATTCTTCCCTTACCCATAGATCTGACAGGTAAAATTTTCCATGCTCCTCTAATCTAGTTATGATATTATCCTTTATGTTCTAAATCGTGTACCTGTTTTGTTCAGCCAAGTTTCAAGCTACAAAAAAGTCTTTCTACATCTCCCTCACACAAACCGTAGTTCAAATAGCCATGGACCATGACCTCTACAAAGGAATGGAGAGAAAGGTGTCTTTTCATATTTGGGGGGTAGAGGAGGGGGGGTAAGTTTCTTCTCTGTAAGTTCTCAACATTCAGCTGTGATTGTCTTGTTGTTATTATTGTTCTTTCTATTTACATTATTGTAGGCGTTGCACATATTGGTTACCTGGCCCTTTTTATTTTTACACCAGTTCATGTCGATCCGTGTTTGTATTCATTATGCTTGCCATTTCTTATACAGCAATAGTATTCCATTCCATTCAATCTAGTCAGTCATTTCCTAATCAATGGGCATCTACTAGTTTTAGTAACATTGTCACTGTCGTTGAGTCATTTCAGTTGTGTCTGACTCTTAGTGACCACTTTTGGGGTTTTCTTGGTAAACATATTGGAGTGGTTTACCATTTCCTTCTCCCGCTAATTTTATAAATGAGAAAATTGAGGTAAACAGGGTTAAGTGACTTGCCCAGGATCATACAGTGTCTGAGGTCATATTTGAACTCAGGTCTTCCTGACTTCGGGCCCAGCTTTGTCTCCACTTAGCTGCCCATTTGACCATATTACTAAACTGGTAAATTAGGAGGATTATACATATATTTTACCTATTTTAAAAGATTACCTGTCTTAGCAAAACACTGAATAAACTCTCAAGCTATTCCTGTGGAAAAGATGAAGAGCAGTTCAATGACATGCATTTGGAACTGGTTGGTTGGCCAGTCCCAAAATACAGTTATTTCTAAAATCTAGTCCATGCCTACCTCAAGCCAGTCCAGTGGTTCAGGCTTAGGATTGGAATGCAATGAAAAACTCACATACTATATTATACTTAATAAAAAGAAGTTTACTTAATAATAAAAAAGGAGATACAATAAGGACAATACCACCAATTCAATTAGAAAGAACTCCACCTCTGCCTCTGTTATTTGTCATGATGGCAATACCTGGTCAGAAAGATGTACTGACTCACACAGTAGTGGACATTTTGCCAACACTAAGAGCCAATTTCTCATAAAGTTTGGGCTTTGTACACAACAGTTAACCAAGATCATGCCAACAGTCCTTCATTTGAAACAAGTCTGAAGATCTATTTCCCTGACCCTTTAAGGAGATACTGGCCTTCTGAATGATGAACATTAAAACAAATATTGATTCTGTGACATTTTGATCCTTGGTGGCAAGATCCTAAAAATCTTTTAAGGAGGGAAGGACAAGGGAACAAGTATTTATATAATGCCTACAATGTGCCAGGCACCACGCGAAGTGGTTTTATTTTTTTTAAACAAATATTGTCTCATTTAATCCTTACAATAACTCTAAAAGGTAAGTACTATTATTATTCCCATTTTACAGTTGAGGAAACTGAGGCAGAGATTACATAACTAGCCCAGGGTCACAGAGCTAGTAATTATCTGTGGATAGATTTGAACTCAGAATTCCTGACTCCAGGCCCAGTCAACTGTGCCATCAGCTTCCTCCTGAGGGAACTTTCTACCACTTAAATGGCCTTAAGATCATTACTGAACAACTCTGAACTAAAATATTGAAGAAATCTGGCACTAGCAGAATTGAAGAAGCTTAGAGCAAATAAAATAAAAATAAAACAGAAAGACAATAAACACTTTAACAGCATTCTGAAAGAATGAAGTTCAAAGAGTGAGGATGACTGCGGGTCCCCTTATGCAAACAGCACCAGTAAGGAAGAACAGCTACAGCACTACCAAGGATACAGCACAGATGATGTAATGGTAATGGGAATTTGAAGATCTTCCGGGATAGGACTGGGTGCATTTGAGGACCTTTCCTGATTTGAAAATAAACTCTGCCCCCTAATAGGCTGAATGTGGTCACATGGAGCCTGTGGTGGGATTTTCAGGAACGTCCACAACTTGTTACCTTGTGATTGGGCAGTGGGTTACAAGGGTTGTGATGTTCTCTAACCCTGGAGAAGGCTATATATACCCCGATGTAAGGTTTTGCTTTGGGGCTCACTTTGGGAAGAGTTGTGTGATTTGGTCAGATGAGACTCTGGGCAGCTGTTGAGTCCCCTAGCTTTGAAAACCCAGATGTTGGTGCTTCTCTATCTGGTAGCTAACTGTATGTATGCAATGGTCAGACAGCTAGAAGCCCTGTCTGTTGAACTGTGTTATTTTCTCTGTCTGTATTTTTGTCTGCTTGCAACTTCTGTTTGTATTCTCTGAAGTTCAGGGTGCTGACTTTTCCCCCTGAACTGGATAAATGATCTATGTTTGATTAAAGTGAGATTGTTAACCTTTTCTGAGTTGTTTTCCTTTAGAAAAGCAGATCTAAGAACCTGTGCTAGCAGCCATCCTGGGTATGCTAGAGTGCTTGCTGCTACAGAGGACAGCTCCAGCACAATCACCGTCTCCCTCATAGACCAATAGCAACACTAGCAAGATAGCCAAGAAGTCCTAACTTTCCATACCAAGACTCATCCTGAAAATCCTCTTGGGGAAGTCATACCAAATCCTTGACCTTTTAGAGGTCTCTGCTTAGGGCAGGGGTGAGGAATCCATGGTCTCAAGGCCACATGGGACCCAAGTTTGGATTCTGTCAAAAGGTAGCACTTGAGGACTTAAGAAGGCCACACGTGGCCTTGAGGCTGCAGGTTCTCCACCCCTGACTTAGGTTCCTCTTTCTTTTATAAAGGCAGGGTAATGACTTTCCCTGACTTTTATTCAGGGACACAAATGCTGGAAAATATATATATTTTTAATGATTTCACTCAGAGGGCATCATATCTTTCTAGTTCTGAGTTCTTCAATAATTTGTTCAATTCTATGTTTTCCCTTTTGTTGATCTTTCTGTTAAATTTATCAAACACTGAGAAAGGAACACTAACGTTTCCCACTTCTGTTGTTAGCATTTTTTTTTTACAATTCAGTTAATTTTTCCCTTATGAATTTAGATACTATACCATTTGGAACATAAAAGTTTAAAACTGATATTAGTTAATTGGTTTTAGTTCATTAAATGATTATGTAATTTTGTTTATCTCTGTTTACATGGCAAATTTTTTATTTGTTATGTTTGATAACTTAATTGCAACTCTTGGTTTTCTGGATTCAACATAAAAATTTTGTTCTAGCCTCTTATTTTTCTCTTTGTGTGTCTTTGCATTTTAGATGAGTTTGTTGTAAACCAACAAACTGTGCTATTCCATTCTTCCAGTCTCCTTCTTTTATTGGATTTAATCTATTCATATTTAAAGTTGTGTTTCTAACCATTTGTCTAATATTTTCTTTAATCAGGATTTTCTTTGTTTTCCTCCATCTGTTAGTAAACAATTTGTCCCAAGATTAGTTTTGCTGAACTTAATTTGATGAAACCCAATTCTTCCAAACTTTTTCCCTTTAAACTTCTCCTCTCAATTTACTGAATTCCCCTCTAGTTTTAGATTAACTTATTCATTATTTTTCTTTATTTCTCTTATTTAATAATCTTTACCCTTCTTTTTTCCTTTTTCCCCTCTCAGTTGAATGGTTGCTTCAAAACCCCTTTCTTCTCCTCCCCTTCAATTTGTTTTGTTAGATTTTTTTTCCACACCTCTTTATTAGGAGGATTTCTTTATCTTGTTCTCTTCAATTCTTTTCTCTTTCTACTATGAACCTTTACTCTCTGATTCAAGTTCTATAACTTGATTCCTTCTTTAATTTCTTTAAATTTAAACTAATTCCTTCTTTAATCATCAAATTAAAACTCCTATAGTAGCAAATTTCAGTTACTTCTTCTAATCAATTTCTATGTTATTGCCTTTGTAGATCTTGTCACATCATTTTTGTGTTGTGAATCCTTCTAAGAAGTGTCAATTCATAAAGGCAGTAATGAGGATAGAAGCATTGCCCCATCTTAGAAATCAGTTTGTATTCCAAATTTTGCAATCCAGTTCTACCCTCTTTCATTTTCATCATCATTCTTCTCCCTTTGTGTCATGAAAATTCCAATCTGGGGCCATGTCTCTCTTCCCTTCTGGATAGTTATTGACAGGATCTCTGATAGCTCTTCTATGGAGGCAGGATGGTGTCCAAGAAAGTACAACACTCTCAGAAAAAGTAGATTCTCTGTGGACCAACCGCCCCCTCCCCCATTAGACATTGTTGGGTCTCCATCCCTGATTTTAGGTATATACATCTACTCTCAAAGGAGTGCTAGTCAACAAGACACTCACCCCATTTAGACTTTTCCCTTCATTTGTACTGTTTCAATCTCATACTTTGGTTTTCTCTTCCTTCTCCTGTATTTTCTCTTTGTTGAGAAAATATAAGGATCAGTTTCAGTGCCTGGAAAAGACGAACACACTCAAAGAGTGTGTTTCTTTCTAATTTCGAGGGTTGTTTTTGTTTATAAAATTACAGTCATCGTCCCATATCTGATTTTATAGTGAATATGCTATAAAGAGCTTAGGTTCCCTAATTTCAAGGGCTTTTACAAACTAGTCCTGTCTCATGAGGGAGATAAGAAAGATGAATGGAAGATGAGTTAACTTGGACGGAAGAAATTTTCCCTAGCACTGGGTCTCTCTGGTATTAAATGGTATCTGACACAGGACTTTCCAAAGGTTGTTGTTCAACTCTGTGCTTTCCCCATTGCTATGGATTCTGGAGACCTTCTCTTGCAACTTAATGTGATTAAGCAAAATGTATAACCCACCCTTCACCTCTGTTATAAACCAATCACAGTCTTAGTTTAGTTTGTACTACCCTGCCTTATGTCAAAAAAAGATGCTCTGATTGCCAAATGCATCCCTGCCACTGAGGGGTTTGGTATCTCGATTTACTGGCCAATTGCTAACCTTGATAATAAACTGATTAAACTCACAACTTTTTGCCTCAGTTTCTCTTCATCACAGATGTTTTGCAACTATACTAGGCAAAAAGTACAGGCCATGTACCATTCTCCTCTTTAGAGAATCCAGACTATCCTTAGGAAGGAAAAATTGTTTCAGAGAACAACAGGTGAGCTTTTGCCAAAAGGCACAGATTTCTAGAAAAGACAGGAAAGGAAAACTTTAAGAGTAGACTTTTAGCAGGTAAAGTGTACACATTCTTTCCTTAAAGGCTCTGTGATGAAGGAGGAAGTTTCAATTAGCAGGCCAAATTTCTACTATATTGATTCTATAATGTAATTGATTTTATGCTATGTTGATTTTTATGACTGAGTCTACAACTGCCTAAAGCCACCTTTCTATGTCCTTGAGTTGAGCGTAGGAAATTTAGCTTTCTCTCTGAGTTACTTTAAAGGAATAATTAAAAGTTGTTATTTTTCATACTGGTAGCCTATGGGATACTTCTAGGACATCTGTTTCTTATCTTTAAGCCCCATAAGTTAATTTGGTACTACTCTCAAAAGATATGTTACCTATCCTTGTACAATTAGGGGAGATTTTATCTCTTCCAAGGAAACAGCAATTCTGTTAGTTTTGATCCTCTAGAAAAGATTACAAGATGTACAAGGGTGCCATAAAACAATTAACATTCCTTATTTGTCAAAGGTTTGTGATTAGTCTCACCTAAATGCCAGCCCACCTTTCTTAATATAGCCAATCATAATGTTCCACTACTATGAAGACCCCTTCTTTCTTGTGTGTCAATTAAGATGGTCTCCTTCTTACTGGGATCACTGGCGTTACTGAGGTGGCCAGTCTGACCTGCTTTGTTAGCAGTTAATAAACTTTTAATAAAATTACCACTGTTGATAAACTTATTTTTTCAGAGTATGTACCTCAGTCTACCTTTATTAAATTTACTGGAGACAGTTTGGGAGGTCTCACCAGGATTGGGGGAGGGAGCCTGGTTCCCCAAATTCTCTTAGGGAAACTTCTCTTGTCTTTTGGGTGCTTCTGGTGGAATTTTTCACCTGAGAAGGGAGGGCTTCTTCTAGAAAACTGTGGTTAAGACCTGGCTTTATCCTCGAACCCAAAACTCTGAGCTAGAAAGGTAAGCACTTCTTTGGGGAAAAATTCCTTTTGTCTGTATTGGCTGATTTAAGGACATTAAGAGTTAAGAAACATAATGTTTGGTAATAAAAGGCTGTGGCTATTCTGAAGGATTCCAACATCAGAACTCACCATCACGAAGAAGTACCAAGGCTGAGGTATACCATATTTCCCTGGGAAGACAGCCTCCACATACCAGGTCACCAAGCCATACAATATACTGTCAATTAGCAGCATTATCAGCACCTCCCCAAAGCCGAATTTCTCAGACATGGAAATCTTCAACAAATGTTTCCATTGAATGCCTATCCCTAAAATTCAACAAGAAATAGTTACTATGCCTGCTTGACTGACGCTGAAAAAGAATTACTCTACAGCAGAGATATCAAGCACGTGGCCCTGCTGCATGGAAACGACAATTAATTTGGGAAATGTTTAAGGACATAAATAAAAACACAAAAAAATATGATATTAATATGTGGTTTTCTAAGTCAATATGCAGCCCACAGAAACAAATTTTAGTTGAGTTTGATATCACTACTTTACAGTGTGCTAATTCAACAGTGAGAACTGAGGTGGGGCCAAGATGGCAGAGAAAAGTCAGAAAGCTGCTTGAGATCTTCCCAGTTTCCCCTGGGAAAAAATGTTAAATCAAACCTCTAAATGGATTCTAGAGTGACAGAACCTACAAAAATACAGAGTGAAACAACTTTCCAGCTTAAGATAACTTGGAAAGGACTTAAGTAAAGATCTGCCAGACTTGGGTAAAAGGGGAGCAAAGCCTAGCACAGTGTCCAAGTAAGCCAGCAGGAGGTTCTTAGCCACAGCACAGATCAGCAACCAAAGCCCCTCGATCCTGGCTCATCAGGCCAGTGGCACAGAAGGCCAGCTTGTGAGGCCTCCAGCCCCAGCACAGAAGGCAAACTGCCAGCTGGAAACCTGAAGCACAACAAGGGTGACTAGGTCAGGCCCAACATAGTGGGCAAGCCACCAGTACCCAAGGCAGTGGTATAGAAAGTCAGTGAATAAGCCCTTGGCTTCCAGCACAAGAAGTCTGGGACAGTCCTTCCCCCCCTCCCACCCCCATTCCCTATGAGCAGAGTTCAACTTTAAAAGTCATGAAATAGGCTAAAAAAAAAAAATCAATAAAAAACAAACAAATCAGAAAAGAGCCCAGACCATAGAAAGCTTCTATGGAGACAATGAAGAACAAAGCACAACTCAGAAGAGAGCAAGAATGTTAAAATGTCTACATGTGAAGCCTCAAAGGGGAAGATTAATCACTCTCAAGACCAAAAAACCTTCTTGTAAGAGCCCAAAAAGGAAAGGTAGAAGAAAAATTGGGAAAAGAAATGAGAGTTATGCAAGAAATAGTCAAGGGTATGGAAAAGGAAAGACAAAAATTGACTAAAGAAAGCAATTCCTTAAAAAATACAATTGGCCAAATGGGAAAAAAAACCACTAAGAAAATAACTCCTTAAAAAGTAGAATTGTCCAAATGAAAAAGGAGGTACAAAAGCTAACTGAAGAAAATAATGCCTTAAAAATTAGAATTTAGCAAGCAGAAAGAAATAACTATGAGGCATCAAGGACCAGTCAAAAAAATAAAAAGAATGAAAAAATGTAATACAAAAGAATGAAAATGTAAAATACTTCATTGGAAAAACAACTGACCTGGAAAATACATATAATAGTAGAGTTAATTTAAAACTTACTGGACTACCTGAAAGCCATAATCAAAAAAGGTGCCTGTTGGAAAGCCATGATTAAAAAAGGAGCCTGGACAGCATCTTTCAAAAATTTATCAAAGAAAATGGCCCTGATATCCTAGAACCAGAGGGCCAAGTAGTCCCTGAAAAAATCCACCAATTACCTCCTGAAAGAGATCCCAAAATGAAAACTCCAAGGAATATTGTAGTCAAATTCTAGAATGATCATGATAAGGAGAAAATACCCATTCAAATATCAAGAAGTCAGTCAGGATTACACAGGATTTAGTAACTTTAATATTAAAGGACTGGAGGGCTTGTAACATGATATTCCAGAAGGCAAAGGAGCTTGGATTACAGTAAGAATCAACTATCTGCAAAATTTATCATAATCTTTCAGGGGAAAAGATGGACATTGAGTGAAATATGGAACTTTCAAACCTCCCTGATGAAAAGACTAGAACTAAACAGAAAATTTGATCTTCAAATACAAGACTCGAAAGAAGCATAAAAAAGGTAAATGGGGAAAAAAAAACCCACCACGTTATTCAATAATGTTAAACTATTTACATCCCTACACAGGAAGATGATACTTGTAACTCTTGAGAACTGCATCTGTATTAGGGCAGTTGGAAGGGGTATATGTAGACAGAAGGCGAGGGTTTAAGTTGACTATGATGTGATGATATAAAAACATAATTAAGGGATGAAAAAAAGGATTGTACTGGGAGAAAAGAGGAAAGGGGGAGGTAGAACAGGGTAAATTATATCACATGAAGAGGCACAAAAGACCTATTACAGTAGAGGTAAAGTAGGGAGGGGGTAAGCATTGTTTGAACTTTATTGTCATCAGATTTGGCTCAAAGAAGGAGTAACTAACATACACACTCAGTTGGGTATAGAAATTGATCTTACCCTATTGGGGAGTAAGAGGGAAAAGGGGAAAAATGGGAGGGGGCAGCTTGATAGAAGAGAGTGAATACTGAGGGAAGTGGTGGTCAGAAGCCAAACACTGGTCAGGAGGGACAGGATGAAAGGAGACAAAAAAGTATAAACAGGAGGAAAAATAAGATGGAGGGAAATACACAGAAATCACAACTGCAAATACAAATGGTTTGAACTCTCCCATAAAAATGGAAGTGGATAGCAGACTGGATTAAAAACATAATCTTACAATATGCTGTTTATAAGAAACACATTTTAAGCAGAGATACACACAGAATAAAGGTAAGAGGCTAGAGAAGAATATATTACACTTCAACTGAATTTTTTAAAAAAGCAATACTGATCACAAAGCAAAAGCAAAAATAGATCTAATTAAAAGAGATAAGGAAAGAAACTACATCTTGCTAAAAGGTACTACAGATTATGAAGTAATAGCAGTACTAAACATATATGTACAAAGTGGTATCTCATCCAAATTCTTAGAGAAGTTAAGTGAGTAACAGAAAGAAATACACAGTAAAACAATACTAGTGGGGGACACCAACATCCTCCTCTCAGAACTAGATAATCTAACTGCAAAATAAACAAGAAAGAAACTAAGGAGGTAGACAGAATATTAGAAAAGTTAAATATGATAGACCTCTGGAGAAAACTGAATGGAGATAGAAAGAATATTTTTCTAAGTAGTTCATGGCACCTAAACAAAAACTGACCATATATTAGGGCATAAAAATCTCACAATCAAATGCAGAAAGGCAGAAATGTTAAATGCATCCTTTTCATATCATGATACAATAAAAATTAAGTATAATAAAGGGCCATTGAGTAATAGATTAAAAATTAATTTGCAACAAAATAATCTAATCCTAAAGAATTAGTGGGTCAAACAACAAATCACGGAAACAATCAATAATTTCATCAAAGAGAATAACAACAATGAGATGACAAAGCAAAATTTATGAGAGGCCACCAAATCAGTTCTTATAGGAAATTTTATATTTCTAAATGTTTACATGAATAAAATAGAGAAAGAGCAGGTCAATGAATTGGGCATGCAACTAAAAAAGCTAGAAAAAGAACAAATTTAAAATTCCCAGTGAAATATCAAATTAGAAATTCTGAAAAATCAAAGGAGAGACTAATAAAATTGAAAGTAAGAAAACTATTGAAATAATAAATAAAACTAAGAGCTGGTTTTATGAAAAAATAAAAATAGATGAACTTTTGGTTAATTTGATTTTAAAAAAGAAAGAAGAAAACCAAATTACCAGTATCAAAAATGAAAAGGGTGAATTCACCACCAGTGAAGAAGAAATTAAAGCAATAATCAGGAGCTATTTTGCCCAACTGTATGTCAATAAATCTGACAATCTAAGTGAAATGAATGAATATTTACAAAAATACAAATTTCCTAGATTAACAAAAGAGGAAATAAAATACTTAACTCTATTTTAGAAAAAAAAAAATTGAACAAGCCATCAATGAATTCCCTAAGAAAATATCTCCAGCGTCAGATAGATTTACAAGTGAATTCTACCAAACATTTAAAGAACAACTGATTCCAATGCTACATAAATTATTTGGAAAAATAGGTGAAGATGTCCTATTGAATTCCATTTATGACACAAATATGGTGCTGATACTTAAACCTGGAAGAACCAAAACAGAGAAAGAAAATTATAGACCTATTTCCCTAATGAATATTGATGCAAAAATTTTAAATAAAATATTAGCAAAGGGATTACAGCAATTCATTATGCGGATAATACACTATGACCAGGTGGGATTTATACCAGCCTGGATCAATATTAGGAAAACTATCACCATAATTGATCATATCAATAACAAAACTAGCAGATATTATGATTATCTCAATAGATGCAGAAAATGCTTTTTGACAAAATATAGTATCCATTCCTAGTTAAAAAAAACACTGGAGAACACAGGAATAAATGAAGTTTTCCTTAAAATGATAAGTAGTACTATCTAAAACCATCAGCAAGCATTATATGTAATAGGGATAAGCTAGAAGCTTTCCCAATAAGGGGTGAAAAACAAGAATGGCCATTGTCACAATTCTTATTTAATATTGTACTAGAAATGTTAACTTTAGTAATAAGAGAAGAAAAATAAATTAAGCGAATTAGAACAGGCAACGAGGAAAGAAAACAAGCACTTTTTGCAGATGATATGGTATACTTAAAGAACACTAGAGAATCAACTAAAAAACTACCTGAAATAATAAACAACTTTAGCAAAGTTGCAGGATATAAAATAAACTCACATAAATATTGGCATTTCTATATATTACTAACAAAACCTACCTAACAGCAAGAGATATAAAGAGAAATCCCATTTAAAGCTACTGTAGACAATATAAAATATTTGGGAGCCTACAAGCCAAAACAAACCCAGGAACTATATGAACACAACTGCAAAACACTTTTCACACAAATAAAGTCAGATCTAAATAACTGGAAAAATATCAATTGCTCATAGGTAGGCTAAGGTAATATAATAAAAATGACAATTCTACCTAAATTAATTTATTTATTCGGTGCCATATCAACCAAACTACTAAAAATTATCTTATAGAGCTAGGAAAAATTAATAATGAAATTTACCTGGAAGAACAAAAGGTCAAGAATATAAAAGGAATTAATTTTTAAAAGGCAAAGGAAGATAGCCTGGCTGAACCAGATCTAAAACTATATTATAAAGCAGCAATCACCAAAACTATTTGGTACTGGCTAAGAAACAGAATGGCAGATAAGTGGAATATGTAATGTACACAAGATACAGTATAAATGACTATAGTAATCTACTGTTTTGATAAACCCAAAGACTCCAGTTTCTGTGATAAGAACTCACTATGTGACAAAAACTGCTGGGAAAACTGGAAAATAGTATGTCAGAAACTAGGCATAAACCAACATCTCACAACGTATACCAAGATAAGGTCAAAATAGGTACATGACTTAAACATAAAGGGTGATACCACAAGCAAATTAAGAGAGCAAGTAATAGTTTACCTGTCAGTTCTTTGGAGAAGAGAAGAATTTATGACCAAGAAGAGATAAAGAACATTATGAAATGCAAAATGGATAATTTTGATTACATTAAATTAAAAAGGATTTGGCACCAACAAAACCAATGCAACCAAGATTAGAAAGGAAGAAGAAAACTAGGAAAGAATGTTTACAACCAGTGTCTCTCATAAAGGCTTCATTTCTAAAATATATAGAGAACTGAGTTGAATTTATAAGAAAGAGTACAAGTTGTTCCCCAACTGATAAATGGTCAAAGGTTATGAACAGGTAGTTTTCAGACGATGAAATTAAATGAGTCATTTATAGTCACGTGAAAAAATGCTTTAAATCACTATTGATTAGAGAATGCAAATAAAACAGTTCTGAGGTACCACCTTACCCCTATCAGACTGGCTAATATGACAGAAAATGAAGATGATAAATGTTGGGAGAAGATGTGGGAAAACTGGGACACTAATGCATTGCTTGTAGAGTTATGAACTGATCTAACCTTTCTGGAGAACAATTTGGAACTATGTCCAAAGGCCTATAAAACTGTGCATACCCTTGATCCACCAATACCATTACTAGGGCTGTATCCCAAAGAGACCATAAAAAAGGAAAAAGTCAACAGCTTGGTAAATGAGACACAAAAAATATACTGAAGGAAAAAACACCTTAAAAAAACAAAGTAGGCCAAATGGTAAAAAAGGGCAAAAAAACCAATGAGGAGAAGAATGTCTTAAAAAGCAAAATTGGTCAAATTGAAAAGGAGGTACAAAGGCTTGCTGCAAAAAATAATTTCTTAAAAATTAGAATGGAGCAAGTGAAAACTAACAACTTCATGAGAAATGAAGAAACAAAACAAAACCAAAAGAATGGAAAAATAGAAGACAATGTGAAATATCTCACTGATAAAAACAACTGACCTGGAAAATAGATCCAGAAGAGATAATCTAAAAATTATTGGACTACCTGAAAAGCATGATCAGAAAAGGAACCTAGACATTATCTTTCAAGAAATTAGCAAGGAAAACTGCCCCAATATTCTAGAACCAGAGGATAAAACAGAAATTGAAAGAATCCACCAATCATCTCCTGAAAGAGATCCCCAAATGAAAATTCCCAGGAATATTATAGCCAAATTCCAGAGTTCCTAGATCAAAGAGAAAATACTGCAAGCAGCAGAAAGAAACAATTCAAGCATGGTAGAGCTGTAGTCAGGATAACACAAAATTTAGCAACTTCTACACTAAAGGATTGGAAGACTTGAAATATGATATTTCAGAGGGCAAAGAAGCTAGGGTTACAACCAAGAATCACCTACCCAGCAAAACTGAGTATAATCCTTTGGGAGTATGGGTTGGGGGGTGGGGGAGGGTGGTAGAAATGAAAATTCAATGAGATAGAGGACTTTCAAGTATTCTTGATGAAAAGACCAGAGCTGAATGAAAATTTTACTTTCAAATGCAAGACTCAAGAGAAGCATAAAAAGGTAAACAGGAAAGAGAAGTCATAAGGGACTTAATAAAGTTAAATTACCTACATTCTTATATGGGAAGATGATATTTGTAATGCATAAGACCTTTCTCATTATTAGGATAGTTAGGAGTATATATAGACAGAAGCTACAGGGGTGATTTGAATATGAAGTTAAGACCTTGGGGAAGGTAAGGGGAGCCTTGCTCTGGGACCTGAGACTTGTTTCTGAGAGTGGGAGTTGTGCTAAGGAACCCTGTAGTTTATGTGGGCTATACATATAAAAACGAAATTAAATTGTACCTTTCAAGAGGTCTGTTGCTTCAGCCATGAGCTAAGAATGCCTGACTGAGACCTATGAGAGAAGAATGTATGCTAGCTCTGGGTCTGTGGCTGGTGAGTAGCTGAAAAATCTGTTTCACTACATGTCTTCCTCACCACTGTCTGGACAAGGGTTACTCCTCTGGTGTGCCATGACCAGTTCAGTCTGATTACTATAATATTGCTACCATTTATTTCCTCTTTACAATTTAAACTGCTACTTAGTCCCCCTTCCCCCATTCAAGGCATTATTATCTTTTTAACAAGACTATTGTTAAATCCTCTTGTCTCCAGTTCTTTCCCCTTCAATCTATCTTGCACATTGTTTTTGTTGTTGTTCAGTTGTCTTCACTTGTGTCCAACTCTTCATGACCTCATTTGGGGTTTTCTTAGTTAAGATACTGGAGTGGCTTGCCATTTATTCTCCAGATCATTTACAGCTGAGGAAACTGAAGCAAACAAGGTTAAGTGACTTGTCCAGGATCACACAGCTAATACGTGTTTGAGACCAGTTTTGAACTCAGGAAGATGAATCTTCTTGACTCCAGGACCAGTACTATGCCACTTAGCTGCCTCTGCATATGCTGCCAGATTAAGCATTAAAAGATGTATGAGTCTCTTGTCAATTATTGTTGTTATAAAAGCTGTATAAGAACTAAAGAAGGGGAGATAAATAAATATGACTTTATCTTATTTATACAATTACAATTTTGTAATCATATATATATATATACACATATACATATATACATACACACTTAAGGCTGACACATGTGTAAACATATATTTATCTCCCTCTTTGCCTCTTTAATATGGATATACAATATACCTATATGTGTATTGTATATACATATAGATATCAATATATTTCAGATAGAAAGAAAAGCATGAAAAGACAGAGAACTGAAGAGTTCAAGGAATGTTTGGGAAGTATAGTTGAGTTTGGCTAGAGTACAGAGTGTGCAGTAGGAGATGGCAGTAATAGAAGGTAAAGTTAGGTGGGATGGTGCCAGATTGGGGGAAACCTTTGGATGCCAGGCTCATGTACTTTACCTGGGAGACCCTAAGAAGTTTTGAGCAGTGACATGATCCTGACAAGAGTATGAAGGAAAAGGGAAAGCTGGAGGTGGAAGAGAGTAGAGGCAGGACCACCTCTAAGAAAATAATCATCAGAGACTATGATAAAGTAGTGGCAGTCAGAAAGAAGAAGGAGCAGACATAGGAAATACTGTAGAGGTAGAACTGAATCCTTTCAGCAATATTATAGTAATTAGGGTGAACAGGTCATGGCAATGCTATTTTCATGGCATTGGTCCCCTAATTGGTCTGTCTTAAGTCTATCTCCATTCTAATACATCTAACACATGGCCACCCAAGGGATTTTTCCTAAAGTGCGAATCTGATCATTTCACCTCCAATTCACATTATCTGTAAGATCAAATATTAACTTCTTTGTTTGGCATTCAAAATTAATAATAATAATAATAATAATAATAAAATTTATTATACAATGCTCTCCTTCATCCATTTTATAGGCAAGCTAAACTGGTCTTCTTGCTGCTCCTCATCCACAAGATCCCACCTCCATATCTTTCACCCTGATTCTCCCCAAAGCCTGAAATGTTCTTTGTGGTAGGAGTGAATGATTTCATGTGGAAAGCAAATGGGAAGCCAGAGGCTTGTTGTTGGGGCTGCCACATACATTTCTGGCAACAGAATGCTGTTTGCTCTACCCAATACTTTCATACATCAAGCAATGTTGTTTGGTTTGGTTTACTGAAAGTTCTGCCTGTTTTGACAGAGTTATATGCAACTGGATCTCAATGACCATTGATTCAGTACCTGAAGGCACTCTAGGGAATGGTTGGGTCTTGGTAAGTTTTCCCATGGGTCCAAGTTTTTGGTTGATAGATAAGCGAACCTTGAGACACAGCGTAGGCAAGATTTTTAGTTATATTGTGACCATGTTTGGGTAAGGGTTATGGGTTCTGAAGAGAAGGGAACTGGACAATTAAGCACTTCCCACTTTGAGGTCAGGACCAATGAAGGAATTTTAGCTGATGCTTCTCAATGCATAGAGTTGTTGGTGGGTTATATTAGTTTCTACTGGAGGCATTATATGCCCACTACCACACTGAATAGTTAAAGTAATGTTCTCACAAAATGAGCAGAGATAGGAGACTGAGTGGATCATCAATCTGGACAAATGGATCATTAATGCTATGTTTCAGTAGGATTGGGAATGCATGAATACCTTCACCAAGGATGGGATGAAAATGCCTGTTTAATGATGCTCTTTGCAGTAATCAGAGCATCTGACTTTTGAAGGATCAGTATGGCATGATCCCATATAATTGCTTTGCCAAATTGATTATGTTGGCCTTCCTCTTCTAGCAAACAACAAAAGATTTGATCTAACTTAGTTGATACCTAATCATGGTATGGGACCGCAGCATCAATTAATTAAGTCTGCTCCCATGGCACCTACTATCAAAGCCCTCATAGAACATGGCCTTTTCACATGTGGACCATGTTGTACCTTGTATAAGGGTGTCTTCTTTCACTGCAATGAAGGTCTAAGATTAGACCCAATGCCATCATATTTACTGGGTTTTCCATCTTCCATACTATTCTTAGAACCCTAGTATTGTGACATGATGGAACGAATTTTAAAAACAACAGCCATGTCATCAACCCCAATTTTTGGGATTGGGCATCCTACGTCTAAATCAGTGTTATGCCAAGGAAGTGAAGGGCTCTCCAATCCAGAGGTTTCTTGGATTTAGTTTTCAGGAGGATTTGCCTGATTAAAGAACTATTTTTCAATATACTCCTAAGTGATCCTCTCTCTTAACCTTCCTTATTTTACGCATAGATCTGAAGGTTTCTGCCTTTTTCGGTACAAGATTTCTGTATATCCCAGGGAAATGGGAGGAAAAATCAAGATGGCAGAGTAGCAAATACAATGAGATCTCCCCCAAAAAACTACTCCATGTGTATTAAGAACATCAGACTGGAGAGGGGTGGAGCCAAGATGGCAGTGTAGAAGCAGCAAGGTTTTGCACCTCGCATATAGCCACCTCAAATACCCATAAAACATGACTCTAAACAAATTTTAGGGCTCCAAAACTCACACAAAAATACAGAAAAATACATCTCCTGCTGAAGGCAGCTTGGCAAGAAGGGCTCATCGCAGCATGCTGGGAGCTGAAAGCAGCTCAGTCTGAAACCACGGCTTGGCCCTGGGGTGACCAGGATGAGCTGCAGCTGGAGCCTTCAGGAGAGTGGATCAGCAGCAGCTGTGGCAGTTTCCAGACTTATCAAGCTATAAGAAACAAGGACTAAGTGAAAGGTCAGTGGATCTCAGCTAAATTTGGGTGAGAAATGCAGTCTGGCCAAAATGCCTCCAGAGCAAGGAAGCAGCAGAAGCGGTGGCCCTGCAGGTCCCTCTTCAGAGCTCCTGGCCTGCAGACTGCAGGGGGGCCAAATTATCTTTCAGAGGTTAAGTACTCTTGGATTGAGCACCCTGGATTTGGGTTGTGGTCTTGGGTGGTGGTCCTGGGCTGTGTTTTCAGTGAGCCAAAGCTGGTGGAGGCTGCAGCAGCCTCCTAATAGCTCTGGCAGCTACGAAAACCCTAGCGATTTGGGACAGAGATTTCCCTCCTGGAAGCAGAGTTCCACAGAGCTAAAAAATCAAGTAATTCCCTGGCAACATGAGCAGGCAAAGGAAGCAAAGTAAGAACAGCAATCCAACTTTAGATTCCTTTTTTGGGGACAAAAAGGATCAAAGCATAGAACAGGAGGAAGACAACAGAGTCAGAACTCCTGCACCAAAAGCTTCCAAGAAAAATGTAAGCTGGTTACAGGCCATAGAGGAGCTTTAGAAGGATTTTGAAAACCAAATAAGAGAAGTGGAGGAAAAATTGGGAAGAGAAATGAGAATGATGAAAGAAAATCATGAAAAGAGAGTCAATAACCTGACTGAAGAAAATAACACCTTAAAAAATAGACTAACTCAAATGGCAAAAGAGGCTCAAAAAGCCAATGAGGAGAAGAATGCCTTAAAAAGTCGAATTTGCCAGATGTAAAAAGAATCTCA
>CM053590.1:101694207-101713366 GCA_028646515.1 Pseudochirops corinnae
TGGGATGGCTGTTTTGGGGCGGTGGGTGGGGGAAAGAGGGGGAGAAAATATATAACTCAAAATCTTGTGGAAATGAATGATGCAAACTATAATAAAATTTAAAAAAAAAAAAGAAAAGAAACAGGAGAGAATAGTGTCACAAAAATCCTGAGAAAGAGACAGTATCCTTGAGAAGGTGGAACAGTATCAAATGTTGTAGAGAGAAGTCAAGAAAGATAAAGACTTAGAAAAGAACATCAAGTCTAGCAATGAAAAGATGATGGGTAACGTTGGAAAAAGCAGTTTACATTGTGTTTCAGTACGCTGTTTCAATCTAATTCCACATTAACCATCAGTCTCTTCAGACAACTTTTGCCTTTCCATTTCATCAAAATTATTTTTCTTAGAGTCTTCAGAATTTCATTCTTGTGAGCTTCTCATCCTTTGACTAACTTTCTTTAGAACATTTTCACCTACTATTATTCTACCTGTCCTTTTTCTAAGCCAGTGGACTCATAAACTTGTTTTTAAAAAATATTTAATAATTTTATTTTAATATAGTTTATTTCCTTTGTAATATAATGTATTTTATGTTATGAATTTAAAAATATTATCCTGAGGAGGTTTCACAGGCTCCACCATATTGCCAAAGAGGTCTATGACATGAAAAAAGGCTAATAATCCCTGCTCTAAAATTTCTGAAAACTATTCCTCCAAAAATCTAAGGTGCATAGCAGATACACACCTCAGAAAGATAGCCTAACTCCCAAATGTTAGTGCCAAGTTGATAAATGCCCGCCTTTATAACCCGAAATCAGGAGTCATCAACATACAGAAGAAACACATCTCTTCTTTAGGTGGCCAACAATGGATACCCTCTCTCAGAGCAACAGTAGAATCCTATGGAGTATAAAATGCTGCTTATTCCTCAAAAAGTATAATTCAACCTTCTTTACAAGAGTTTCAAAATTATTACTTAAGTGAAATGGTATAGTGGTTCTTCTTTTCCTAATCTGTGTGATAGTCTTCTCTACCTTTTATTAACACAGATTCAAGTTTTTTTCTTCTTTGTTTTCCTTTGAAAGTTTTACTTCTTCAAGGAACACTTTGTTCATTCTAATAAGGAGATTAGATGTATTCCTCTAGTCCTACCAGGCAGACCAATCTTTTATACACAAAATGCAGCCTTCTAATTTTATTTCCATTTCCACTCAGTTATATCCTACCTTGACTTTGCCCCCCACTTCAGTCAGGTCCCAGTGACTTTCTGATTTTTAACTTTTCCCCTTATCAAAGCAGGAATTTAGACCGAAACTCACTCATAGTAATAAGCAAAGGTCACAGGTATGCTCCCAGGTACTTGAATGTGAAGAACTTTAATTCTGATCACTAAATAAAAGCTTTTGTTTTCTGTTAAAGGAACTGTTTCAGTATACAGCAACCAAACATGGTACCTGGTCTGTGTTTTGCAATTTTTTTTTTTCTGGAAAATCAGGAGTGCTTTTTTGTCATTAAAGTCATACTAAAAAGAGATATTAAGGTGCCTAGGTTGGCTACCCTTCCATACTCTTTACTTCTCTTTCCCTGGACCTTCTCCTTCCTCTTTAATTCTAATTTCTCTTCTCCTATTCCACTGCTCTTAAGATTACCAGACATCATGATTCTAGTGTCAGCTACTGGCCTAGATCTCTCTTCCATGTAGCATGGTGTTCATGCTGTTGACCACCACAGATGTAATTCATAGACTAAAGGCCTAAAGAGTCACCTGCCTCAAAAATCTCCAATACCTGCTGAGAAAAAGGAGTATTTCTCCTCTCTTCATCTCAAAATCCTTGGAATCAATGCCTACTCTCCTTTCCCTAACCCTTCAAGAATGAGGTTTCCTTCTCTTTGCCATGGCTGGCTCATTTACATGTGTCCTCAATCCCATTCCTTCCCTCCTCTAGCATACTGTAACTTAAATCATCCCCTTTCCAAATGTTCAATCTCTTCCCATCTACTGGTTCCTTCCTTAGCTCATTCAATATCTCCAAGGCTTTCCCATTATTAAAATTTTCTTACTAGATCCTACCATCACCTCAAGCCATTTCCCATCCCTATGCTTCACTGTCTCTACTTCTCCTTTCGCTCTCTACTTAACTCTTTGAAATATAGTTTCTGGCGTCATCACAATGACTTGAAAGTACTCTCGAAATGTACCCTCTCTGAGGTCCACCCCCTTCACTCATTTGTTAAGTTCCTCCTGGTGCCACTATTTTGTGGAGAGGCCCAGACAACCTTTTATTACATTCACAGCCCTGTTTCTGACTTCCACACTTCAAAACCATGCCCTTCAGCCATGGAGGAAAAATGGGCCTTAAATAGAATAGTATATATTATACACTGAATAAATGTTTAGTGATTATTTATTTTCAAGCATTCTTGAACAGGGGAGAATCTTTAAAAGGCAATCACAGCAACTCCCAAAAGGAAAAAAACAGAACCATACAGATTTACATCTTATCAAACATTCAAAGAACAATGAATTCCAAAATCATATAGAAAGTGTTTGCAAAAATAGGAAAGGCAGGGATCCTACCCAACTTGTTCTTTGACGCATATATGGTCTTGATACCTAAAGCAAGAAAGTTTAAAAAAAAAGAGAGAGAAAGAAGACTATAGACCAATATCCCTAATTAATATTGATGAAAAGATGTTAAATAAAATGTTGGCACAGAGTTCATAGCAATTTATCTAAAACGTCATATACTCTGACTAATTTGGATCTGTACAAGGAATACAAGGTTAGTTCAATATTTGAAAAAAACTAAACAGTCTATATTAATATAAAAAATTATATGATTATATCAATAGAGAGAATTGAGTGAGATAAATATGTAAAGCACTTTGCATAACTTAGAAGTGCTATATAAATGCTAGCTAATATTTGAACCATGCTTTTTTTTTACTTTATTTTTTGAGGGTTTTTTTCATCTATGTTTTCTTTCATGGAAATGTTTTGCATGACTATACCATATAACCTATATTGAATTGCTTGTCTTCCCAATAAGAGACTGGGGTGGGGAGGGAGGAAGGGACAAAATTTGGAACTCAAAGTTTTAAAAACAAATGCTAAAAATTGTTCTTACATAATAAAACAAAATACTAAATAAAAAAGTTTAAAAAAATTTTAACATAAAAGAAAAAAGTTCAGAAGAGACATAAACAAGGCAGTCTTGTTATTACTATGCTAAATTTAATATACACTTAGATTATATGTGGCTTGGCATGAAATCTTTTTTGTTCTTTGTCTATAGAAATATTCAAGTCTGTTGATGATTCTCAGGTTAATAATACAAAGAAAAAATTAAAAATAACAGAACTTTGTTGTATTTTTATAGTAGCTGAAGGTTCTGCAAAGTGCTATCAATGTTTCATTTGATCCTCACAACCCTATGAGAAAGGTCCTATTATTATTCCCATTTTACAGTGAAGGAAACTGATCTGTGAGAGGTTAAGTGATTTGCCCAGCAGCTAACTAAGTCTCTGAGGCAGAACAGAAACTCAGGTTTTTCTGACTCCAGATCTAGAGCCACTGTATCATCTAGCTATGGCAATGTTTATACTGGCTGCAAAGCCAAAGGAAAGAAATCAATAAATGCTTTCTAATAAATAATGTATTCTTCTTGATTCCTAATAGCCCTATTTTGATCAAGCTACTCATTATCTCATGTCCATATTTCCAAGACAATTTTCTAAACTTGTCCCTCTGATTTTTTCCCCCAATCTAGCTTCTGTACCACCTCTAGATTACCCTTTAAGATCACTTACATCAAAACACTCTTTTCTTCAAAAACCTACAATGTTCACTATTGCTTCCTGAATCAAGTGCAAATTTTTCAGATTAATTTACAAGGCCTTCCACAATTACAGGACGACCCTATTTATCCACTTATTTCCCATTAATCTCCAGCATGCACCTTACACTCAAATTAGCCTAACCTACTCACTTTTCTGGAACATTCTCTTTTCCACCTCCATGACTTCAGACATGTCTTCTATACCTTCAAATGCCCTCTCTATGTCTCTAGTCCTAGACAAATCTTACAAATGAAGGCCTAACTCAGGTCAATTTTCTCAATGAAGTCAGAAAATATTTCAGTTGATATTTCTCTCTAACATCTCTGAGCTCCTATAGTTCTTATAATCCATAATATGAACCATAAAGCTTAGCTCTTAAGTATGTCCTAATTGTTTCACAAATATTAGTCTTATATCTCCAAATAACTTATAAACTTCTTGAAGTCAGGGAGAGATGGGTAGCCACTCAGTAAATGCTTATTTAATGAAAGAATTTGTATGGACTAAAATGCATTCAAAATGAAAAACAACTTATTGAACTAATTAAATTTAAAATGTATTTTAAAATGTGTTACATTTAAATATATTGAATGCAAAAAATTAATTTTCACTGACTGAAAAAAGGCAAAGCTTTCGCACTTATAGTTTTATCTGGGAAAAAAAAATCAGGCTAGTATTATTTATACCACCCTTATCCCGACTGTCTCTATGTACCAAAATGATTAAGAAACAATTAGAAAAACGATGCTTACCTTTTCCTTCAAGTTTGATCATGAACATTACTCCCAATGCCATGGCAACATTTGAAAAGAGACAGCAGATCAGCTTCATGTAATGAGTCATATGGAAGATGTTAAGACTGATGTAGAAGAATGGAAGATAGGAGAAGAAATAGATAATACCTCCAGCGGCAACTGCTATGTTAGCTACAAAAACCAAAAGGAAGAAGTCAAATAATTTCCAAAAAACAATGTGCATAAGCTATTATAGGATTATATATTTATCCTTATTAATCTAACCATCACATTATCTTGTCCCATATAACATTAGCCTGTCAAAATATTTTTAGATTCCTATTCTATTCTCCTGTTTGGTAGTTATCCCTGAGTTTTATCCCATCTACAAACTTTAGATGCATACTAGTTATGTCTTCATCTGAGTCATTAGTGATATTAAAGAGAACGGGACTGCTAAAAATACTTTTACGTACAATGGTCCTTTTAGTCTTTCCTTGAACTATTTGGGGAACAGACCCAGAAGTGCCATCGCTAGGTTAAAATGAAATGAAAACACTAGATGAAACACATTTTTTAAAAGGGAGAGCTCTACAGGAAAGACTTAGAAGGAGTTTAACTACTCAGTGTAAGAGACAAAAACCTTACTTAAGTAACAGACTCCTGAAAATTGGAATGAACTGGACAAAAGTTGATGATTCCTTGAGTCAACAAGAAACAGTAAAAAATAAAGTCAAAAGACTGAAAAAAAATTAGAGAAAATGTGGAAAACAGATCAAGAAGGGATCATTTAAGAAACATCACACTAACTGAAAGCCATGATTAAAAAAAAAATAGCTTGGATACCATATTTCAAGAATCCATGAAAGACAACTTCCCTGATATATCAGAACAAGTGAGCAAATTGAAAATATAAAGAATGTAGTGAATCATCTACTAAAAGAAAGACCAAAATTAAAACTCCCAGAAACATTATAGCCATTTTTATATTGTCTCTTCATTCCAAATGAGGGTAGGAGAACGATAAAAGTGCCCCCTCAAAACTGTCATTAGGAATCAGAGAGGGAGTCAATTAAGGCAGAGGAAAGGGTCTAGGAGTGGTTTGGTTATGTTTTAATGATCTTGAAAGAAAAAAAAACTTGGTGGGGAAGAATATACTAGGAAATAAAGAAGAGGAATAGTAGAAAATCTTATTATCTTACATAACTGGGATATTCAAGTAGACTATATAAATATGTTAGTAACTATGTTAATGACAGTCAATTCTAAAAGATTTAGCTACTTTGATCAAAATAATGATCCACAATTCCAAAGGCCTCATGATGAAAATGCTTTCCATCTCCAGAGAGAGAACTGAATGCAGATTGAAACATATTAGTTTCATTTTTTTTTGCTTCTTTTGTAATATAGATAATGTGGTAATATATTTTACATGACTTCATATGTATAATGGGTATCATATCTCTTACCTTCTCAATAGGTTGGGGAGGGGCTGGAGGGAGTTAAAGAATTCAGAAATAAAAATTTAAATAAATTCGTTCTTGTTCTATTAATCTACATATATATTCATGCATATAAAATTTATCTTAAATCATTAGTTGTTATATAATTGGACAAAATATTTTGCAACAATTTTTTATTTTCTTCATTTGTTATAGTCTCCCTTTTCATTTTTAGGGTAATGATTTTGCTTTCTTTGCTTTTAAAAAAATTAGATGAAAATAATCTATCTGTTTCATTAGCTTCTTTTAAAAACTACCTCTTAGTTTTATCAGTTTAATGAAATGTTTATATGCAATTCTGTTTATCTTCTTTGATACTGAGAATTTAAACTTTTGTGTTTGGTTGTAGTTTTTAAATTTGTTTTCTTTCTCTTTTGCCGATGGGAAGTGTTGAGAAGTAATTTTTCCTCTAAAGACTGTTTTGGTACAAGCTTTGGATATTGTCTACTGTAGTCACTGTTGTTTATAAAATTATCTATTGTTTCTATGATTTATTCTTCAACACAGCAATTATTTAGCATAAAATTATTTAGTCTCATTAAAGTTTGAATTCTTGCTTCAAAAGTCTTTTACTGATTGTAATTTTTATTATCTTAAATAAAGGTTATATTTTAATATTTTTGCTTTACCTGTTATTATGTTTAAATTAATTAATTTATTTTTTAGTTTACAACATTCAGTTCCACAAACTTTTCAGTTTTAAATTATCTCTCCCTCACTCCTCTCCCCAAGACATCTAATATAGGCTCTACATATACATTCATATTAAACATATTTTCACATTAGTCATGTTGTAAAGAAGAATTGTAAAGAAGAACCAATGGAATGAACCACAAGAAAAGAAACAAAACAAAAGAGAGAGAGAGCAAATAGTATGCTTCAATCTGCATTCAGACTCTGTAATTCTTTCTCTAGATGTGAATAGAACTTTCCATCATGAGCTCCTCAGAGTTGTTCTGGAAACTTGCATTGCTGAGAAGAGCCAAGTCTATCAAAGTTAGTCATCACACAATGTGGCTGTAACTGTGTACAATGTTCTCTTGGTTCTGCTGTCCTCACTCAGCATCAGTTCATATAAGTCTTTTCAGATTTCTCTAAGTCTACCTGCTCATCATTTCTTATGGCACAAAAGTATTCCATTACATTCATATACCCCAACTTGTTTAGCCATCCCCCAATTGGCGGGCATCCCTTCAATTTCCAATTCTTTGCCACCACAAAAAGAGCTGCTACAAATATTTCTGCACAAATGCATCCTTTTCCCATTTGTATGATCTCTTTGGGATACAGACCTAGAAGTGGTATTGCTGGGTCAAATGGTATGCATATTTTTATAGCCGTTTGGGCATAGTTCAAAATTGCTCTCCAAAATGGTTGTATCAGTTCACAGCTCCACCAACAATGCATTAGTGTTCCAATTTTCCCATATTTTCTCCAGCATTTATAGTTTTTCTGTTTTGTTACCAGTTATTTATGAGTTTATTTTGTCATAAAACAAAGTCAGTTTTGAAAAGGAGTCATGCAGAGATGAAAATTAAGCCTGTTCCTTTCTATCTGCATTCATTAATATCCAGAAAACTGTCATACCTAACTTTTCTAAAATTATATTCTGGTACTTCTTTATTTTTTGTTATATAACTATGGGTCTGGATGAGCACAGTGAAATTCCTATTATCATTTTGCTCTCTCTTCCTATGACTCATTTTTTTCCCCAAGTAATTAGATGTTGTGTTGATCAGACTATATGTGTTTATGTATATAAAGTACTGACATGATTTCCTTATCTATCAGCATACCCTTCATCATAATACAGTTTTCCTACTTATCTTTTTTGGGGCAGCTAGGTGGTACAGTGGATAAGAGCACAGGGCTTGGAATAAGGAAGATTCATCTACAAACCCCACCCCAGATACTAACTCTGTTTGTCTCATCTGTGAAAATGAGCTAGAGAAGGAAATGGCAAATCACTCCAGTATCTTTGCAAGAAAATCCCAAAATGTGATCGTGAATAGTCAGAAACAACTCAAATGACTAAACAACAACAATGCTTAGCTCTTTTAACCAAGCCCATTTTAACTTTTAACTTGTCTAAGATTGTTATTCCTACTTCTGCTTTTCTGAATTTATTTGAAGCATAATAAATTCTGCTCCAGTCTCTCATTTTAACTATGATGTTTCAAACAACATATGACTGAATTATGCATCCTAATCCACTATGACAGTATATACTTTTATGGGTGAGTTAATTCCATTCACATTTGTGGTTATGAATGTTAACTGTGTTTTCCTTTATCATTACCTTTTACACTTTTTCTCTTTCTCCCTTACCCTTCTTTACAAAGGAGATGCAGAAAGAAATGAAAATGGAATCCAACTAACATTAGTATTTTGTGATTGAATTTTTTTCTTTTTCAGTGCACCCACTTCCTTCACCAAATGCAGACTATGATCTATGATTCTTAATCTTTCTCACCTCTGAAACTGATATTTGTTTTGCTTGTAATAATTCATTCTCCATATCCACTCTCCCTTTATATAACCCTGTTTATCCCTTCTATATTCCTGTTATTTCCTTATTTTTATTTTGACATAAAAATTTGTGTACATGTTCTTTTCTTTTTATTCAGAGAAGAGGATCATGAAATTCCTGGTACCTCACCCTCTTATCCATGTTTATATACTCTTCTACTTGTGTACCCCATTTATCTCCCATTTTTCCTCATTTCTTCTTTAGTGTATTCTTTTTCTCTTCCTTTATTTTCTCCCATAGGACCAAGAAACAAAACAAAATCACAATCAGATCCTGTGTTTGTATGTTCCCCAACTCTCTCTATGGCCTTTGAAGATAGTGGAATCATGAAAGAACATGTCTCTTCTCACCCATTAGAATATATAGAATATAAGCACTTCACATCACTGAACCTCTTCCATTTGCACAAATGAATGTACATTTCTAGGTTTCCTTTCATTCTTGTGTTTGTATTTCAAAGTTTCCATTCAGATCTGGTATTTTCTCTGTGTATGAAAATCTTATATTCTAAAAAAAGTCCACTTTCTCCTGCAGGATTGTACTTCATTTTATATGGTAAATTATTCTAGACTATAAGTCTTTGGAAAATCATATTCTAATCTTTTCTCTCCTTCATGATAACTGCTGCCACATGATTATGACTATGATTCCTTGGTCCTTAAAATCTTTCCAGATGTTCACAGTATTTTTTTATTTTACTTGAAAGCTCTGGAATTTGGCTGTGGTATTTCTGAATGTTTTCTATTTTAAGTATCTTTCCAGAAGTGACTGGAGTCATTCTATTTCCATTTTCTCTTCTGGTTCTAATAGATCTAGGTAATTTTCTTTTGTTATTTCTTGAAATACGATCCATGTTGTTTGGTTATGTTTTTTCAGATGATGATTCTTATCTCTCCTGGACCTGTTGGAAATGTCAGTTAATTTTGAAAACAAATACCTTACAATTTCTCCTATTTACCAATTTTAACTTTATTCTAGTTCCTTGTTGTGCCCTGAAGTTTTTCAGTTTTTTCCTCCACTCTATATTTTAGTGAGTCCATTTCTTTAGTAAAGTCCTCCTATCCTAAGTTACATATTCTCCTTCCAATGTCTTTTCTCACAAGCTCTTATTTGAATTCTAATTTCAATATTTCAATATTACTTCATTTCTTTCAGCCATCCTTGTAGTATTTATAATCAAGTCGAATTTTCTCTGTGGCTTTGTTTATACTTGCAGAATTATGTTCTTAATATATGATTACCTCATGGATTTTTCTTAATTAATAGTATTTTTTATTGTGACTGGCATTTTATTAACTAACATTTTCCCTGTCATGGCTCCTTTATCAGCATTCACAAGATTTAGGTTGCTTTATCGTGGCTTTTACTGGTTTCCTTGGTCTTAACTCTCTCAGTTTTGGCTGGGCTTTGTGGAGCGAATGGAAGCGTTTACTTCTGTTACACTTTGGGGTTTTATGAGTAAGCATGTGTGTGGGAGAGCTAAGTTTCTCTAGAAAGAAAAAGAGTTAAACAATCACATCAGGAACTCCTGGCTAATACGAAGGAGAACAAGAGAACTCTTTTTGACAACATAAAAGGGCAAAAAACTAAATCAAAAGTTGTTACATTAAATGTGAATGGCTCAAACTCTTGTAAGAGAAAAAGATTATGGATTAAAATAAAAACAGAATACTAGTATTTCCATGAAACACATTTACAGTAAAAATTCACAGGACCCACCTTGAAGGCAATCTAGTGCAATATACCTCATTTTATAGATTAGGAAAACAAAACAAAGAGGTTTAAACAATTTGCCTAACGCCACATAATGAGTAAGTATCAGGGATGTTATCTGAACCTATCTCCTGTTATTTCAGAGTCTAGTCTCTTTCCACTGTACTACCACCTCCAAAATGATATATTCAGACTAAAACAAAAATGTTAATCTAAACTTATATCATGTAATAGCCAGCTCAAAAAAATAAAAAAATGGATATGGTGTTATGCTAAATTTAATTTAAAATTCTGCGTCAGTATTGATTAGAGATATTAGTCTATAATTTTCTTTCTGTTTTCACTATCCCTAAACTGTGGTTTAGGTATCCAAGCAATATTTGTATCAAAGAAAGAATCTGGTACTATACATTATTTTCTTATTTTTAAATCTTATTAATACTGAATTAATTTATTCCTTAAATGTTTGAAACAATTTATTTTTAAATTCATCTAGTTCTGGGGATTTTCCCTTTGGGAACTCATTTATGGTTTGTTCAATTCATCTTTGTGATTGGGTTATATCCTCTATTTCTTTTGTGGCTGATGTGAAAATTTATATTCTTGTAAATATTCCTTTATTTAATTGGTTTTATTGGCATATAACTGATCAACAAGTTGGAAAAATTTATGTTATTTTTTCATTTGTTGTGAACTTACTTTTTACACTTTTGATTCTGATAAATTCACTTTCCTTTCTTTTTAAAAATTATATTACCTACCATTTTAGCAGTTTTAAAAAAAAGTTCTTAGTTTTTACTCATTAATGTGATTAAAAAATTTTGTTTTCGCTTTTGCCTGACTCATGTTACTTACACACTTATATTACTTCTTTGTACCATACCTATGATCTCTTTATATGTAATTCCTGAATTTGGACTTTATAGGCTCTGTATTGGCCAGCTTCTGTGTACTTCTGGTGGGAATGTCTGGAACATTTTTTTGGTTCTGTTTTTTAATTCTCTTTATACCTGCTGTTGCTTTTTCTGGGTATAAACTACATTTTTCAAAGTTTTCAGACTTTGGGATTTGGGAGTTTCTAGTACACCCAAAGTACTTTGATATAGGGTAATAAGAATTCTATCTTCTCATCCGTATTTTGCAAGCTGTTAATCTTAGCTGGAGCTCCAGTAGACTTCTCCTAGCCAGGGGTGGGGAACCAACAAATATTTAACAAACATTTATTCCAGGGGTAGGGGACCTGGGACCTCAAGGTCACATGTGGGCCTCTAGGTCCTCAAGTGTGGCCCTTTGACTGAATCCAAACTTCATAGAACAAATCCTCTTAATAAAATGATTTGGTCTTAGTCAAAAGGCCGTAGCCAAGGACCAAGAAGACCAAATGTGGCCTCAAGGCTGGAAGTTCCCCACCCCGATACTAGACCCAGTTCCCATCAGCTAGTTGGAAAGTTCTACAGACCCAAAGCAATAATTTCCCTGCTGAGGGAATTGGAGCAGCGAGTGGTACATCTTAATGTTATTCAATTCTAGAGCTGGTTCAGTTCCCTTTTTATTCAATTATGAGTGTAATTCAATTTCTTTCTTGTGAGAAAACTTTATTTAATTTTGGGAATTGTGAGAAAATGTTATGGTACTGTTTGAACAGAGTCCTTGCATGGCTGGGAAGCTGGACCACATCTACTACCACCTTAGAGACCTTTGACTAAGGACCTAGGCTATGCTAACCAGAAGCAAAGAGTTTTCTCACAATTGTACATCTCTGGCATTCCATATGTCTTATCTGAAAACTGAGCCCATCTGATCAATCAGTTATTGTTTCTATGTTCCTTTGATTGTTTACAGATACTTGGGGGGGGGGGGCAGAGTGGGATTCCTCTTTTTCTGATTTCAGGGAATTGCACCTGTTTATTCTGCCCTTCCCGACTTGGAAGGTCTCTAATCTTTCCTCCAATTAGAAATCAAATTACCTAATATTATATCTTTATTAATTGTTTTCTTTTAATTAATTGGCCATATTTATTTTTAATGTATAAAAATATGTCTCCTCCTGTATTTGGGGGTCCCATGCCAAAAGCTGAGCAAGGTGACTAATCCTGATTTCTTGGTTAACCAGCATGCATTGCTTAATAAATCAATATGTTTGGAAGCTTGAACTTTTATTTTCTCAGTCACTTCATCTTTCATCCACCACACTGCTAAAGTTATTGCCAAATAACTGACTACAGAATGAGCTAGGGGCTAGATCTGAGAAATTCTCTGTTCCCAGAGTCAGAGCCATACAGCTGCTGCTTACTTCATTTTCTTTGTGCAGTACAGAGCCACAGTCTACTGTCACAACATAATCTGCTCTACCATTCATAAGTGCATAGCCTTTTCTCAGCCCACATTGGATCTGTAGTTCAAATCTGGGATATGAGCAATAGTGTGCCCAGCTGGCATATATTCCTGCTCCCAACACAAGGTTAGGCTCTGCTGTGCCGAACTGTCCTAATGCATAGCGGTAGGCCACAGTTCAATCCTCACACTTTAAGACTCTGCATAGAGAGGTGATGGTTAGACTCCATTCCTAGTGTCTGCATACCTCTGTATCTTTATGCCAAGTTGACCTAGGAAAATGAATTTTCCTATCAAGACCCACCGAGTCTTTGTGTAGTAATTAATAGGAGGAGGTGAACTGTATTCTTCCTCTTACTTTACCATTGTAGCTGGTCTCTATTGCTTGATCCATTTTTTAGAATCCGACACAAGTTTTGGGTTTTCCTGAGTTTTTAAAATTTCTTTTTAACCTACTCTACTACCATTTGGAGTCTCCTTTTGTGTTGCAAGGATCTGTGAGAGAAATTTCACGTGCCTGACGTGTTGCAAGAATCCAAAGAAATTTTCAACTAGTATAGTTTGGTTTCCCAAATGGAGGTAAGAGGGTAACTTCCAGTCAACTCCACATCTTTCACATTTGTTGGGAGTTCTACTGAGATAGGACTTTTCCTGTTAAGTGGGGAAGCTCATTTTTTTTAAAAATTGTTTTTTGGTATAGACTAGCTTTTGCAAATACCAAAACAACGAGGTAACATATGGTATATGAAATTATATAACCATGTATTTGAGAGAGTACAATCCCCAGGTCCATCAGCTAAAGTAGGCCTGGGCTCTAATGGATAAGTCTGTTACTTTTTGACTTAGCTAAGAACTATGTCACATGGAATTTGCTAAGACTCTTTAGTACAACTCACTGAAAAAAGAAGCTCTAAGGGTCAACACTGAGTAATCAACAAATTAAGGCAGAATACACACACACACACACACACACACACACATGCATGTGCGCGCACATGAAATATGATATCTTAAAGCTATTATCTAGGCAGAAGACAACACATCTAGCAAGGATCAAGCCTAGTGATTCAGGGCAACAGAACTGAGGAGATAAATGAATTGAGGGAAATTGATTTAGCAACAGATAAGAGACCTGACAAGTAGAAATATTGTGCCCAATACAAACAACACTATGACAAAAGAAGAAAAAGAAACTGGAACCCTGTGATGAGACATATGGGCTACGTGCTCTGCCTTTGAGTCCCAAAGACACCATGTATTTTCAGGAGACTAGGTTCCAGATTTTATTGCTTATTTTTTCATAGGGAATTGTGGGGTGGAGGCTTCGTAGTTACAATTCTTGCAAAGAATTGCAGTGAATGACTTTGCTTTTGAGTTTGATGTGTTTCATCTGCCTGACTATTAAAGCTTGGTGCATTTGTGGGAATGAGAATCCAGAGTGATTATACCTGGGTAATATACCTGGAAACTCAGTCTGTCATTATGAGTCAGAAGGAAGTTAAAAAAAGGATGCCACATGTAAATATCACCCAAAAAGCAGCACTATACTATTAATTTTCAAAGGTCCTGCAAAAAGATTTTAAAATTATTTTCTTCTAACTCCTCAAATAAATTAAAATAGCAACTCATGAGAATAAACAACTGACTCTGAATAATCCCTAACATCCTCTGTTCTCCATGAGAACTTTTGAAAGTTGTACGTTGGCAGTGATGCCCAAAAGGAAATTTTTGAAAAAGCCACCCCTGCTGAATCTGTATGAAAAATTAAGTAATTCCCAGATAAGATTCCTTTAACTCACCTTTACTGAAGAACACACTAATCATAAAGCTGAAGGAGATGGTAGCAATGGCAAAACACAATAGAAAGAAAAACACCAAAGTTGGGTCACTTTGTGTGAGCACTGACACATCATAGTTCACCTATAGAATAATCATTGAAATAATTAAGTCAGACAGATAAACAATATTTCAGAAACACAAGGAAAGGTGTAAAATAATTAAATATCTTTAAACACATTAAGATACATAAATTCCTTTTCTAGGTGGCTAAAATGAATATTAAGTAAACCTCTTTACTAACGAATATATAGGATAGTTTAAATAAATTGAAATCAATTAATTTGTACTAAAAGAACTAAATAAATATAATTAAATGATATTATTTTACTAAATTTCATACAGTTTTTTTCAAAATTATTTTGAACAATGACTTCAAATGTGTAATGGTTATGGAAAGGTGCAGAAGGGGGTAAAGGAGAGAAATCGGAAGCAAAAATAAAATAATGCCTTACTTCCTACACTCTGGAATATGATTCATGTTCTGATATGATCTATGAATAGGACATTCGAAACACTGGCCCTAGCACAGGGGCAAGTCTCCAACCTATCTTAAAAGAGAAGTTTTCTATTTCACATGAAGGGAAAACTACTAGCAATATGCGTCTGACATAGCCTGGCAATGTTTTATTCATGATACTTTAGGCAGAGGGAAGGAGCTGGGAAAAACTCCTGACATGAAGGAAGTGGAATCAGGCCTTCTAAGTGAATCTATGGGTTGCTAGTTTAGGGAGATTGTGAGACTTTTCACTGCCAAAATACAAAAAACAAAGCTACTAGTTTTTGCTACTTATGGATATACATAATTAAGGTAGGAATGCAGGCTAAGTGGATAAATAACAATCAATCAATAGCCCTTTATTTATTAAGCATATACTATGTACTAGGGATACAAAGACAAAATGAAACAATACCTGCCCTCAGAAAGATTCCATTCTATCAAGGGAAGAACTATGTAGACACACAAAAAACAAAGTAAATACAAGATAATTCCAGGCAGAAGCGAATAGCAGTTTGGTGGTATCAAGAAAGGTTTTATGTAGGAGTAGGTGGCACTTGAGTTAAGCTAACAAAACATCATACATAGTGAGATGCTCAACAGAGAGTAGAAAAAACAAGGATGTTAAATCAGAAAATAGCAAAGCTTATTACAATCAGTATGAAAGTAGTAGCAGGTAGCAGCAAACACAATAGATGTATGTGACACAAAGACTAATATGAAGCATAAGTATAAACCCAGGGAAAGAGGTATGATGATACCACCAGAACACATCAGTCTAAGGAATATCAGTGCCCTAAATATATGTGTGTGATCCCATGCATGACCTATATGCATGTAAGATACTATTATCACTGAGAGTGTGCTTTTTCTGAGAAGAATCTGCCCAACATTTAGGAGAGAAACATTCCACTGTTGCTTTCTTTTTATGATATTTCATTACTGTTTCTGCTTTTAACTAATTGTGTACTATGAATAAAAAATAAATAAACAGACCAATGGGGATTTGTGTGCTACCATAATTGGTAGATCCAGACCATAAAATATGTTGAAATTGGGGTGGCTATTCTAGAGACCCCATATGCTACACTAGTCTTATCTAGCTTACTTCATTAACATTTCCATTATTGGGAATATACTATTAGTGTTATCATAAGTGGGACAAAGAGGTATCCCTTTTAAAAATAATCATATTGCAGTTTTATACATCATATTGGTGAATGAATAAACTATATTTTCATCTCTCCTCCTCTTTTTTCCTTATTCCACCCCACCACAATCTTGTACTATAATTAGTTCTAATAATGTTTTGCATTATTTTGTCCAGAACCAGACCTTCATGAGACTTTCCAGACATGTCCACACCATGCTACCCTGCACCCTTTCCCCAACCTACTTTTCAACTTTACTTCCTATATAGTTTGACTCCATTAGAGCTCCCTGACAATGAGCACTTATTTGTTCTTAGTAAGCACTTAATAAATTCATTATGTCTCTATTTACCTGTAATCATATATTACAATATCATTAAGATGCAGCAATCCACCGAAGTTACTCCACCAGCTTGTACTTGTACTCATGAATTGAGTCCATAGAGTCTGGCTACAACTACCAGTTTCCAGGATATAGTCTACGGCCCTGTGCTCTTAAAAATACAATTCATGATGGAAAATGCTATTTACATGTACAGAAAGAATTACAGAGTCTGAATGCAGATCGAAGTATACTATTTGCTCTCTCTCTTTCTCTCTCTTTTGTTTTGTTTCTTCTTTCTCATGGTTCATTCCATTGGTCATAATTTTTCTTTGCAACATGACTAATGCAAAAATATGTTTAATGTAAATGTATATGTAGAACCTATATTAGACTACATGCTGTCTTGGGGAGGGGAAGAAAATCTGGAACTCATGAGCCACCCGCAGAGGACCTTACTTTTAATAGGAAGGCAATAGATACAATTAGCTAAAATAAAAGACAGTTAGCAAAGTAGTCCAGCAAGCAGAGCAGCTACAAAACATCCTCCCAAATATACACTGTATAAATGAAAAGAGTGAACACTAATTTAGGGTAGTAAGGCACATGTGTAGGCTACTCACTTCTCCAGCGCTAAAGGACTTTCATATCTTTTCTCTTTTCCTGGAAGCCTCTGTGTATCTGGATTCTCAACTGTCAGGTGAGTTACTTTTTAAAAGTAACTTTTTAAAAAATTTTAAATATTTTATCTGTTTTTAATCTTCTATCCTCCCATCCCAACCTACCCCTAAATTGAGAACACAAGAAAAACAAAACCCATTACAAACATGTACGATCAATCAAAACACATCTCCACATTGGCTATGGGGCTATGTTCAAAAGAAACTTGTCTCATCCATCCTTCCTGGAGCCTTCATTTTTCATCATTAGTTCTCTGGAATCCTGGCTGGTCAGTAAGTTGATAAGGAGTTCAGTGCAAAAGTATTCAATCACAATTATATTCTATAACTTGTTCATCAATTACCTAACATAATGTCAGATTTTCATGTTTGCCAGCACAAAAACTTTTTTGTACATCCTTAGAGTTTGTTTTGCTTAGGACTAATCCTTTCCTTATCCTCTCCCTCTACTTCCCCTCCCCTCCTCTCCTCTCCCTCCCTGCAACTGTTTGTGTTTAGTCTTCCTTCTTTTGACCAGTTCTGATGACAGTGAGTTTCAAGCTCCAGCCACTCCCTCCTACTTGTCTGTATAAGATGTCTACTTGTGTACCCTCATTTTATGATATAATTTTTCCTAACCTTTGTTACTCTTCTCTCCCCACCCCTCCCACCTGACAGTGTATTCCTCTTCCCTTCCCTTTCCATTCTTATCTTGGGATCATCAAGACATAAAAGAACCACTTCCAGGTCTTGTCTGCTTCAACTCCCTCTATAAAGGTGATGATTATAGGTTCAGAGGGAGTATATGTACCATCTCCCCATATCTGAATATAAAGCAATTTATCTTTGCTTAGCCTTTTATCATTGTTTATTCTTGTTTCTTTTTTGTTAACTGTTATTTACCGCATTTACCATTTGTTCTTTTAGAGCTTCTGTTCATTCCTGTGTTTGAACATTGAAGCTCATAGCTTTGGTCTTTTTATGAAAAATACTTGAAAGTCCTCTAGTTCACTGAAGATCCATTTTCCCCCCTGTAGCATACTCAGTTTTGCTGGGTAAGTTATCCTTATGTTCCTTCTCAAATATCATAGTCCAAATCTTCTGCTTCTTTATAATAGTAGCTGCTAAATCATGTGTGATCTTGACTGTGGCTCCTCAGTATTTTAATTCTTTTTTCCTGACTGCTTGCAGAACATTTTCTTTTAACTTCAAACTCTGGATTTGGACTATAATGTTCCTGAATTTTAATATGAAGTTTCTTCTAGGATTAATTCAATTACCATTTAACCCTCTGGTTATAAGAGATCTATGTCTAAGTGCAGAGTTCTGCTATACTCTGCCTCTGTCAGTCCAGCTGAAAAGTTCTGTTGGTTCAAAGTGGCAGAATTGTAGGCTCCCCTTTGGTCTGAGTTTCCTGCATTGGTTATTTCTCTGTAGGCTAACCTACAGGCTAAAAATGGGATTTTGCTCTGAGCTTGTGATCTGAGCCATACCACTGCTGCTGATGAATTCTGAATAGCCCTCCCTTCTCAGTACATTGCCCAGGGTCTCTCTACCTTGGAAAGATAACTCTTTAAAAAGTCTCATTTATCTCTTCTAGGAATTCTAACTGAATTTGTCCCTAGGTTATATTTTTCTTTCGAGACTTTTCTTGTGGATATTTTGGAGTCATTCTCTTCTTCTGTGTTTGTGACTTGAATATCCCTGCTACCATAATAACATTTAATGGTTGGATTCTTTTTTTCCCCTCATTGTTCTGGCTTTTCTCCTGACTACAGACTTGAAATTAGGGCTAGGTTTTGAGCCACCTCTGGAAGGAAAGTCTGGGTTGGCCTTGTGCTGCTTTCTTGGGATAATGAGTGTTGTATTGTTTCAGGATCTCAGGGATGGAGACCTGTAAGCTTTCACTGCTCCCAAAGTGGTCTAATCCAGTGTAAAGTCTGCTTGCTATTCCCCTGGTCTAAGATTTGCAAGTTTTTGACCTGGGTTTGGGTTAGATCAAGAGCAGACTGCTGGGGGGGCGGAGCCAAGATGGCGGCGTAGCAGCAGCAATATATCGC
>CM053590.1:101721761-101732606 GCA_028646515.1 Pseudochirops corinnae
AGCCATCATCAAAAAAAGAACCTAGAAATCATCCTTCAAGAAATTCTCAAGGAAAACTGCCCTGATGTTTTGGAACCAGAGGGCAAAATAGAGGTTGAAAGAATTCAGCGATCACTTCTTGAAAAAGATTCCAAAAAGAAAACTCCTAGGAATATTATAGCCTGTTTCTGGAGTTCCCAGATCAAGGAGAAAATAACACAAGCAGCCAAGAAGAAACAATTTGAATACTGTGGAAACACAATCAGGATAACACAGGATCTGGCAGCTTCTACATTGAGGGATTGAAGGGCTTGGAATATGATATTTCCAGAGATCAAAGGAGCTGAGATTAAAACCAAGAATCACCTACCCAGCAAAACAGAGCATAATGTTTCAGGGGAAAATATGGTCATTCAATGAAACAGAGGACTTTCAAGCTTTCTTGATGAAAAAAATAGAGTTGAATATAAAATCTGACATTCAGATACAAGAAGCAAGAGAAGCATGAGAAGGTAAACATGGAAAAGAAATCATAAGGAACTTATCAAAGTTGAACCATTTACATTTGTACATGGCAAAATGACGATTGTAACTTATGAAACTTTTCTCATTATGAGGATAGGTGAAGGGAATATAAATGTATATATATATGTATACATCTATATATATATGTCTATGTAAGATGGTATATGGGCACATAAATACATATGTCAGTGTGTGTATATATATGTGTACAGGTATACATAGAGGGTCAATTTAATAGGAAGGTATGATACTTAAAAGGTGAAATTGAGAGATGAGAGAGGAATATAATGAGAGGAGATGGGGAGACAAAATGGGGTAAACTATCTCAAATAGAAGAGGCAAGGGAAAACTGTTACAATGGAGGGGAAGAACAAAAAGGCAAAAGGGAATGGGCCATCCTTACTCTCATTGAATTTGGTTTAGGGAGGGAATGACATACACACTAAATAGGGTATCTGACCCTACAGGAGAGTAGGGGGGAAAGTAATGAGAGGGGGGATGATGGAGGGGAGGGTAGTTAGAAGCACACACTTTTGAAAAGGGACAGGGTCAAAATAGAAAACAGAACAAGTTGGGGGCAGGATAGGATGGAGGGAAATATAGTTAGTCTTTCACAATACATCCACTATGGAAATATTTTGCATAGCTACACACATACAACCTATACTGAATGGCTTATCTTCCTAGTAAGGGTGGCTGATAAGGGAGGAAGGAAAAGAATCTGGAATTCAAAGTTTTAAAATCAAATGTTTAAAAAAATATTATTATTTTTAATATGCAACTGGGAAATAAGATATACAGGCACTGGGGTAAGGAGATCCATCTTGCCCTACCAGAAAGTTGGAGGGGGGATGGGGTATAGGAGATTGGGGGAGGGGTATACAGTGGGATCACTGTTTTGGGGTGTGGGTAAGGGAAAGACAGGGAGAAAATTTGTAACTCAAAATCTTGTGGAAATGAATGATGAAAACTAAAAATAAACATAAAATTTAATTTAAATAAATAAATTTAAAAAAAAAACAAAAAAAATTATTTCTTTACTTTTAGTTTACAACATTCAGTTCCACAATTCCTTGAGGTCCAAATTTTCTCTCTCTCTCTCTCTCTCTCTCTCTCTCTCTCTCTCCTCCTTTCTCTCCCCCCATGGTGGCATGCAATCAGATACAGACTCTACAAATACCTTCACAAAACATTAGTCAAGTTGTAAAGAAGGATTATAACCAATGGCGTGAACAAAAAAGAAGGAACAAAACAAAACAAAACACAAAAGAGAGAGAGCAAGTACTTTGCTTCCATCTGCATTCATACTCTAGTTCTTTCTCTGAATATGGATATCCCTTTCCATCATGAGTCTTTTGGAGTTGTCTTCTAACCTTGCATTGCTGAGAGGAGCCCAGTCTATCAAAGTTAGTCATCACAGATACGATGTGTCTGTAACTGTGTACAAAGTTCTCTTGGTAGAAGAAAAATTCTTGATCAAACAAGAGCCGGAGTATCATAACAGATACAATGGGTAATTATGATTACATCAAACTGACTTCCAGGTCACAAAACCAGCAAGATGGAGGGTTAGATATTTCCATCAATTCTCACATCCTACCAAGTCTCTCCAAAATAGGAATCATGCTCCAAAAAAAAAAAGGCAATTTCAGCTATCTTTCTGAAATCTAGGACACCAAGAAACTAGAGGTTAAAACTCAATGAATTTATAACAGAAAAGGTTAATCTCTAATCCCTAAAACACAATCAAAACCCCTCCACCAGCCACCATTCTACCAACAGCTGGACTGCAGAAGCCAGCACTTTTAACTCCACATGTCCACTCCTACCCTCCTCCCAGTACTCAGCTGTGATAGCAGTGAGAAACATGATAGCAGCAAGAAATAGTAGCACTCTAGAACTTGGCTGGAGAACACAGGAACAAAAGGAAATGGAATAGGACAAGTGGGTGAAGAAGGAAGAGAGCTATGTGGCACAATATAAAATCTAAGGGAAAGAGCCAGCATTCCACTAGGACCAGTTCTACTCCCTCAAAAATCGTAAGAGGCAGAGGCCTCCACTGTTGAATCATAAATTGTTCAGTATGCAAAGACACTGAGCCAGCTTTGAGATCCATCTCCCACGGAACCTGGCATTAAAGGGAAAGGAGTCCAAAAGTAAGCAGTGAGGGAAAATAACAAACAAACAAAAAAGACTGAAATTACTCAAAAACCTCAGAAAGAAAACTCAGTTAAAGACTATGATCATAAAGAAAGCAACAGAAGAGACATTAATCATAGAAGAGGAAATGGTCTTCAGGTCAGGGAAAAGAATTCAGGCATCTATGTATATATACTACAAGATGGAGGAAAATTAATCAATATTTGAGACAGAGGACCCTGTGGATTCCTAATGGAACATGATACCAAAGCTGGATGTTCCTGAATGGTTTGAAAGAGAAATAAGAGAAAGCAAAATTTATGGCCTACACAGTAGACAAAACTGGCAGGATTTTAAAAAAAATTCCTAGTGACAAATTTCACCGAAGAAACATGAGAGTGTAACTGATTGGGAATGCAAATACATAAAAGTGAAGATCAATCTAAAAGAGAAACAAAAAAGCACTAACACTAAAAGAAAGCATGATTACATAAAACGGAAAAGCTACACGAACAAAATTAGTACAATTAAAATTAGAACATAATTTTATGTTTTTTGCGGGGGAGGGCAATTGGGGTTAAGTGACTTGCCCAAGGTCACATGGCTAGTAAGTGTGTCAAGTGTCTGAGGCCAGATTTGAACTCAGGTTCTACTGACTCCAGGGCCGGTGCTCTATCACTGCACCACCTAGCCACCCTCTAGAAGATAATTTTAAAAGAAGAAGCTAAATGGGAAAAAATATTTGCAGTAAGTTCCTTTAATAAAGGTCTGATAGCCAAGATGTATACAGAACTGATTCAAATATCAAAGAAAAAGAGTTATTCTCCAACTGATAAATGATCAAAGGATATGAACAGATAGCTCTCAAAATAAGAAATCCAGACTATCAACAACCATTAAAAAATGGTTCAAATTACTAATCATAAGAGAAATTCAAATTAAAACAGATATGAAAATCTAGCTCAGACCAATCAAATGGGCAAAAATGACAAACAAGGAAAATGATAGTTGTTAGAGGGGATGTGATAAGACAGGCACATTAATGCACTGTTGGTGAAGTTGTGAAATAATCTAACTCTTCTAGAAAGCAATTTGCAACTATACACAAAAAGTCATTAAACTATTCACAATTCAACCCAACAAAGATAACACTCCTAGGCTTGTACAAAAAAAAAGTCAAACATAAGTAAAGAAGGCCTATATAGATAAGAATATTTAAAGCAGTACCTTTTTCTTGTAGCAAAGAACTGGAAAATAGAGTGCTCATTAGCTGGGGAATAATACCTAAACAAATTATATATTAATGTCTATGCAGATCTAGTAGAATAATGGAATCTGGTTTTCTTAACCATGATTTAATATAAAAGAATAATGTGCTGTTCTGATCTTTATTAAGAGTCCTTAGGGGCCCTACCCATCCTTTTCTCTCAACAATTATGTCCTAGTTTTTTATGTAACTTTGGTCTTAAATCTTTACATGCCTAGTCCTCAAATAACAAAACCTTGGCTTTGCTTACATATTCAGATTCCCATATTTCACTAGATGCTCTAGATTTATACCCTCCTAGTATATACTTCTACTCATACATACCAGTGCTTTGGTTCTGAAAGTCAATTTGAAGAAACCAAATATTGCATACTAAATTTGGTACAGAATGGAATTACTTAGTAGTATGTCATTAGTAAGCCAACTCTACTTGAATGACATTTGAAAACACAGAAATAGAAAGTCTGAGTCAGGAACTTTAGAAAGTTCCTTATTTTAATCTCTGCATCTAGCAACCATTTTCCTGTACTAGAGATGAAATCAGGAAAATGAAGCAAAGTTATTTTGCAACGCAAGGATTTAAAACAATTCTGAAGAATGGAAAAAGCCAGTCACATCCAGAGAATCATGGAGTTGGAATGCAGAATGAAGCAGACCATTTTCTGTTTTGTTTTTCTTTCTCATGGTTTTTCCCATTTGTTATAATTCTTCTATGCAATATGACTAATGTGAAAATCTGTTTAATAGGAACGTATATATAGAGCCCATATCAGATTGCAAGCCATCTTGGGGAGGGAGGGAAGGAAATTTAAAACTTGTGGAAGTGATTGTTGAAAACTAAAAATAAATGATTTAATTTTTTTTTACAAATCATTTCAAATTTCCTAAAACTGACATTGTTATACATTTTTAAAACCCCAGCATCTCAACCCTGGGGACAAAAAAGATTTGTTGCTATTGCACTCATGGCAGCCTAAAAATCCATCTAATCCATTTTCTGGTTCCAAGTGTTGAGATTTATAAACTGGAGTCCAACAGCCAGGGAACATACAAAAATGGAGCAATGGTTGACACAGGGCAAGATAAAATATGGGTAAGATACTTTTAGTGAGCTCAAAGCCTTCCCTAAAATCTCTGATGCTCTAACAAAGTGACAGAAAGATAGCTGCAAATGAGAATCCAATGGTCAAATTTGTAAAATACCAGGAGGCATCAAAAGGAAGAGAAGAAGGAAGAAAAGGGAATTATAACTGGTAGCCATAGAGGAAGCTGAAACCAAGTAGTCGTCTCAGCTCTACTGATAGGCTTGTGGCCTTGGGCAGCTCACTTCCTCCCCTTTTCTGGGCCTTCCATTTCTTCATCTGTAAGATGAGGGGCTTAAATGACTGTCAATAGATCCTTAAGGCTTTACGGTCTATAGTTCCTTCTACAGAACCTAGTTCATCCTGCTTCTCTCCCATGGTCCCTTGTGTCCAATGAGGATTTAGGAAAGGTATTCAAAGTCAGGGATGAAGACTGTAGCAAAGAAGTTTTAAAGTTACCTACTTCTTACAGAGAGAGCAGTTTTCCCAATCAAACTTAAACAACTACGGGGTATTTAGATTCAATTTGTAATTAACAGGCTCATCTCTCTTTAAATTCTGCTTTTTTAAAAAATCACTTGAATTCCAGGTGAGGGCCCTCATTGCCTGCTGTGCCACAGGCCCATAGCGTTTAGTTACTCTGCCTGCTTCCTCTCTAATCACAAAGGCCCAAGGAATGGTCAGCCAAAGGCCCCCTTTCCTGAAGATGAGTAATATTAAGCCAACATCTATGGATTTCACTTACTAATTTTCATCTATGTCCCATACAAGGAAACATCTCTCACAAATGAAAACTCCAAGATGGTGATACATTTGGCAATAAGGTAGTACAGTCTTTTGCCACTGAAAATCAGATTAAAACAACTAATCTAAAATGATTCATAAATATTAAAGTATCCAACCTTGCCACTTCGGATAAGAAAAGTGAAAACTTCTCAATGCAACTATTCTCTCAACAAGACATCCCTTGTAATACATACAAGCCTATTGCTGCTTTTAAGCTGCCATGTAAACGCTAAGTTACACTGAAAGCAATTTAGAGCCTATTCATCAAGTTCTCTTTCCTCACTGTCTACATTTAGCTACAGGAGTTATTTTATTCCTATATTTTTATACTCCTTTATTTAGATGACATATGAAAGCCATCCTGTTGAGGGTAAGGTTTTTGTTCAAAATATACACCACCCAAATACCATAATTATGGGCCAATTAAGAATTTGGCATAGCTATTATTATTAAATAAAAAATGCTTTGGGAGTGATATAAATGTGGAAAAAATATTTTTTCCAACTCATATTTTAGCACACACACACAAAAACACTGCTCTGAAGTTTTGTTTTAATATAGATTTTAAAAACTACTCTTGCTTTCAGTACTGGATGGCAAGTTTATACGAAATATAGCCAAATCAAACAACCAGACCACCTAACTTTATCAAGGGAACTATAACTTACCCTTACCAGCAGTTTGAAAATGCCCAGTTTCAAAATACAGTACAAGTATTTCAAAGAACACATTCTATAGTTCTTTATCATCTGCTGAATACACAAAATTTACAAATAATTGTAGCTTTAGTCATTCTCAAGACATCTAACATTTCACTGCTAATGAAAAACGATTCTAAAATAATTTCTTAAAAACCCTCAACAAAAGAGAAAACACCCAGTGGCAGCAAACTCAAACTAAGCATCTGACTTGCTGCTATGTCTACATTTTCTATGGTCTATCATGTAAGTGGTGAACATCAAACTGAATTTTGCGCTATCAGTTCTCCTAAAAATTTATTTTAAATATTCAAGTTTTATCCAAGAAATCATCTATTTAAAGTGAGTTTTGGGTTAAAAACTGAACACTAACCAATCTAAAGGGAGTGCTTAGATTTTTTTTGCATAGCATAAATACTATTGAAACAGAAAATGCTTGCTGTATGGTAACTGATAAAAAGTATTAATCACAGGGCTTAAAAATAATAGCTTTAAAGAGGGCAACCTCAAATTCATGAGAAATATTATAATAACTAAAAGAATATTGAAATGTGTCCTGATCTATTGAGCTAAAATTTGAAAATGAGGACAACTGAGAAAATCTTCTCATTCAAAAATCCAAAAAAAGGCCATTATTTACTCAAATATTAAACATTTCAGAAAATAAAATGATTTGGTACAGTAAATTCAGACACACTAGTTGCCAACATTCATCTACTTCACTCATTTTTTTCCGAAGTATAACTGACACAAACTAATTTTAAAACAGGTATGCAAGCCTAGGGATGTGCAAGAGAACACACCTGCCAGTTAACAGGTCAAGAACATTATCACTAGGATGAAAACACTCCCCATCTCTCAAAAAGAAATCATTCCCTGACACACAATGTACAAGCATAAAAAAAAATTTTTAAGTGGTCAGATGATATCATTATTTTTCATACATAAGAAGAAAATAAACAATTTTCTTAACAGTTATACTTTTATGCTGGTCGAAGTCTATTCTGATAGATTTTATTTATATTTTATTTCTGGGGTATACATTCTTACATTTATTTAAATCTCCTTTTTTTAAAAATCAAGTTTTCATTCAAATGAATGTGAACATATCCCCAGAAATATACCTGCCCAGTCTAAAGACTGCTAGGGCAAACAAAACAGAATAACAGAAAGGGAAAAAAATCTCTCATTTCAAACAGCTTCAAAAATTAACCCAAACCTCGAAAATGACCCAATAAGAAATAAGTTAAATCCCTATCTGGAAGGTGGGAATTTGCATGAATTTAGCTTTGCTTCTGAACATTTGAAAGATATCACCTGGGAAAACAAAGGAGTGGTTCTAACTCATCTGTAGGAAAGTATCATTTTAAATGCAAGGGGAAAAAAAGTCCCCTGAAAAGTCTTTGCCAAAGTAGGAAAGATGGGACTAGACACTTTGTGTCCCACCTTCCCCCCTTTTAAATCCATCATTATTTACTTGGCAGTTTATGGCACACCTAACTGTAAGTGCACACAGTGTGTACATACATTACAGTGGGCATGGTTTGTATTCTGTGGATAAGCTAGCTAGTTGATGGAATCATGAACCCACAGGCATGTGGACCAATACATGATTTCACATGAAGAGAAGGGGGAGGAGGGTCCGGATTGCTCTCATCTTCATGGAATGATAGAAAATTACTTTTTTGATCATGGATATGTCTGCTTTAATCCAGAAAAATAGCTGCTTTGCCACTAGCATCGTCTCAAAGCAAGATCACCATTTCTCACCACCACTGAAGGTTCAAGGAGGAGGAGTCATTTCTCACATGCCCATCCAGTGCACAAGCGGCTTCTCCAAAGCCCCAGCTGCATTGCAGGGTGAGGCTTAGATCTGTATTTCTGCAGCTTCTTTCTCAGCCTTCTCCTTCTCTCCCAGCTTCTCTTCTATCTGGAGCAGTGCCACGATCGGTGACCTGGCCCGTGGAGATGTCAATGTCTTCTTTGTCAATTGGTTTGATGACCTTGGCAACATCATCTATATTAATCTTGCCATCCTTGTTTTCATCCAGGGCAGTAGCCAATTTCATCAATTTTCCCTCTGGAATTTGCTCAAGTTGTTTCATCACATTTATGAGTTCACCAATGGTGATGATATTTTCCCTAAGTGGGAAACCCAATCCAGTAGCAACGAGATTACTACCGTCCACTTTCCCTGCTGCTGCCTTTTGATCATTCTCTAATTCATGAAATATTTTCCCTATCTGTCCAGTCATCTGGTTCACCCTCTTGAACAATATCTTGCTTGCTTTAGATTTTTCTATAACCTCTTCCTGACCAGTCTTGGAAAGCTCCTTTTTGATCTCTTGCAAATCCTCTTTATATTCCTGAACATCATCCTTCAGCAACTTGAGTTCCTCCTTCTCTTTGGTTAGCGATTTTTTCTGTTCCTTCAGTTTACTGCAAGCATTGCTAAGCAGGTCAGTTTCTTCCTTGGTTGTTTCTTCTCCCTTCAGGCCTTCTAGGATGGGGGAAGAGTCAATCAGAATCTCCAATTTCAATGGCACTTGGTGAGTTCTGGCTCCAGATCTTGGGATGCAGGGATTGTTCTTCCCTGATGAAGGACTTCTGGACCCAACTCAGCTTCTTTCTTTCCAGCTATTTCCTCCTGGACAATTTCTCTTGCCCTCTCAGCAGCTTCAGTCAGCCTTTCCTGCTCCTCCTCTTTTATTTTCTTGTCTGATGGCTGCTTCCTCGATCAGAGTGGCCTCCAGCTTAGCTTTATTGTCTACTTTCTCACCTTCAACCTCCGCAGCTTTGACTTTGGCTTCTTTGGCCGTACTCTCCAGCAGGGTCTGTAAGGTTGTTTTGAGCTGATCAGCTGGTGACAGGGCATCAGGCAGATACATAGCTCTGGATAGGAGAAGCAATGAAGTAGGGATTTCCTGATCCAGATGTGGGTCTAACCACTGTTCAAGTTGTTCCTTGAGACATTCTTCAGTGACTCCCAAAGCCCTCATACCTGAGGTATGAGTGCCTGACAAGCAGCTTGTAACTCCTTGACAGAAATGAATCTCTACTCCTTCCTCAGCAATAAGCTTGTCATCTGCTTTCATTGACCACAGTCTCATGATCAACTGAAAGCACAAAAAGTTGTTTGTCCCAATTGACTGCAGCTCTGCAGCAGTTTGCAGAGGGCCACCAAACTGTGGTCTGGTCAGGTTGTCCAGAGTCAGCTCGTCCTTCAAACAGTTTGGAGAAGCGCAAGAGTTCTTCATTGGTGGGTCTCTCTCCAGTCTCTCCTGTTTCCTCCCTCCGATAAGGTTTTACCATGGAGAATTCGCCACAGTGTTCGTGCAGCAAGCAATCTTGGTATCAATCCACAACAACTGGAAGCCATGACAATAGTGCTTCAACTCATCCACAATCTTTTAAACAAGTGATTTCTTCACAGGTGCCTCTACAGTGGGGCTGTAGACAGGCCCACCTTCTTCAAGCTTCTTATTTTTATCCTTAATAGATTTCAGGGCCTTTTCCACTACTGAGTCATCTCGAAAGGGACAAGAAGAATGAAAGCACAGCACAAAAAACATGTGGAGGTTCCAGAAAGCACAACTTAGAAAGATGCGTCCATGATTTAAGAGATCTTATTACCATATATGTTTGTTCAGGTCTTTTAGTCCAACAATTTAAATGAGCACTTTTGAAGGAAATGTAAACAGAGTGGACGTGAGTGCAATGAACAAACTTAATATTCATTTGTTTTATCAAATACAGAGATGTACAAGACAAGCACGGTCTCCCATACTACCCCTCGGGATGACGGCAGCAGCGGTGGTAGGAACAGCCTGGGGCCAGGAAAGGCGGACGGCCTGCATCTGCAGCAGCTCCTCAGTAAGATGGACGCCATGTGCCCGGCACTGACTTGCTCTGCGCCGTCGCGGGTTCCCTGGCTCCTCTCAGCTCCTCTACGGCGGCGCGGCGCTGCCTCACAGGCTCGTGGGCTGACGTATGCACCACGCACACATGCACGCACATATGCCGCTGTCGCCTCCGCCGTGCCGCCTCAGCATGTCAGCCATTGGCTCCTGGCGCTTGGCGGCAGCCACTCAGCAGGAAGACCCGGCACCAGCCGTCGCCATGTCCCAGCAGCTACAGACCAATAATTTAATTTTTAAAAAATGGTTTAAAAGGCTACATACCACACTTTAAATTATTTTTTTCTAGACCTAAGATTTTCTTTTTTTTTTAAATTTTATAATAGTTTGCATCATTCATTTCCACAAGATTTTGAGTTACATATTTTCTCCCCCTCTTTCTCCCACCCACCGTCCCAAAACAGCCATCCCAGTGTGTCCCCCGTCCCCCAGTCTATTCTCTCCTATGTCAC
>CM053590.1:101733106-101750695 GCA_028646515.1 Pseudochirops corinnae
CATTACATTCATATACCATCGCTTGTTCAGCCATTCCCCAATTGATGGGCATCCCCTATATTTCCAGGTTTTTGCAACCACAAAGAGAGCTGCAATAAATATTTTTGTACGTATGGGTCCTTTTCCCACTTCTGTGATCTCTTTGGCATATAATCCCAACAGAACTCAACCTTTTTTTAAAAAAATGAATGTTAAAAATTTTTGTTTACGTGTAATTGAGAGTAAAATTAAGTTAAAATTAAATTTTTTTTAAAAAGCAACCCTCATGTTCTTTGCCCATAAGGACTTTTTGTACTCATAGGAGAGTTGATACATGTACACAAGTGCTATGTTGTAATAAGTGTCACATGAATGGTAAAAAGCAAAATGCTATAGGTATTTCTAGGAGTGCTCCTTACTGAAGAAATAAATAGGCTCTAAATTGGCATTTAAATTGGACATATAGAATCTATTTAGAGGCAACTGGTGGCACAGTGGATAGAGTGGTGGCTTTGGAGTCTGGAATATCTGAGTTCAAATTCAGCCTCAGACACTTAGAAGCCCAGTGACCCTGGGCAAATCACTTGATCTCTGTCTACCTCAGTTTCCTCAACTGTAAAATGGAGATAATAATAACACCTTCTGATTTATCATGAGGATCAAATGAGATAATTTTTGCAAAAAACACTTAACACAGTTCCTTGACACATTGTTGCTATGTAAATATTTATTCCTTTTCCTTCCTTTCCTGTTTCCTGCTGTAATAGAATAGGAAGGAAAGGAGTGCTGGGCTTGAAGTTTAGACCTGTGTTCAAGTCCTTCCTCTGATAATTACTAGCTTTGTGATCCTGGTCAAGTCATCTAATGTCTGTGCCATAATCAGTGCCCCCCCCTAGGACTTATCTACTGAGCTATATAGGTTGTAATTGTTCTTAAGTCATATTGACTTTACTCCAATGGAGGAAATTTCCACAGTGGGATTTTCTTTTGCTTTTCCTTGTATTCCCTAGGACTTAGCATAGTGCCTGGCACAGAATTTAATGTTGACTGACTGATTCATATTGTTAAAAGTCATTACTTCATTTCTATCAGAGTCATAGAATGTCAAAAGCTGCCAAGGACCTTAGAGGTCATCTAATTCAAACTCTTAAATGACTTAATTTTTTTTCATTATAACTGAAATGTCAAGATAAAAAATAATCAAATAAACATGCAAAATAAAGACGAAAATACAAGCATCAACTTCCAGCCAAGATAGCCGTCTGTAGGGTGGCAGGCAGCCCAACTCCTATACAGCTACTCCAGCAAAAAATAACACCAGACTTAATAACACCCAAGAAATCTAATGAGAAATCACGGACTTCATCTGGAAGTGTGCAAAAAGTCAGGCAGAAGCGTATGGGCAACAGGAAAGAAGGCCTAATAAAAAACTACTGTCATCACAGGGAAAGAAAACGGAAGACCCAGGGTGATCAGGAATAAGCTAGTGATAGCTGTAGTCCATAAGGTAGCATACTGAGAGGCAGCAAGAGCAGAGGGTTCCCTCCGGAAAGCTCTAGGGTGGTTGGAATCCCTCAGCATGTACCCTGGAAGAGGCAGCATTAAAATCAGATATCCCAGAACCAGGATCTTCGAGGTCCTTAGCATTCCATTCTGAGTAGCTAAAGAGGGCCCTGAAAATCCAGAGAGAGAGGGAGGCGTGACACCCACTAGTGCTTTTAGCACAGGTACACAGTGGGGAGATAGAGGACAGCACAAGAATCATAGTAACCCAGGGTAGAACCAAGCAATACCAAATACCTCACTCGTAAGCACAGCGGGTTACTGTGGCACAAAGACCCAATTCAGGAGCTAACTCTGTAAAGGTAAGTGAACAAAAGACACTAGCCACTGCAAAAGAATTATTGATCCAGAGAAAGAAAGAAAAAAATCCAACCTAGAGATTAACTTTGTAACTGTAAGCAGACACTGAGAAAGGGAGAAAAATGCATTTTCCACAAAGCCCACACAAATACATGTAAGGAATGAAACATAAAAATAAAAGTTCCAGAAGAAATAATTGGAAGGTGTTAAAGGGGGTTAACGAAGGAGAATAAATGCTTTGTAACAGAAAGTGGTAGATCTCAATCAAGTAATGGACTACCTGAAAATTAGAAACAGAAACCAGTGACTCCTTAGATAAGAAATATTAGAGCAAAATGAAAAGATTAATAAATATGTAAAATGATATTTTTTAAAACAAAAAAAAACACCTGGGACTTGGAAAACATGAGAGGGAGGGATGATTTATGAATCATCAGGCTCTTGGAAAGCCATGATATTTTTAAAAGCCTGTAAAATATATTTCAAAAAATATAAGAACATCCAAAATCTTTTGGTAGCTAGGAGAAAGGTGAAAATGGAAGGAATCCACCTCCTGAAAGAAGCCCTGAAAGGAAAAGTACCAGGAATGTACTAGTCATAATCCAGAGGAAAAAATACTTCAAGAAGCAAGAAAGAATTTGGGGAACCTAGAAAGCACAGCTAGGATTATACAAGACTTGGAGGCTTCCACGGTAAAGAAGAGGAATCTTGGAATACAACATCCCCAACCCTAAACAGTAGACTTAATACCAAGATTAACTATCATAATAAGATAGGGTGAAGGTGAGAAACAAACCTGTAATGGAATAGAGGATTAGGAACATTGAAATACAAACCCAGGAGTCCAGAGAAAGCTAGAAAAGCAAATTTGTCTGTGTAATTGGTAAAGACCATATGAGAGTAAAGTGCTAACATTCGAAAAGAAAAAAATGTCCCTTTAGAACTTTAATGCCTTCAAAGGGTATTGAAGGATTTTTTTTTTTTAAACAGAGGATGGATTGTTTCTTTTCTGAGTGTTAAAGACAGGGAAGACAAGGGAGGGTAAAAGGAATATACTATTGTAGAAAGGAGAGAAGGAATAAAATTTACTACTTGCCACAATTGAGATTCATGAGAAAAAGAGTACATAAACATCCAGGAAGGAGTAGGGAAATGATTATTGGATAAATCTCATTCTTATATAAACCAGAAAAAAAAGAGAGTTGAACATACATAAAGGGGTTTGGTATTGAACCACCCCTGACTCAAGAAGGTAACAGACAGCAAAGGAAGAGATGGCTAAATAGTGGCAAGAAAAAGAAACTTCCTCTTTTTGAAGTGGGGAAATACAAAGGGAGAGAAAAGAGAACCGAAGGACTGGAAACTAAGGGAGTACTGATAACATGGGGAGTAGCTAAACAAATTGTGTTACATGAATGTGATGGAACATTATTGCACTATAAGAAATTAGGAAAGATAAGATTTCGGAGAACCATGGAAAATAGAAGCATGAAGTGAGTAGAGCCAAGAGAATATACAACGACAACAATCTTGTTGAGAAGAACAACTTTGAAAGACTAGAGAACTATGATCAAAGCTCAGACCAACCACCTTCTGACAGAGGTGATAGACTCAGGGTACAAAAAGACACATAGACATGGCCACTGTGTGGATTTCTTTTGTTTGACTTTATTTGTTATAAGGGTTGTTTTTTATCCTGTTGTTAATTTGGAAAAGGGAAAGGATTAAAGGAGGGGGGTTAGTAATAGTGATACCCAAAAAAGAGGAATAAAGGGGGCTACTGAAACATTTTTTAACATTCATAAGAAAGCACAAATAGGGTGGTTTTGAAAGTATGGTGTTCAATTTATTAAATACCTTTTTTAAAAATAAGTAGTATAGTACAGAGATTTACAGTTTCATGTACAGTTCTGTGTTCTGCTTTGGATATGGAAATGATCAGTTTTTTAGTGTTGAGTTAAAAATATCAAAAAAAAATCAAACTTTAAATACCCTAAGCGTTTAGCTAAAAAGGATCAAATAAAATGACAATTAACAATGGGTTTAATCTTTGAGCTTTTTTGAATCTGTCTAAAGTTCCATCACTTTGGGCTTTTTTCTAAGTAAATAGAAAGTGTTCTATAAGTAACATATATGTAGTTTTGGTGATGCTGGCCTTGCTTCATATATCTTCATACAGATCCTCTATTATATGTACTTATATTCTTTCATATTTATCACTTTATGGAACTCATGTTCGATTTTATTAATATATCACTTACTTGACAATTTAGGTATTGGACTTAAATGTTGTCTGATCTTTTCTATTTACAAGTAAAGCAACTATGAATATTATACTAATAGGTCTTTTTATGACATTTTATATATATGACAAAGTGATAGCATCTCTGGATCAAAAGGGTTTTTGGCTTATTGTAATATGCTTCAAAACGTTCACAACAGTCCAGGTCCCTTCCATTGTTGATTTTTTTTCCTGTTTTTTGGCATTCTAGGAGGTATAAGGTTTTGAGGTTTTCTTAATCTGTATTTCTTTCATTTTTAAAGAACTTGAGTAGCTTTTCATCCTGCTGTAGTTGAATGTAAAACTCCTTGATGGCATGAACTATTTTTCATTTTGTTTTTATATTCTCAGCAATACGCAGTGCCTTGTATTTAATATCTGTTCATTTAAATATTTAAAGTCTAGTGGCTTCTTATTACATCTGGGATCAAAATGACTCTAGTCTACCTTTCTAAGCTTTTTACCATACATTACTCTTCTTCTGGTGCCTTACAGTCTGACCAAACCAAACCTGATATTCCTCATATGTGGTATTCTGTCCTTTGTCATTTCTGTAATTTTGTACAGTCTGTCCCCTATAGCTAGAACACAGTCCTTCCTCACGCTATGCCTCTTAGAAATCCCTAGCTCCCTTCGAAGCTCAGGTCAGACTGCCACCTCCTATATAAGACTTCTCCTGATGCCCTTCCCTCCACAACTAGTGCTTTCGTTACTCCAAGTTACCTTGTATTTTACTTGTAATCAGAGTTGTTAAGTCTTTAATGTTTTTTTCCTCCACAGTGTTGTAGTCGTTATACATATTTTTCTTCTGGTTCTTCTCTATGCCCTACAAGGACTCTTTGAATCTATCCACTTTTTCATTTCTCATGGTTCGTTATAATAATTTTCTGTAATTGATGGGCATTCTGTTGGTTTCTGTTTCTTTGATTCAACAAAAACTGCCGCTATAGTAATGGAATATTATTGTACTATAAGAAGTAATTGTATTATAAGAGTATGATCAATTCAGAAAAACCTGATAATTGTAGGAACCTATATAGATTGAAATGAGTAGACCCAGGAGAACAATTTACACACTGACCGCAATAATGTAAAATAAGACAAAATTACTTCAGAAGGCTGAATTATGCTTCCTTACTCTAGGAGAGAGGTTATGAACAGAAGACACATACATTTACAAACAAGCAAAATATAGATTTATTTTGTGTGACTCTATCTATTGTTTACAAAGGAGGGCTTTTATGGGGATGGGGGGAGCAGGGTATTAAGTAAAGTAAGGGACTATGATAAGTGAAACTAAGAAAAGAAAGAAAAAACATCAACCAATCATTTAAAAAAACACTACCATGTTAAATTTGAAAAAGGAAAAAAAGCAAACTGAGTATAGTGGAGAGTCATGTTTTCATATCAGTTCCTTTTTCTTTCTATTCTTTGTATGGAAAATGTTCGTTTTTGTTGATGTCTGTCAAGCTCACAGAGAAAGGAAAAAATTCAAGATAAGGATTTTTAACACTTGAAAAAATTGCCCTGAAGAGTGTTTTGATTAATATTTCTTAATTGGTGAATGTGGAACATTGTATGTATTGTCAGAGTTTTTTGTGGTATTGATCAGTTTTGCTGATTTTTTGAATTTTTCTTGCCTTTTAAAAAGTTCTTTGTTTTATGGTATGGCTCTTGGAGAGGGGAGAAGAAGAAGGATACAGGAGGAGATTTATGTAAAAGCAAAAAATATCAATAAAATTTATTTTTAAAAATAATGCCTTGGGAGAAAAAAAAAAGTGCACAGCACAGAATAAAAGAAAACTTGGAAGCACAGAAAAACAGGGTAACTTTGAAAACAATATGCAGTATTTGACAATTTTTTAAAAAGTAAACACTCTGAAATGGAAATTCATGGTTTTATACTGAATCCTCTCATTGTGTTGTGCTATGTACATGGAAGTGTTCATTTTATATCTTGTCTTTTAAGTTCAAAATGAATTTTAAAAAATACTTTCTCAACCTCTTGCTCCATTTTGAAGGCTGAATAGGTTTTTATAGTAAGTGGTATTGAAGGGAATGGCACAGAGCAAAATGCATTCCTGCTTGTACCTTTTTTGTCATTTATAATATCCACTATTTCAAGCTGCTTTTGTTGTTGTTTTTACTGTTTTGCTGTCTTTTTTAAACATTTGGAGAAAATATGAGTTAGCAGGGAAATTGGTTCTCCTACACAGGCACTTCGCATTGAACTTATTGGGAGCCTTGTGCCATCAACCTCTTTCAACTGAGTCTGCACCTTTCTAATGATCTTAAGGGGGAGTTTGGGGATGGAGCAGAGATTCCAGGAAGCACAACTGTGGTGCCCCTACAGATGTACCAGTTATGTTCATCCTTTAGTAGAAGGTGTGCATCTTTTTTTTCTAGGATAGCAGTTGTTTGGGGATGCAATTAGTGCATTGTCAGCTGGTGATGGGCCCAAGACTGAGGACTCAGGCACTCTTATTTCCATTTCTCCTTGTTTCTCCTTTTCTAAGATCTCCTGATTTCTACCAGAGCAGAAGGTCTTTGACTCCATTATCCCTTTCTTCAGGAGGTCTCCAGAGGTCTGGAACATGTATCGCTGATGAAATTGTTCGGAAGGAAACCTTTAGAAATCACCTTGTATTCTTTCTGTAGTGCAGATTATTTTTAGTATTCTGTAATACAAAGTTATTTTTCTCTAGTATATGAACTACCACATGATTTATCTCATTGGTATTTTTTAAGTATTGAATTAACTAAAGTAGGGCATGTAGTTTCTTGATGTAAAAAAGGATATAGGAAGGAAGATATACTAAAAGTTCTCTTGTAGCTTTACTGGGTACCCAGAGAGAAGTAGGTTTAAATTGCCTACTGATGGGAGTGGCTAGATGGCGCAATGAATAGAGCACTGGCCCTGGAGTCAGGAGGACCTGAGTTCAAACCTGACCTCAGACACTTAACACTTACTAGCTGTATGACCTTGGGCAAGTCACTTAACCCCAATTGCCCCCTCCAAAATAAATAAATAGATGGATTGCCTGCTGTTCCTCACAGTATCTGGTATAGCATTCAGTCCACCAGTATTTCAACACCTCCTATGCAAAAGGCATTGTGCTTAAATTGGGGTTGCATTGCTTCACTCTGAATGCGAAAGACTGTGGGTTCTCCCCTCAAAGGACAGGTGTATGTGTACTGACCAACTGAAATGGGTAAAGGATTTTTGGTCACCATCGATATGCCTGCATTGAATAGTGCCACTGTTACTTCCCATCTTGATTTGTTCATCCATTCCTTACAGTTGAGATTATTCATTTTATTGCTTTACTAAATTCCTTGCATCATTTCATTATCAGTATCATGGTAGTCCTTTATTGATAGCTTTAGTTGATTAAGTTAAATCTCTCTAGGTCAGTTAAACCTTTTCTTCAACATACACAGTGATATAAATTCCATATATAATACTGTATGATATAAATATAGTCACTTAGGAATTTGAGAAGCCAAAGCACAGAGAAATTAGATGCCCTTTTCAAGGTCATAAAGTAAGTAGGAACAAGACAAGAATTTTTAGAGCCCTCACCTACCCTTTGAAAACACCATTGCTTGAATGCCATTGAAGCAGTATAGATGTTTGTGAATTGGGCTGGCTGGTCTTGTGAACACTACCTCTTATTTGAAGCAAAAGTGTTATTTGGAGAAATACTATGCCCTGTACCAATAGCTCTTAGGAGTGAGCAGCAAAGGGTATGTGCCTCACTATTGACAGTTTAACTGCTTACTTTAAGAAAGTAAACAGTGAAACTTTTCCTGAAGTGGACTTATTGTGATGATCAACATTTTAACCGTAAGAAAATGGACTTTTCAGTGCAGAATTCCTTCTCCTGTTCTTCCTACTCCCATAATGAAATGAGTCCTCTTTTTAGAGAGTTCTTGGAGTGGGCTCTTTTAAGAGAGCAGAGGATAAGGTGGCCTCAGAAGTGGTAGTGAAATACCTAAGTGTTTGACTAGCACTGAGTTCATTAGGCTTGGGCCTTTGACTTAGGGACTCTGATTTCAAGAACCATTTTTGGATTCTGGCCATTATTGTTTTTGAGGACTCTTTGTACCAAAATGTCAAGTATTTTAAGGAATTCTAACTTCCTTTTCCTTGTATTTTCTTTTGCAATTCTAATACACTTTCTAAGTTTTGTCATTTCTCTAGTCTCCTATTGCATGTTTTTCTTGCTCTGAAAAATTAGAAATATGTAATTGTATAAATTGTGTTTAGCTGTTTACTGGAAGAACTAGGCACATCAATTGACCCCCAAATGTTATAATTCTACTTTGAAATAGAAATTTTCATCCTACTCTCTATTTTCTTTTACTTCTTATGGATTTTTGAAAAAATATATTGCCTCCATTTAACCAGCTTGGTCCTTTGAAGTATTCTTAAATCCCAGACCTTCCAGTGTTAAGGACGTTGTTTTCAAACTGTATTTTGTAGTGTTATGGGAAGTGGTGAAGGTGTATTTCTATGCTAAATTTTACAGCACATCAGTCACTTGAAGTATAGCAACTGTTCATCATTACTGATTATTGAAAGTGGCACCAGTAGCACAGAAAATGTTATTTACAACCAAAATTTTGTTTTGGCCTGAAACAAAATCCCAGAAAATAGGTGATGTCAATTTATAGTAGCTTTCGGTTCTTTAACTTTAAAACTGAAGACTTCATGAAAAGTCTTCTGGGGGAATAAACCATCACATGCTTGTTTTGTTTATAGCAATTTAAATATGATAGTTGGATATTCAAGTTTCAATTTAAAGAGCTCTGTTTTAGAGGATTATGGATGTAACTGCTCTTGTTTCTCTGTCCCCAGCCCTTACATGTCCTGGAACCATATGCTTATTTCCCTCTCTCCACAGACACCTGGCGCCTTTCTGCCTCCCTTCTTCTCTCCCTTCCCCACATCTGTGGAAGGGTCCACATACATAAAGCACAAACTGTCTGTAGATTAGAAGAGCAAGTGATAAATCTGACCCAAGTAACAGATTCCGTGGAAATTAGAATAGACCAAACAGAAATTAACACCAGGAGACAGCATGAAATATTAGAACAAAATAAAAATATTGAAAATGCTATATACTTAGTATAAAAAAACATGAAACTTAAAAAACATGTAAAAGAGAAGTAATTTATGAATCATCTGACAACTTGAAAACTATAATTTGTTTTTAAAGTCCTGGGACTATGTTTCAAGAAATCCTAGGTGAAAACCGCCACAGTTGGGGCAGTTGAGAAAAAGAATACACTAGCATTTGATGAACCTCATTCTTATCTGAAACAGACAAAGGAAGGTTGAACACATACACGCACAAAGCTTGGTGAAGAAATACATCAAACTTAATAGGAAAATAAGCCAATAGAGATAGGAACAGTTGAAAAAGATAGATAATAGGGCGGCTAGGTGGTGCAGTGAATAGAGCACCGGCTCTAGAGTCAGGAGGACCTGAGTTCAAATCCAGCCTCATACACTTAATACAAAAACTAGCTGTGTGACCTTGGGCAAGTCACTTAACCCCAATTGCCCTCCAAAAAACCACCCAAAAACAAAAAGAAAAAAGATAGATAATAGTGGAAAAGGAATAGTGCTAGGCAAAACAAATTTCTTAAGGGGGAAGGAGGGCAGGAGGATTAAAAGAAGGGGGAAAAAAGCAAATAACTAGATTCTCAGAGGCTGCCCATGGTTGGGGAAAGGGCGAGCAAATGGTGGTTTACGATGTGACAGCGTATTGTTATGCCTGAGAAATCATAAAGGCTTTCAGAAAACCCTAGGATTAACAAATGATGTGGGACGAAAGGAGTAGAGCTAGAAGAACAATTTGTATAATGGTCACAACATCACACACAACAACAGCTTTGAAAGGCCGGATAGAGAATTCTGATCAAAACTGCTCTAATGAAGCATGTTACCTACCTTCTGACAGACAGAATGGACTGAAGTTGCAGAAAGATACATACATTTTTGGACATGGCCATTGTGGATTTGTTTTAATTTCTTCAGTGTTTAATTGCCAGGAGGGAGAGCGGTTGCCAATAGTGATTTTTGAAAGTACATTTTAAGAAATGTACAAATAGCTTCAGAACAGTTGCACAATATAAAATAAAACCACATAAATCATTAGTATTTCTCTATGTTACCATCAAAACCTAGCAGAAAGAGAAAGAAAGAAAAATTATATTTAAAACAACTAAAAATATATGAAATACTTGGGAGTCTACCTACCAGGACACTCACAGGAACTACATGAATACAACTACAAAATTCTCTTTATACATATAAAGGCAGGCTAAAATATTGGCAAAATAGTAATTGCTCTTGGACAGGCTAATACAATATAGTAAAAATGTTAATACTACCTAATTTAATTTATTTGTTCAGTGCCATACCAAACTACCCAGGGGTTACATTATAACTGAAAAAAAAATACCAGAATTCATTCTAAAGGAACTAAAGGTCAAGGATCCCAAGAGAAATAGAGAGGGAGAAAGTGGAAAGAAAGGGACCTAGCAGTACCAGATTTCAAAATCTCCTACAAAGGAGTAATCATCAAAATGATTTGGTACTAGTTAAAAAATAGCGAAATAGTTTTGGTGCGTACACACACACACAAACACAATCACCTAGACCCCTGCTATGAGATAAGAACTTACTATTCAACAAAAGCTGGAAAGCAGTCTGGCAAAAACTAGACCAACATCTCCCACCCTATCATGATGAGCTTCAAGTGAATACATTACTTAAATGTAAGAAGTGACATCATAAATTAGAGGAGCAAGAGAAAAATTACCTTTCATATCTATAAATATGAAAAGGAAGAGTTGTTGACTAAGCAAGTGATAAGGAAGATCACAAAAGACAAAAGTTTTGATTATAGTAAAAAAAGGTTTTGTACAAACAAAACTAATGTAGCTAAAATTAGGAGGGAAGCAGATACCTGGGGGTGGCAGGGGAGGAATCTTTGCAGAAAGTCTCCAAAATCTTTAAGGAAATGATTCAAATTTATAAGAATAAGAGCTATTTCTCCAATTAATCTATGGTCAAATCATTTGAACAGGCAGTTTTTAAATTAAAAAATCTAGGCTAGAGAAGCTGTATGAAAAAAATGTCCCATATCACTAATAATTAGAGAAATACAAGTTGAAACAACTGAGGTTCTACCTCACACAGTGTTGGAAAGACCATGGGAACAGGTATGAAAATTCATTGTTGGTGAAGCTGTGAGTTGGTCTAACCGTTCTGGAAGGCAATTTGTAAATATGCCCCAGAAGTTATTAAACTGTGCATAACCCCAGAGTTAGTAATGCCTCTACTGCCCTATGTCCAAAAGAATTTGAAGAAAGAGGAATAGGAACCATAGGTACAAAAATATTAATAGCAGCTTTTTTTCTGTTGACAAAGGGATGGGAACTAAGGGGATTCCCATCAGTTGGGGATGACTGACCAAATTATGGTATATGAATGTAATAGAAGACTGTTCTGCTGTAAGAAATTATGAATTACTAATAATGATGGAGGATCGAAAAAACAAAGGGTTTGGTGAAGAAATTCATAAAATAAAATAGGAAAATAAGCAAAGATGGGGATAAGAATGGTTAAGAAGATAGACGAAATAGAGAAACCTGGGAAAACTTATATGAAGTAATACAGAGTGAAATATGCAGACGGGTTCAGAACAATTTGTACTATACCGACAACATTGTAAAAACAATGACATTGTAAAAATAAACAACTTTTAAAGACACAAGAATTCTGATAAGTGCAACAATCAACCACAATTCCAGAGGACCCATAATGAAACATACTGAGGGTGTAAATTCTAAGACATATATTTTTGGGAAATGACCAGTATAAGAATTAGTTTTGCTTGACTATATATATATTAGTTACAAGGGTTTTATTTTGTTTTGTTGTTGTTGTTGTTTTGATGGATTGGGAGATAGGTGGGAAGGAGTAAAATAGATTCTTCAGTGAAAAAAATTTTTTATTTCTTTATATTAAAAATAAATTTGATAAGCAGGATAGTTTTGGAAGTAACAAATGGATTTTATTATATACTTTTCAAAAAAAAAGTAGGCAGTACGGAATAGAGATTCATTGTGTCAGATACAGTCTTCTTTTCTGTTCGGCTATGTATATGGAAATATATAAAATCAGGAGGGAGACAGGTAACTGGGGAAAAAGTTAGACGTGATAAAGGCGTGAACTAGGATTGTGACTGTGGGAATGGAGAGAAGTGGTTATATATGAGAAGTCTTTTGAGAATAGAAACAGTATTTGGAATAGATTGCATATGTGAGGTGAGTGAGAAGAGGAATTGATCATAACAAGTTTGTGACCCTAGGTGACTTGGAGGTTGATGGTGCCTTGGAGGAGGGTTTGAGGGGGGAAAAAATGAGTTCTGTTTTGAACAAGTTGAATTTGAGATGGCTCCAGGACAATCTGAGATGTCCAGGAGGCGGTTGGAGCTTTGACATTAGAGATTTGGAGAGGTTAGGACTGGATAGATACCTCTAGGAATCATCTGCATAGAGGTGATAAATGAATTCGTGATGAGATCATCAACTAAGATAGTACAAAGTTAAAAGACCGACCCAGGACAGAGCCTTAGATGACACCCATGGTTAGTGGGTATGACCTAGATAAGAACCAGCAAAATAGATTGGGAAGCCGTGGTTGAACAGATGAGAGGAGAAGCAGAAGAGAAAGCAGTCCCTATAACCTACAGAGGAGACAGTATCCAGGGGGAAAGGTCATCAGTTGCATCAGATGCAGCAGAAAAATGAAGAAGGAAGAGGATTGAGAAAAAGCGATTAGATTTGGCAATTAAGAGATCATTGGTAACTTTGCAAAGAATAATCTCAGTCAAAGAATGATGTTGGAAACCAGATTGCAGTGGGTTTAGAAGGAAGTGAGAGGACAATTATCCCCCAAGGGTAAGAGAGATTTGACATGCTATAGCCAGCAGGGGAGGTAGGGTCAAGGAGGCACACTCCTTGCTCGGGACTCCAACTTCCAAACTCGCTCAGCCAGCCCTCCTCCATCAAGATTCATTCCATCCACCTATATCGCTGTTCCAAATAGGTTAGCTAGACCACTGGACTTGAAATCGGGAAACCTGGATTTAAATCCTGTTCCAGAAACTTACCAGTTGGGTGCCCTTTAGCAAGTCACTTGCTTTTCTGTGCATCATTCGCTATTGCAAAAGGGAGATAAAAATAGCAACAATGTCATTGTGTGGTTGTATGGATCAAATGAGATCACGTATGTGAAACACTCTGTATACCTTAACACTCATATAAATGTAAGTTACTTTTATTACCATTGTTCCTGTTAATTACTGGCTATTCAACTTATAAATTCCTACCATTTCAGATAGTTGCTTATTGAGAGTCTTCCTTTCCACTCTTATATGTTGGGGACTTCCAGAGACAATCGTTCCACTTAGATGCCTTGGCTTCTCAGTTCATCAGCCTCCTCAGCTCCTGTGACCTGTATTGTTATTCCACCTCTGTTATCCACAGAACTGTCATAATTAATAAGTGAATATGTATTAAGTGCTTCCTCTGTGCCAGGTACTTACTGTACTAGGCACCAGAGACACAAAGAGTAAGGTGAAACAGCCTGGTCCATTAAGGAGTTCACCTTCTATAGAGAGAGACTGGTACATGAGCCAGAATACACAGAATAAATAGCTGGTAATTTCCAGAGGGAAGGCATTCAAGCAACTATGGAAATAGGAAAAAGCTTCATGGATAAGATGATGCTTTAGCTGAAGAGTTAAGGTGACCAAGGATGCTGAGAGGTGAAGATGAAGAAGAGGGACAGCCAGTGAAAAGATGAGGAGCATCATATGCGAGGAATAGGGAGAAAGCCAGCTTGGCTAGACTAGTTGAGAGTGGGACTGGAAATGTAGGTGGTGGCGGGCTTTAAATACCAAGCAGAGGAACTTCTGTTTTATCCTAGATGTAAAAGGGAACCAATAAGAGCTGGAAGGGAGGAGTGATGGTGGTCAAACCTTTGCTCTAGATCTCGTTATGATCTGTAATGTTCTACTGTTGCCACATATGCCTTGCTAATCTACACACTGAGGTTACTTCCACCATCTACTTTGTCCAGCCTACTTGAGTGCTGGTGTGTGCAACTATAGGAAGTCACATGTCTGCTGATAGGTCTACTAGAAAGATGTTATCTGATCTCAGCTGGGTTCTCATTGCTACATAGAAATCCTTTGTTGTAAATGGCAATGGCTTTGGACTTGGGATCAAATCCTGCCTCTTGCTACTTGTGTAATTTTGGCAAATTACTCTCTCGGAGGCTGTTTCCTCATCTGTGAGATTGATAATTTTACTGTGTGGCTTCTGAGGTCCCTTCTGATTCTAAATCTATCATCCTCTGACTCTATCATCCTTCTCCCTCTACCTCTAAATATATACAATGGCTTATCCAAAGCTTTCTCATCTCTCCTAAAGGCTCCCAAACCACCCTTTTCCCTTACTCTTAGCAGAAGACCTTGCATTCAGCCTGAGCCTTGACTCTACTGCCCTAATCAGCTTGGTGCCATATCTGTTTTCCTTTTCTCAGCCAAACTTGTAGGAAAAGTTCTCTATGCTTGTTGCCTCTGCTTCACTTCTTCACTTGACAGTCATTTCACAGTCCCTTGTCATCTGGTTTTGAGCTCCATCACTTGACTGCAGCTACTCCCTCTGGGGTTATTTCACTGCTAAATTCATTGCCAGTATAATACTATAGAAATCATGCTGAATTTGGAGTCAGAAGATTGAGATTCGAGTTCTGTCTCTGTTATGTAGTGTCACTTCTCAGTGCCTAAGTTCCTTATTGGCAAGGTGAAGGGGTTCTACCAGAATACCTCTCATGTCCCTTCCAGTTCTAAATCTATGATTCTCTAAGATTCTCTAACCTAGCGCCTCCTGAAGGTTTTGGTATTAAAAAAGAAAATTTGTTTTTTGTTCCAAAAAACAAGAAGGAAAAGACTTTTTCCCTACTTGAAATTTTCATGAAAAATATAAACAGCACCTAGATGCAAATAAATTATGATTTTGTGGAATTTTATACATGAACCAACCACCATGTGATAATACATAAATTGAGCCAAATATTATTACAATATTTGCTATCTAGTGGACTATCAAAGTAATTTTACATTTTCTTTTTCTTTTCTCTTTATTTTTCAGCTTTTGTAAATAATTCATGAAATTATTATTCTCTTATTTAGAAAATCTATGAAGAATTTGTGGAAAACATGAAAATCTCACAAGATTCAAAGGCAAGGATTCATTACAGTCTGGTTAGTGGAGGGTCTACTCATCCTAATAAAATTATAGCTCCAAAAAAAATAAAATAAAATTATAGTTCCATTGAATATATTTTGGGGGAAAGTACATTATTTGTCCATGTTTTTAATCCATTTAATAATTAGCTTTTTTATTCTTTGAGTCTGTTTTGTTAGTTTCATTCAATTTTTCATTTTGTAATTTTATGTTTATTTTTTCTTTTACAACTTTATAATTTCTTATATTTTAGAAATAAAAATTGAGAAGCATTGATGCCTTATTTTTATATTAAAATCAAAATCAATGTTAAAGTATCTTTTAAATAAAACAGTAAGTATATTTAGTTTTTAGAGTGATGTAATTTTTTTAAAAGATTTTAGTGTGATACCTTAGTATTTTTGTTATTAACCCTAAAAAAATTATGAGGAGAATCCTCCAAAATCTTAATGCCTAGAGAATCCAATTTTAGAATCTTAATTTGCCATTGGTCTCACTAGTTGTTGAAACCTTTGTGTGTGTATTTTTAGCCAGAGATACTTCAAAATAAATGCTATTAAAAAAAATTTTTTCTGGTAAGGTCTTTTTTTTTTTTTCTAAATCATTTAAGAAACTTTTTTTGACTCTACTTCATCTTGTGGAGGAGCTGTAAGATTTAAAGAGACTGTGGTAACTAGGGACGTTAGAAGTTAAGTGGATAAAGAAACTGGAAATAGAAATTATATAAACAAGATAATTTTTAAAAATAAAACCTGCATTTTTACAAGTAATCAGAGCTTTAAAAATTGACTGGCAGCATCACATTACTGGATACAGATGTCGATCAAATGAGGGAGAACACTGAAATAAGGCAAGCTAAGGTATATGAGCAATTCATTTCAACGCAACAAAACCTTTTGAATGACCCAGAAAGTATCTACTACTGTATTTACAAGCCATATTAAAGAAAATACCAAAGCAGAGGGGGGCAAGAGACCCTGTTTTTGTGGTTATCAGCAGCTTACCACAGTATAGATAAGGATGAGTACTGGACTTGTGATTTAATTAGTAAAAGAGACTCCTGGAAGAGGAAACTTCCACTCTACAGCAGCCTAGAGTTCTGAAGGATATAAACACTGAAAGGTTCAGTGATTTGCCCAGGCTCTCGAAGCCAATGTATGTTTCTGAGGACAGACTCGAATCCAAGCCTTCCTGACTCTGTGATCAGCTATCTGCCATGCCATGCTGTACTTCACGGCAGGATTACTGACAAATATTAGTTCTAGGATTTTGTGGGAATTGGCCATACTATAATTAATTTTGTATTAAATTTTTTGAGTCTTTCTTTTGTTATCTTTATTAATATAAACCTTCCTTTTCATATACTAATAAAAATATATGGGGAGTAAATACAGTGATTTGGGTTGGGGAGGAGGGGCTTCACCAAGAATATGATGGAGATTAGAAAGACTTTCCTCAATGTAGTTCCTTTGCATTTTTTCCAAGTAGTGCCCTTCTAATGATTTGAAGGGATCCAAAGATCTAAAAAGATTAGGAATTTTATAGGAGTTAAAAGAATGTTTAGGTCATAACTGAGTTAAGAGTTTGGACTGAAAATAGCAGTAGCAGAGGAAAATGCCATCAAAAAGAGAGACTTAAATGCGTAAGGACCTTTGTACTAACTCTCTAGGACAGGGTGGGAAACCTGGCTTTGAGACCTCCAAATTGTTCTACAGACCTCCCACTATAAGGGAAGAGTCCACATAGTAGCAGACCAGCAGAGAACAGTTTAGCAATGGATACCTTTGGAGTGATCATCTTACAGCCAATCATCTCATCAAAGAATATCAGCAAGTTGGTGGGGAAACATGCAGCAGCAGCAGCAGAGGAAAAGAAGTGTTCTAGCATTGATGTTGCCTTGGAGACTAGGTCTGTTTCCCAGTTGTTTCCTGCCTCTATGCATGTTCTTCAACCATAGGAAACATGCAGCAGCAGCAGCAGAGGAAAAGAAGTGTTCTAGCATTGATGTTGCCTTGGAGACTAGGTCTGTTTCCCAGTTGTTTCCTGCCTCTATGCATGTTCTTCAACCATACATGTTACTTAACTAGGGGGAGCCAAGATGGTAGAATAGCAGGAAGAAGTACAACTGCGCA
>CM053590.1:101751195-101767332 GCA_028646515.1 Pseudochirops corinnae
GGAAACATGCAGCAGCAGCAGCAGAGGAAAAGAAGTGTTCTAGCATTGATGTTGCCTTGGAGACTAGGTCTGTTTCCCAGTTGTTTCCTGCCTCTATGCATGTTCTTCAACCATACATGTTACTTAACTAGGGGGAGCCAAGATGGTAGAATAGCAGGAAGAAGTACAACTGCGCGCACACACACACACACACACACACACACACACCCTCCTCTAAACAATCTATAAAATGTATCAGATGGCAATTGGGAAATGCAAGGAAGTAAAGCCCTGGTCAACAAGGGGAGACAGAAAGATCTGCAGACACTGGAGATGAGATCTTGCAAAGAATGACCATGCAGAACCTCAGATCACAAGGAGAGGCTCTGCCCTAGGGAAGGAAGATCCAGCACAGTGCAGGTCTAGGGAAGGAAGATCCAGCACAGTGCAGGTTGCAGGAACTGGGGCAAACTGGCAGCTCTGGTGGCATTCCCAGGTAAGGGGTAGTTGTGGACCCCTAGGCTATGCACAAAGCTAAAAGTTCAGGAGCAAGCAGCGCTGATATGGCTTAAACCCCAGATCCAGCTTTTAACCCAGTCTGAAACATTCGGGGAAACATCAGGGCAGGAATCCCAGACCAAAGGGAAGCTTACAATTCTGTTATCAAAACCAGCAAAGCTTTCCAGGTATCTGATAGTGACCGAGTCTGGTAGCAATCTACTGGAAGTCCAGACAGGGCAAGCCCATAGGAGTGTTGCTCAGACTCGGACCCAGGTCAAGATCTTGCATAGCTTAGACCAGGGGAGAAGCAATCAAATTTCTCTGCATCAGACCACTTTGGGAGCACTGAAATCTCAGCCTCAGCTATCCCTGAGAACCCAGCACTCAACACTCAGTAACATAGCACTCAATACCCCCAAGAAGTTAGCAACAATATCAGCCTAGACACTCCCTCTAGAAGTGTACAGAGCTTGGCCTTAACATAAAATCCAACTAAAATTAGGTAGTAGACTGGAGGAATGAGCAAACAAAAAAACTTCACAATAAAAAACTATTGTAATGATAAGGATGCTCAAGTCACAAACCCGGGAAAAGAGAATGACTCTGTAACATCTACAAACATCAAAGAAAAACACAACTTTGGCACAGCTTCAACTAGAATTCCTGGAAGAAGTGAAGCAAAAGGTTTTTAAACAGAGTTTAAAATGCTTTTATACATGAAGGAGAGTGCTAGAGAGAAAAAAACTACAAAAGAAATGAGAACTATGAAATGAATAAGAAAGGGAATTAACAGCTTTGCACAAGAGACACAAAACTTTGAACAACAAACACCCTGAGCATTAGAATGGACTAAATAGAAGTCAGTGACTTGATGAAAGAACAAGAAATATTAAAACAAAGTCAAAGGACCAAAAAAAAAAAAATAGACCTAGAAAACAGAGCAAGGAAAGAGAATTTAAGAATTGTTGGACTACCTGAACTCTATGACAGAAAAAAAGGGCCAAAAAGATATCACATTTCAAGAAATCATTTTTTAAAACTACCATGATTTCTTGCTAGAGGAAAAAGTAGAAATATAAAGAATCTTCAAGTCATTTCCTAAAAGAAACCCTAAAATGAAAATTTCCCAGGAGCATTTTATCCAAAATCCAGAGTTTCCAGATCAAAGAAAAAATACCACAAGCAGTTAGAGAAAAAGAATTCAAGCACCAAGGAGTCACGATCAGTATCACAAAAAATTTAGTAACCACCAATTCAAAGAAGTGGAGAACTTGGAATGTGATATTCTAAAAGGCAAAAGATACCGGCTTAGAGGCAAGAATAACCCACGCAGCAAAAGCAAATATAATGTCATCCTACAAGGGAAAAAAATCGATCTTTAATGAAGATTTTCAAATATTCCTTATGAAAAGACCAGAAATGCACAGAATTTCTGAAGTTCAAACACAGGAGTTAAGAGAAACATAAAAAGGGTAAACGTCAACAACCCTAAGAGACTTTAATGAAGACACACTGTTTACATTCTAATATGAGGACATGATTCCTAATGTCCCCTCAGAACCCTGCCATCATCGGGGGTCATAGTGAGAATCTACTAGAAATTGTACCTGAAGAATAGTTCTGTTATGTTTTGATAATCTTCAAAGAAGAACGGTAAGGGAGAGGAAGAAGAATACATTAGTGGGAGAAAAGAGAATGGATAGAGAAAATTATATTATATAATCAGATGTGCAGGCCAGCCATGCTCACTCCTTCACTCTTTTCCGAGCATCCCTCCCTCAGGGAGCTTATATCTTAATGAAGGAAGACACAGAAAAGAAAATAGCTGGTGACCATGGGTGGGAGGAGGAAGCTAGAAGGGGAAGAGTAAGTACCTATGTGAGTATGTCAGGGCTGGGGAGGGATGCTTGGAGGAGCGAAGGAGTGAGCATGTATGTGTTCAGTCATTTTCAGTCATGTCTGCCTCTTCATGACCCCTTTTGGACTTTTCTTGGCAAAGATACTGGAGTGGTTTGTCATTTCCTTCTCCAGGACTTCTCTGCCCACCATCCCTGAGAATTCTGGAATCTTGAGATTCCAGGAAGACCTTACCAGAGGAGAGGACCATAGGGTCAGAGGTAGCTTCACGGTTTGAAGACTGTGGGGGAATGGTGGACAGAGTCAGGAATGTCTTTTGCTTTGAGCTAATGTGCGTTGTAGTTAATTGATAAAAGAAACACATTGCTTGGGGCTCATGAGCTATATGGTTTTCAGTGGATGTTTGATCCACAATGTGCCTTGAATCTGGGATAACTTTCAGGGATCTGTGTAGTGGTGAGAACTTGGGTGCTGCAAACAATCTCATTTGGTGGATTAGTGGATAAAACTTTTCTTCACAATAGCATTGTAACCTTGGTAGTACGAGGATTATTATCCACAATTACAATTTACTAATGAAGAAACAGGTACAGAGAAGTCAGACAACTTGCCCAGAGTCACACAGCTAGTCTTGAGCCTATTGGAATCTAGGTATCCCGACTCTAAACCTTTCTCCTCCATGTCACTCTACTTCTCAATACATTGTTGTCAGTGTGCTTGCATATATAGAACTTGTTTTGATGCCAGTAAATAAGGTTGCCCAGTTGAGATTTCTCCCAAATTTCTGGGTGAAGGCTAGAGCTAAGAAGATATAACCCCAGAATTAAACTGGGCCCTTCATACCATAGGTGCCTCTAACGCCAGATCTATGCAGAAAATAGCTCACTCTTAGATGACTTTAGTGTTGAATCCTCTATACTTCTGGGAGGAAGTAGTTGCTATTTTATGATGATAAACATGGTTTAGCGCTTTTACCAGGAGAATTAGGGAACACATGTAGGGGTAGCACATGCCGTGCAAGAATGTACAAAAGTAAGGAGTTTAGTGCTGGGGTTTTTTTTTTCAAGTATGAAAGCTGTGTCAAAATGCATCTTAAATTACTAATCCTAAATTATTAACATCTTAAATTACTAAATTGTCTATTAAAAATGGAGTTGTTTGAAAAGTTCTTTTTATTTTCATTTGTTATTTACTTCATTCCAATCCCAATTTTTAATACAAAATTTTTTGTGAGTCTCTGTATATTCAAATATAGACCATAATTCTTAAATTGGGGTTACATGAAACTTGATTACTGTAAATGACTTACATTTTAGTGTGTATGAATATTCAGGTATGCCTGTAGTCACAGCAGTATGGTCATAGCCCCCCATTCTTGTCCTCATAGCTTCTTGACATAAAATTCCCTTTTTCCTCAGCTTGAGTACCATCTTTTATGTCAGTGGTTCTCAACTTTCCTAATGCCACGACCCTTTAATACTCGTATGTGGGCGGACCTGCCTGGAGACGGATAGAGGAGTGGGGCTTTGGTTCCTAAGATCATTGGAAATATGTGTTTTCCGATGGTCTTAGGTGACCCCGTTCGACCCCCAAAGGGGTCGCAACCCACAGGTTGAGAACTGCTGTTCTACGTGAATCAGCCTTTCATGATTCCCCCAAGTGCTAGCCCTTCCCTCCCAATCCATCCCAAATGGAATGAATTTCCCTATATTTGTTGGTGTATTCTCTGTACATTCTGTATATACTCACATATGCACTTGTTGCTTCCTCCGCTAGAGTGCAAACTCCTTGCAAGTAGGAATTGTTTTATTTCTTTGTATTTGTATTCCCATTATCAGGAACAGTACCTGAAATGAAGTGGATGCTTAATAAATGCTTATGGAGGGGTGGCTAGGTGGAGCAGTGAATAGAGCAGTGGCCCTAGAAGTTAGGAGGACCTGAGTTCAAATCCAGCCTCAGACACTTAACACTTACTAGCCATGTGACCTTGGGCAAGTCACTTAACCCCAATTGCCCTGCCCTCCAAAAAGCAGAAAAAAAAAAAAGCTTATGGATCAATTGATTCTAGACTTCCCTCAATCAGAGGCAGGTTTTTATTCACTGTTCTAGTTTATTGAGTATTAACACAGCCCCAGGGCCTAGAACTACCTGTAACTATGGTTCATTTTATCTTGTATTCTCGAGAGCAAAGTTTAAGAGAGAAATACTAGCTATGTTTTCTTGGCATCTCATTACCTTCATTAGTCATTTCTAAGATGCCTGCAAGGCATAGAAAACCACAGCCTGTGATCACAGGAAAGGCTATTTAGCAGTGACCAGTAAACCAGGAGGAGTTCCCTAATTATGTAAGGAAATTGTGTTCCTTCTGTTAGAATTCTTATCTTTCATGTCTGACAGTCAGCAATCCCTTTTAATTTCTCCCATTCATTGAATTTTGTAGCTGATATTGAGGGAAGCAGTCTCTTTTTAACTGCCTGCCTTAAGTAAGCCCCTGATTTGGGAACAAGGCAGGCTTCCCCGAGTTCCACACAACGTGAACAAAGAAAGCTTTGTTGGCATCCGGGTTAAAAGCGGACATTCTAGTTGCCAACATACTGATTAAATATCCAAGCTGCTCTTAAGCTTTGTAGTATCCTTCAGCTTTGTGTGTCTAATTTTGAAAACTTAGATTTATAACGCACAATTGTGTTGAAATGTAATAATTTTATTTCAGACAGTGAAAAATCATTTGGGTGGTCTGAGATTGAGATGTGGACATGCAGCAGAAAAGAAGTGGTGAATCTTTTTTAATTTAAAAAAAATTACATATGCCAGTGTCTTATTTTTATAGTCCTGTAGAAAATTGGGCCTTAATCTCATATTTTACCTCAATTACTAAGTGAGCCAAGAGTGGTGGCCCACTGGTCTGTAATCTGTAAAATAAAGATAGTCTGTGCCACAGATGATTGGTTTTCTTATTTTGTGGACTTAATTTTGTAACTCTCCTTGTAACAGCCCTTCTTGCTATTCCAAAAACTGTGCAATATTCGATAAACCAGGGTTTTCAGATACAGGAATTAGAATTTATAGGGATTTTTTGAGACTATATCCAAGTAGCTTTCGAAATACTTAATGATAACTGGTTTCTTCGTGGTTGAAGGCTGAAGTTGACAAATGTGGCAAGTCCTCTGAATTCAGTGGGATGTAGGACTGGCTGGAAGTTCAGACCACATCTAACACACCCTCCTCATATTACAGAAAAGGGAAAGGGAGATGCAAGGAAGGGAATAGAGTTACACAGAGTTACAGGTAATTTGTCAGGAGGTCCAGGATTTGAATCCAGGTGCCCTGACTCCAAATCCAGTGTTCTTTCCACTGAACAAAGATATTTGTTACTGTAGATTAATTAGGGAGAATTAGCTTTAAAAAAAAAAAAAAAGATATCTGGATTCCCAGAAAAAGAAATGTAGTTTGGTTTTTTTTATTCTATTACGCTTAAATATTGTCCAGCTAAGCACATCATATTGCATAAAGTTTTGAACTCCATTTGAGCAAAGAACTTTAAGATCCATATCAGTTAAAACCATTCCCAAGGGAGGCCCAATAGAGCTGAAGCTCTGTTTGTTTAACGTGTAACAAAATACAAGTGGGGAGGCTTGTTGAACATTAGCTTTTTTTGTGTTTTTATGTAAGATGAAATAAATATAAATGTATGAAATATAAGTACATCTTATTTTAAGCAATAGAAATGTTTCCAGATAGTATATAAATAATTTTGGTGGTAAGTTCTAAATGAGTTATATTTTAAACTCACTGAGGAAAGGTAAAGAATCACTGCCTGATGTCTCACATCTATATAATGTTTTAAGGTTTTGCCGTGTATACCTAGCTGATTGCTCTGTAAGTACAGACTTGTATTATGACAAATCTGTTTTGCTTAAAGCAAAAGTGTATTTATACTTTTTGCCCCTGTTCTGACTTGTGGGGGAGATTTTTGTGAGTATATTATTTTGTTAGCATTTTCCAAATCATATTTAGATGTTCTTTATTTCAAGAGGTGCCTGGAAATGATGTCAAATCATCAAATGTTTTTCCTAATACCTCTCAGAGTAGTCACTGTTGCCAAATTTCAGGGCTGCCTTGTTAGGGAGTTCATAGGCAGGCTCAAGAGGATCGTTAACCCACCCCCAGGTAACTATGTCCGTTTCATTTTTTTCCTGTTCTTTGGAGTAAGAAGGACTACAATGAACTTCTCCCTAGGACCCCAGGTCAGTGGCCTAGATAACTTCTCTGTCTTACTTACCAAGTAAGAATGTTTGTCTTCTCTTTTTCTACTTTCCTGAGCCTATAGATATATAGCTGTGTATATCTATAGATATATAGATATAGGCACCGAAAACACAAAGATATGTAGATATCTATAGATTTATACATCTATATATCTGTATCTATATAACTTCACAGATAGCAGTAACTCCACATAGGAGAATCTCTCTTACCTACAGAGAAACCTGCTTCTGTATTCTTGAGAGGGACTTTAGGGGCAGGATCAGTAGCTTTGAAATCTGAACTTTGAGTTCAAATGTTACTTTGCTACCTAAGGTACTACATGAATGACCTTGGACAAGTCAATGAATTATCACTGGCCTCAGCTCTCTCATCTTTTAAGTGTTGTGTTGTGTGTATTGGGGGTAGGGGTGTTTGCAGTAAATGACTACTGAGGCTTTTTCCTGCTCTAAATTTTGTGATCTTACTTCCCAACCATTAGACTCTAATGGTTCTTAACCTGTGGGTCGTGACCCCTTTGGGGGTTGAACGGGGCACTTAAGACCATGGGAAAACACTTATTTCTGATAGTCTTAGGAACCAAGATACCGCTCCTCTATCTGTCTCCAGGAGGGTCCGCCCACATGCAGATACGCCCACATACGAGTGAATATTAAAGGGTCGTGGCATTAGGAAGGTTGAGAACCACTGCATTAGAGCAACCTTTTCTTTGATCCTCAGTCATTTTGGCCCTATTCCCTTAAAAAGAAGTCATTGATTTGAGGTAAGGAGAAAGGTATAAGTAGTAGTTCTCTGTTCTTCCTGTTTAACAGTGATAGCTAATGTTTATGTGGTGTCTGCTATGTGCTAAGTGCTTTACAAATATCTCATTTAATCTTCACAACAGTCCTAAGCAGGGGGTGCTTTTGTTATCCCCGTTTTACAGATGTGGAAACTGAGGCAAACAGGGGTTAAATGACTTTCCCTGAGTCACACCACTAGGAAGTGTCTGAAGTTGGTTGTGAATGTAGGACTCCTTGACTCCAGGTCCAGCAGTCTGTCCACTGCACCCCTTAGCTACCTCCTGAGGGTTTTGTTTAACTCCCTGCCTTTAAAACTGATCGAATGATACCAGTAGAAAAAATGCTGGTTCTGGAATCAGTAGGCTTAAATCTTGCCTCTGACGCTACCTGTGTGACCTTGGTCAAGTTACCTAATCTCTCTGACAATTTCTTCATTTGTAAAATGAGGGGATCAGACCAGATAACCTCTGAGACTTTGCCACCATGCTGGTACTAGTGGGTACCTTCCTTATCCCACAATTTCCAGTTTCCTTTGATGTGTAATCTTCTGTTTAATAGAAGATTGTAATAGAGGATTCTAGGAGAGTCTATTAGAATGTAAGCTCCTTGTGGGCAGGGACTGTCTTTTTTTTTTTTGCTTGTATTTATATCGTCGGCCTATTTGCATCCCAGCGAAGTGCTTGATACATAGTAAATACTGAAAAATAAAATATATGCATATATATATATAATTAGGAAATGTTTAATGAAACAAAAAATATAAGATAGATAATGTTCAAAAAATAAAAATAAAACTGATTCCCACATGTGGACATAACAGTTCAAATTTATCAGAGCCAGAAACCCATCACAATTCACCTGGTTCCCACTATGAAGTCTCTCGTCTGTAACCACACACACTGTACTTAGCCATTTGGCTCTAGCTTTTTTCCTTATCTATATTAAAAACACCCACTTTGCTATCTCCTGTACTGTGTAGTTCTTTAGAGATGAGAAATCTTTTATATAATCATTAGTCTGGCACAATGGATAGAGAGAGCTGGCCTCAAAGCCAGAGGAGACCTGGGTTTGAGTCACACATCTGACACATAATGATGGGATGATCCTTGGGAAAACACTTGATTTGTCCATACTCTAGGCAACATCTAAAACTGTAGATTGCAGAGGAGGTGCCAACCTGCACAGACAAAGCAAGCTTCCTCACCTGGGAATTCTCTCTACTAATGAAATCACAGCCCAGTCCCCCTCCCCTCTTCCTAGTCTTAATTATGATGCTAATTAATTGTGATATTAATGGTAATAAATAAATCTTTAATTTTCTGCACCAAGTGTTTAGTTTAGAAATAAGAATAATTTACTTAGAAGCTACATATTGACCCTTTTATACACATTATTATCATATCCTTTAAATTTACATTTTTTCATAATGTGATTCATTATAAGCCTTATTTTAAGTTAGTATGTACATAATTTATTGTGGTTGTATTTCATACTAATATTGGCAGTGGTCTTTTTTGAGTAAAAACATTTTAAGAAGCATGAACTTAAAGAACGTGCTAGAAAAAAGAACCAGCATGACTTCTGTGTGGACAATATTTTTTGCATATTGATTGTTAGAATATCATTTATTTTACCACAGAAAGTCAACAGTCATGTTGTCTTTTTTTTTAAGAAAAAAGGCATTTTGAAATATTCTGAAGTGTGTTGCAAGAGGATTTACTAATTTTATATTTCCTGGTGAGTTATATGCCTTAGTAATAATTAGCTGCCTAATGACATGACTCAGATTTCATCTTTGTGTTTTCAGTGCCTAGCACAGCATCTCAAATGTTCATAAATATTTGTTAATGGAATTCTGTTATAAACTTTTCAGGGTGTTGCACTTAGTCCCTGTATACCTAACCAAAAGAATTAAATTGACTTTAATTCACAACTGCTGTGATTGTATGACTTCATTTATATTGGCTTCTTTATTGGAAACTTAAGATGTCATGTATTTCTCTCCATACTAAGAAATTTAAGAGTTTTGAAATCTTGTCAGGAAATGAACAGGGCAACCTCAGGCTCTCCCTCTTCTGAACACAAGAATTTCCCAAAGGCTAGTTGATGCTATGCCCTAAGCACATGGAACTTAGCTCCCTCCCTTTTTCTGGGTATTTTCAGTGTGTCATTGACCTATGCTGCTATAATATCATACTTTTCCAACAGGTTATCCTACCCAACCAATTAGTATGTCCAGTTTTTAATTTTGAAATTGCTCTAGGGTTCTTTTTTTTTCTGAAGGGGCAAGGAAAAAAGATTAATTCTAACCAGTTATACATACCAAGTCTCATTTTAGGCTTTGGTTATAGTTTCTTTGACTAGTAAAAAACCTATGGACTAAAATGGCCAATCTTTGCTTTTGATGATGCTTAGTTGTTTGCCAAACAAGGGCCCTTAAAATTTGTCTTGTTCAGCCCTCCCTAATTTTATAGATGAAGAATCCAGGGCCCAGTTTGGTGAAGCAGTTTACTCAAGGTCATGCTAATAGTACATGACTGAGGCAGAATTTGAACTCAGATTTTCTTGTAAATCCAGTGTCTTTTCCAGATACTTACCAGTCAGTCATTGAGTGTTTTTAGGCACTTACTATGTGTCAAGGCATCATGCTAGGTACTGGAGCCACAGACACAGAAAATAAAACAGTACTTACCCACAAGGAACCTGTATTCTATAAGAGAGGCAACATGTACAGATGTAAGTATATATGGAGTAAATGCGAAACAAATAGAAAGTGGGCAGTTAGGTGGCACAGTGGATAGAGCACCCTCCCTGGAGCCAGGAGGATCTGAATTCAAATGCAGCCTCAAATGTGTACTAGCTGTGTGACCCTGGGCAAGTCACTTAACCCTGATTACCTGGGGGGAAGGTGGAAGAAAGACAAAGTAGATGGGAGTGAGGACATCATTATTTTGGGGAAATCAGAAAAGGCTTCATGGAGAAGGTGGTTCTTAAACTACTTCGTGATGGAAGAGAGATTCTGTGAGTTCAAGGTGAAGAGATACATTCTGTACTTGGGGGGATGCCCAGTGCAAAGGGCAGGATATAGGAGATAGTCATATGTGAAGAATAGAGAAGGCCAGTTTGATTAGACTGTGTGTGAAAAGGGAGCTGATATATATATATATATTAGCTAGGTGGTACAGTAGATAGAGTACCAGCCTTGGAGTCAGGAGGACCCAAATTCAAATCAGTCTCAGATACTTACTAGCTGTGTGACCCTGGGCAAGTCCGATTGCCTTAAAACAAATTAAATGGTAGCTCTCATTTATTTTAAAAAAAATAGATGTGAAAGTAGAAATAGCAAGACTTGAAGCATATGACCATCCATCTTCATTCATTTCTTGAAAACACAGGGAACATCTTTATAGTTTGGTAGGCAGTCTTAACCCTCCAGCCCTGCCCTCCACCCGTGTCCCAACTCCTTACACAGGATCAGATTTTAAGGAGTCACATCGTCAAGTTATCTCACTGATCCTATGTTAAACCAGTCTGGTGATGGAGCCACAAAAGGGAAGACTGATGCATTCCATAAACCCGAACATTTGTCTGTCTTATTTATCTTGTAAAACACAAACACCCGAGGACAGGAACTGTATTGCACTTTTATGTTTGTATTCACATACCCTACATGTTGTGTGGTTGCTCAGTCATTTTCATTCATGTCCAGCTCTTCATGACCTCATTTGGGATTTTCTTGGCAAAGATAACTGGAGTGGTTTACCATTTCTTTCTCCAGCTCAATTTACAGATGAGGAAACTGAGGCAAACAGGGTTAAGTGATTTGCCCAGGGTCATATAGCTAGTAAGTGTCTGAGGTCAGATTTTAACTTGGGTCTTTCTGACTCCAGGCCTGACACCATCCACTGCTCCACATAGTCGCTCAACCTATATGTAGTAGGTGCTTAATAAATGCTTGTTTATTGGTTGATATATGAAACAAATTTGTTCTCTAATTAATATAATGTTGTTGAGCAATCTCATATATCAAGTATGCCACTGGACTAAATGCTGAAGTAGATAGAGGGCTGTTCTTGGAGTCAAGAAAACCTGGGTTCAAGTCCTGCCTGCAACACATACTAGCTCTGTGACTGGGGGCAAATTATTCATCCTTTCAGTTATAAGTTGCAGACAGACAGAGAGATAAAGGATATATATAGAAAATCTGCATGTGTAAAGGGAGTTTCCACGTTAGGGGTTTCTCACACCAGTGAAATCAGATGTGAACTATACTCTCTCATTACCAAAAAAAAAAACCACATACAGAAATCTCTGGGACAATGATTCTCCTTTCACGCAGGTAAGTATTCCTTTAAAAAAAGACAAGTCACTCCCCTGACAGACCTTGTGTACTAATGACACAGAAGGGTACATTATATTCTGAAAGCTCTTTTGGGCCACCTGAGGAATCCTGTGGTCTTGGGCGTTTTCCTCTTTGTGTATGTGTGTTGTGTTGTTGGTTTTTTTCATTAACATTGAAAAAGCTGAAGATTTGAGCAAAGGAGGAGCCATGTTGGAGAAAGGAAGAATTTACATTAAACTGACTTGCTCTTCCCTGTTGTTTTTACCTTCCCTTTCAACATATCCCTTAAAAGATCTATGACTAAAATGTTTATTACAAACACTCTTTCTCTTTCTTCCTGTCCCTGTCTAGAGTTGAGCTTCCCATTTGGACAGAAGAATGGCTGTGTTCAGGCAGTTTACACTTCTTCTCTGGAAGAATTACACCTTAAAGGTAGATATAGGTGTACATGTGGGAAGAAATGGGGTACAGGATGTAGCACAAGGGGAAGAATAATGCCAGTTCCCTTTCATTCAGTTCTGACTGTACCTATTTAGGCAAGGGACCTCTGGAAGCCCCGGGGCAAGAAGAGAAAGTTATTCTGGGGGGAGGGGGGAATGCTCTGTACATGTGCTCAATTTTAGATTAATACAGAATTTCATTTCTCTTTTAGAAGCGGAAGATTGTAGTAACAGTCTTGGAAATTCTCCTGCCATTGCTATTTTCTGGGATCCTAATTTGGCTTCGCCAGAATATTCACTCAGAGAACATTCCCAATGCTACCACATACTCTGGCCAGTCCATCAGTGACCTGCCCTTGTTTTTCAACTTTCCTCCCCCAGAAGATACGTGGGAGCTGGTTTATGTTCCTTCCAACAATGAAGCCGTGAAGAAGATCACTGAGATGGTGAAAAAGACTTTAGTCATCGATTTGAAAGGTTAGATGTGTGGTGAGATAGGAGTTTTCTGTAAACTTACTACCAAATTATTTTATCAGAGAGCTCTTTCAGGTTGTGCTCTTTATACTTGTCTCTTTTAGCAATGACGACCTCTGTATTATCGATGTGTTTTTGGAAAATTAAGATTAAAAAAAAAGTATAGTAGCTGTATCCCTAACTTGCTGTGTGACCTTGGGCAAGTCATTTAACTTCAATTTCCTCATCTGCTAAATGGAAGGAATAGTTCATAGCTTGTCTTTCAGTCTCACAGAAGGAACAAATGAGATAATGTTTATGAAAGTCTTCTGAAGAGTATAACACTCTACAGAAAATCGAGCAATTATTATTTGCACATAGAGTGATCAATAAATATTTGTTGGCTAGGATTTTTAATAGTAGAAGTAATAATAAAACAATAAGTGGGCAAACACAGAGGACATTTTTCTTGGCAAAACTAAGGTTCTATTTCTAGTTTGTTCAAAGGACTTCTCTGGAATGGGCCTTCTGGGGCATTGCTCTAGAATTGGGTACATTAGGAACCTTTGGATGGTCTTGACCCTCACCATTGCTTTCAAGTCCTTGCTTTCAGGACAGTCTTACTCTTTTGAAAAAGTTCGGTATGTACTTTCCCCTGGTATTTCAAAAGCAGGAAATGCCCTAACTCTCTTTGTAAAATGATTCCAGTAATGTAATCTATTATACCAGGTTTTCTGAGTGATGGGAAAGCATAAGGGAGGCAGGAGAAGACTGACATGCTTAAGGAGTGACCACTGATGATATTTAGTAATTGTATTCTTCACTAATAGGGTAATTCTTCACTAATAGGGTAACTAATGGTTCCAATGCAAATTCCTCTTACTAAAGGCCTTCAGGCAGAGGTTAGGTGACTACTATTGAGGATATTGCATATAGGATTCATAACTGGGGTAGAGGGCAGAGTAGATGGCCCCTAATATCTGTTTCAGTTCTGGGATTCTATAAGACTAATACTATGCACAATGGGAAATTGCAGCACTAGTTCACAGGACCTGATATCTTGATTTTGCTTCTTGATTGAAGGAAATCCTTGATCTGACAGGGATCTCTTCTGTTCAAATGTGAGCTGAAAGAGATTCCATTCCATGTGTAAGAAGGGGTAGCCTTGTTTTGTTTAGCCCAGCCTCAGTCTATGGGTTGAAGTTACAGAGAGGCAAATTTCAGTTCCAAATGAAAAGAAAGTTCCTAACAATTCATACTGTCCAGAAGCAGAATGGGCTGTCTTCAGATACAATGAATTTACCTGTCACTAGAGATCTTCTACAGAAGCTGTGTTAGCACTTGTCAAGGATGTTGTGGAGGTGATTCATGTTTCAGGTATGGGTTGGACAAGAGGACCTGGAAGGTCCTTTATGGCTCTTGATTCAATGAGCGAAGTCTAAGTAACATATTCAAGTCCTGATTCTGTTTAATTCAGCAAACATTTAGCACCCTACTATATACAAGGAAGTATTTTTGGTTGTGCAGGAGACAACAAGATAAATAAATAACAGTTTATAATCTAATAAGTTGGATTGCTTTCCCAACCACTATCATATTTCATCTTCCCTTGAGGAGAAAAGGGGACTTGTGTCTAAGGGAGGCTTTTTTATGGGAACATAGGGTGCTTTAGAAGTTTGGCCCTCCTTGGCTATGGATGAAATAGGCCAACATTCCCACTTCTCCTTGGGTGATTGAACATCATTATCTTATGCAGAATACTCACCATTGGGCTTTGTTTTCTCTGCAGTTCGTGGCCTTCCCTCAGAAAAGGATTTTGAAGATTACATTAAATTTAATAATCACTCTTACAATGTGCTTGCTGGTATTGTGTTTGAGCACAACTTCAATCACTACAAGGAACCCCTGCCACTTGCGGTAAGGAAGTATTTATTTATTAAAGTTATTTTTATTATTGCAGTTGCTTTCAGTGATTTTAACAAAGTCTTTAGCCACAGAGGCTCCATATTATCTTTTGTCTTGCTTCTGAAGGTCTTTTTTAGCTAACATCCTTGATTTTCATGAAGTTCTTATGAATAAACAGCTGTCAGTACAGAATGATTTGACTCATGTCTTGTCTGAAGCTATGGGGCTAAGCCTCAAGGTCTCTCAGTGCCGTTTCTAGCTCTGTACATTTGCCTCAGGGGATATTGATTCCTAGGCCTCTGCTCTGGTACAGGATGGCATGTATTCATTTTGGAGCTGAGTAGCTAGCTAGCATTTCGGAATGAAGTTAGGTGCAATTTCTTAACATTCTGAATGCAGTATTTTTTAGAGGAGAATGAGGACATTTTTGTGTGGCTGACCCGGTGAGACTCGTAAGACCCCTACCTATTCTGAAGTTGGGAGTCAGCGTGACCATCCATTTATTCCATTTAAGTTATGATTCATGGTGCCTCAGTTATTCACTGCTTCTGGGAGGTACCATTTGAATTGCTGACCAATGGAGAGACTAATGTCTATGTCACTATGATGGGATTTGCTACTTGGTTCAGGGCAAGATTGCTGTCGTTCTCTGACTCAGTCTTTACTTACTTAAACATTTACCATATGTGGGCATCTGTCCCATAATCATATCATCAAAACATCTTTTTGCCTAAAAAAGAAGTATTTGTTCTCAGGTTTCAGATGAAAAATGTTTATTCCCATGGAACACAGCTTGTTTCTTATTTGCCATTCATAGGTTAAGTACCACCTGCGCTTCAGTTATTTTCGGAAGAATGATATGTGGGCTGGGACGAATCTCTTTTTTCCAAAAGAAATTGAAGGATGGCACACTACCTCTCTCTTTCCACTTTTCCCAAATCCAGGACCCAGGGAACCCTCATTTCCTGATGGAGGAGAGCCTGGTGAGGAGAACTCTATATGCATGGGGCTTTTTTTGGTTATTATTTATTTGTTTTTAAATAGCAGAGTTTATTCAGCTGCCTAAGTCAGTTCATTGCAATAAATATTTATTAAGAAACCAATGTGAGGGAAGTAGTACTAGATATGAGAGAAATATAAAATTTAGATAAGAGCTAATTCCTTCCCTTGAGCTTACAGTCTAGAATGCGGATATACCACGTACACTAAAAGTATAAGAGAAATTCAACTAGGAATTAAACAAAGAGATTCTATCTTATCGGGGAAGATGATGTGTACACATGTAGGTACATATTAAAATGCCACAATGTCACAAGAGAACAAATGCTCTAGATGTCTATTTCATCTTGAATTTTAGGGACTTTATTTTGGTTTTCTCTTTGCCCACTTCCCTTAACCTTCTCACCTCCTCCCCAGCCCCTGACCAGTTGCTTGTCCCTTGTTTTATGGTCTATTTCTACAACATCGGGGGTGGAACCAAGATGGTGGCGTAGCAGCAGCAACATATCGCAGCTCTCACATAGCCACCCCAAAATACCCATAAAATAGGACTCTAAACCAATCCTAGAACTCCAAAACGCACACAAGGATACTTCCCACTAAAGTCAGCTCG
>CM053590.1:101767832-101817832 GCA_028646515.1 Pseudochirops corinnae
AAAATTACCCCAGACTTATGTGGAAATACAGCTCTGAACAAGTTCTATACATTAAACCAGTGGTTCTCAAAAAAAAAAAAAATGGTTTGCAGCCTCATGTAATCAAAATGATCTTTTAAAAACTCTTCTGAGATGTTCTTTGTTCCTTGTAAGAATTCTTTCTGTAATTATAATTGTTAAAGATAACCTCCATCTATTTTAAAATTGTAATAACCTTTTATATCTAAGTCAGTTGTACATGGTATAAGATGCTGATCTAACCTCATTTTTTTACTCATCTGCTTTCAGTTTTCCCACCAGGACTCTATTCCTGAACAGAGAGTCCTTCTCTAAGTAGTTGACATTCTTGGGTATGACTTGACTTGTACTTGATAAAGCTACACTGGGTATTTGTGGTCACTGTGTCCCTTTTCTAGATACATAATTTTATCATGAATCTAAGTCCAGTTCACAGAGACTGCAGACACTTCACTTTCCTCTTTTTTGGGGGCACATTTGACACTCTGTCCTTTTCCTGTCCTCAGGTTGATTTGTCCCTAGCATGTCATGGATCATTGACAGTGGTTCTGTAGTTCATCTGGACCTGATGATTTGAGCTCCCCAAGAATAATAGCTGGATATTTTCTTACTGTCTCCTCACTTAGTCTGTGTATGAACTCCGTATCAGCCATATTTGTTCTGTCTTTTCCAGTCCAAAGTTTGTTGTATTTGGTGGAAAAAAGCAAAGAATATGAATTGAACTTTGGCCTTCTGTTTGTCTTCTCTGATCATCCCGTCCAACTTCAGCAGTAGTTCTGTACCTCTTTTGATCTTCCTTTTTTTCCCTAACATAGTTTTTTAAATGCCTTTCTGTTGTCATTTTCTTTCCTTGGCAATTTAGATCATTTGGAGCTTTTGTATCCTAACAATCTTACTGGATCGACCTATAATTTTGTGTTAATCCTGTTATCAGCCTTTGCTTCTGTCAACTCTACAGTTTTTTTTTCTGTAATTTTAAAAATTCTGAATGTAATTAACACCTAAAAAGAACATTTCTGTATACAAAGTAGAACAGAAAAAGAATGTTGTATGTGAAACCACAAATCGGTTACAGTTTTAAAATATACATTCAGCATATTGCTTTCAAAGTTGTCCTGTTTGTGTTTCCCTCTGAACTTAGTTCTTACTCTTCTATGAATCTTCAATGATGCTTTAATGATCCTCTTTTCTTTCTCTTGTTTATTTTTTGGCAACACTATTATTAACTCCCTTCTCCCTCTCAATTAAAAAAAAAACAGTAACACACTGCAATCATTGTAATCAGTGAGCATAGTTAAGCAAAATAAATCCACACATTTGCCAGTGTCCAGATATGTCTGTTTTATCCTACACCTTGAGCGGAGGGCCTGTATCAGGAGGTGGGCTGCATACTTCTTCATTAAACCTCTAGGGCTCTGATTCTTGTTACACTGATGTGAGTTCTTAAGTTTGTCAAAGTGGCTAACAACCCCGAGAAGTGTGGACATGAAAAGTGTTGACATCTTACGTACTGAAATGAAAGCAGATAGAGTCACTATGAAAACTGAATTGCTTATATTGATATCCAGTATTCAGTTTTTAATGAAATATTTAATTCTAAGTAAAAACAAGTGACATTACCTTGTCTTTTATAGTATTTTTATTACTGTATTAATTGTTCTCCTGATTCTGTTCACTTCACTCTGCATCTGTTCAGAAAGCTTGCCAGCTTTCACTGAAACTGTCCCTCATTATTTTTTATGATACAATAGTATTCCATTACATTCACACATCCTAATTTGTTCATCTGTTGTTCAAGTAATGGGCACCCCCCAAAACTTTGTTGCTACTTTTTGCTAAAACAAAAAAAAGTTACTACCAGTATTTTTGTGCATGGGCATCTTTTCCCTCTTTCTTGGATATCTTTGGATGTTAGCCCTCATAGTAGTATCTCAGAGGCAGTGAATATACAGAGTTGAATGCTTCTGGAAGCACAGTTCTAGATTGCTTTCCAGCATGACTGGCCTACAGCTTCACCAGCAGTGCACTAGACTGTCTTATCTTCCCACGACCACTCTAAAAATCGTCATTTTCTGTTTTTGTTATCTTTTCCAATCTGATGGGTGTGAGGTGAAACCTCAGAATTGTTTTAATTTGCATTTCTCAAAAATTATTCGTGATTTGGAGCATTTTCTCATATATCTGTTGATAGCTTGGATTTCTTCCTTTGAGAACTAACTTTTCATAACCTCTGACCATTTATCTAATGGCAGTGGCTATCATTTTCATATATTTAAATTAATTTTCTATGTATCTTGGATATCAGACCTTTATCAGAGGAACTCTCTACAAAGATTCTTCCCAGCTGTTTCCTTTCTCATTTTAATGAGAAATGAGAAATGATTTTATATGTATAATAACTTTTCAATGTACATTTTGACTTATGTGAACCTCTCTATCCTGTGTCTTTTCTCCTACCCAAAAAGTATTTCCTTCTTGCTCCTTCATTATGGTATATGGTGAGAGATCATGTTCTAATCCTAATTTCTGCTAGACTTTTGTCCAGGTTTCTCAGCAATTTCCATCAAATAATGAGTCCTTAGCCTAATTGTTTCATTCTTTGTTTTGTTTTTTTAGCACTATGTTACTATGTTTGTTTCTGTATATTGTAGATCTAATCTGTTCCGCTGTATATGACTTAAAAATTTGCTTGGTGAATTTACCACCTGCATAGGTCCCTTAAGATAACTCTTCTTTTTCCTCCTCATCAGAATAGTTTTTCTTCGTTTGTTCAGAACTTCATTCTTAAAAGCTCCCTACCCTTTTTCTTAAAGTGCACATTCATTGAAGACACAACCAGTTCAGTTGAGCACAGCCTTCTGGTGCCTGTGTTCTTTCTCTTTGGTCCTAAGCCTGAGGAAAGAGCTTAAAAGCCCTCATGTCCTGGCTGTTTTTGTACAAAAGAGACCAAGAAGCTATGTCAGCAGCCCATACTTTCCCCCACATAGCCAATTAAATCTGGAGGACAGTTTCGATACCTTTTAGGGAAAAAACAACAACCCAAGCCTAACCTGCCCAGGATGAGGCCTTGGAATATTGTTCCCACCCACCAAGGGTATATAACTAGATCTATCTAGAAGAATTGTATTTTCTGTAAATTTAGATAAAGCTCTCCACCTAAAAAATATTAAAATTGCCATTCTAAGGCAGCCCTTTTCATTCTGAGATATTTCTAATTGTTAGGAAGTATTTCCTTAAAATGAGCCTAAATTTATTTCTTTTCCATTTTCACCCATTCTCCTAATTCTCCCTTTGGTGCCAGGTAAAATATATCTAACTTGTCTTTCAAGTTGCCTTTCAGTTTCTTGAAGACAGCTATTCTGTAGAGTTCAAGGGACAGAAGTCCATTTGTAGGGAATTTATTAAGAAGGGCGTGGTCAAGAAATGAAGACATCAGTCTAGAGCACTCATTCAAGAGATTTGGCAGCAGAACGAAAGATTGTTTTGGTGTAGACTATAATATATTTCCTACTTTAGAGATGAGAGGAGGAAGAAAACATCTCTATAGAAGCAAAGTTTGTGGAATACAAGAGAGCTAATGGAGGGTGGCCTTAATCTTTTTTTTGTGAAGTAGGATGCTATATGTAGTAAGGCTGAGGCAAAGGAGGAGAGGAGGAAGTAATTAAGGACTGGAGAGGAAAGATTTCCTATGGGGAGTATGCTGTAAAGGGACTATCATAGGATTTCCAGGTACTGTCCAGGGTAAGATGGGAGTTTGCCAGTATGATTTTCTGGTATGTAAGTAATATGTGATTATATACTGTATTTAATTTAATCAGGGAGAACATGAGACAACTTTCTTAAACAGAAGTGTTTTTTCTCTTTTAATGGGCTATAAATTTTCTTGATTGTTGTATTATAGAAGACTAACATGCCAAAAAAGCTTCCCTTTGCTTAAGTGAAGGATTGAATTTCTTCTAAAAAACCTTGATAGATGTATAGGGCACTTGTCATTATGAAATGTTTGTGTTTCTCTTCTTGGAATATTGCTTAATCTCTTTCTCATTCTTTCCTCATTTGCAGCAAATTTGGCAGCTGCCATAGGAGGTTTCCTCTATTTCTTTACATATATTCCTTACTTCTTCATTGGCCCTCGATACAACTGGATGACCCTCAATCAAAAGTTATCTTCCTGTCTCTTCTCAAATGTTGCAATGGCATTGGGGGCCCAGCTCATAGGCAAGTTTGAAGCAAAAGGTGAGTATTCCCTTTTTGTGATTGTTGCCTTTGTTACTTTAGGTACTGCTTAGACCAGTGGCAGACATTGACAGCATGGTTTCCAGTGTGAGTTAACCTCATTCAGCTACATTTTATTTTCAGCTTCTTAGGATGAACACATTTAAGAACGTGTGAGTGACTTCACATTGACATGATGGAAAAGTTCACCTTTGGAGTGCCATGTGATTGGTCTTCAAACCTCTTGCTCTCCCATATTGTCCAACAAATGCCTTTCAAGGAAGAGGCCTCTAAAAGGAGGTGGCACCACAGAAAGACCTCTGGAGTCATAGCATCTAGGTTCAAATCTTGCCTCTAACAATTACTTCCTTGTGATTGTGGGCCAGTCATTTAACTCTCCTTGGCCTCACTTTCCCTGTCTATAAAATGAGAAGTTTGGATTAGATGGCTTCTGAGATCACTTTCAGTTCTTAATCTAAACATAATCCTATGTTTCTGTGAACCCAGGTTTTAGTCCTGGCTCTGCCATTGCCTACCTCACTGTTTGTCTTCAAGCAAATCATGCACGTCCCCTCTATCACCTATAAATGAGGGCACTGTACCAATAATCCCTAAGATTCCTTCCAACACTTGTTTATAGGTTTTAATCTTAACTTATTATTATTAATAATAATAATAGCTAACATTTATGTAGCACTTAGTGCCAGGAACTTTATAATTATTTTTTATTATTTTTTTTTTCTTTTTGGAGGGGGGAAAGTAGGGCAGTTGGGGTTAAGTGACTTGCCCAAGGTCACATGGCTAGTAAGTGTTAAGTGTCTGAGGCCGGATTTGAACACTGGTTCTCCTGACTCCAGGGCCGGTGCTCTATTCGCTGTGCCACCTAGGCATCCCCCACTTTATAATTATTAATCTTATTTGATCCTCATAACAACCCTGGAGTGTAAGTGCAATTATGACCCCCATTTTGCAGATGAGGAAACTGAGGCAAACAAATCTTAAGTGACTTTCCAGGGGTCACACAGCTTGGTAAGTGTCAGAGGCAAGTTTCAACCTCAAGTCTTCCTGACTTCAGGCCTGGCGTTCTATTCTCTGTGCCACCTGGCTGCCTAGCTGTATTTATCATGCACTTGGCTTTAAAAAACAAAACTGATTAAGCATCATATATTTAATTTACACTTAAAATTAATTTCTGCTTACAGCATTTCTATAGTGGTCATGAAAATTAAATTGTGTATTAAAATTCATTTCAATGTACTGTATTTTCATAATAATTCTTTCCTTTGTATTCCCTTCCATCGTTTTTGTCCCTTTTTCTCTATACCCATATATTCCTTTTCCCCTTTGAATAGTTGTAGGCTGTGTGCATACTGTTCTTCTGGTTCTGTTTTCTTCGAGTAGCATTACTTTATATAACTTTCCAAATTTCTTTGCATGCCTCATGTTACTCATAACATTGTAGCATTCTTTTAATTCAGCCATTTATGAGCTATTATTTTTAAGTTCTATCCAGTATTCTGCAGCTGCAAACCATGGTAGTGAGTATGTAGATATAGAGAAGAGGGTCAGATACAGACCAGCTCTCTTCACAGAGGAAGTAGCTTTTGATTTGAGCTTAAAAGGAGAAGTGAGCAATACATTAGGCAGAGAGCACCATCACAGTAGCTGAAACTAACCTGAATAAAATACATGGAGGTGGGGAAAAAAACAGAACGTTTTGGGGGCAGAGGGAATGTGGAATGGCAAGACGGTGCTCTAGTTTGTGTTGTATGGTGAGCCTTGAATGCTGACTAGAATAGTTTGAACTTTACTTGGTAGAAGTTAGGGAACTTTTGAAGATTTCTGAGGACAGGAGAAATGTGACCGTGCATAAGGAAAATTATTCAGATAGCAGCATGAAGGATATATTAGAGCAGGGCAAGTAGGGAGCTCTTGTAGAAATCCAGGTAAATAATAGTGAGGGCCACAAAGGCATTGCCTAGGACCTGTCTCACACCTGCTCCTCTAAAAGCTACCCCACGTTCAGGACCCTTTGGAAACCAGCACCAACCAAAGCCACAGCTCAATTGTCTACTGGCACATTTCTCTTTCATCCAGCAAACTCGTTAATTCAAAGCAAAATACCTCTAAATAAGCATTGTAACAAAAGAAACAAGATTTCCCCCCTCCTATCAAGGGAATGTTTGACGTGGCTACCACATCACCAATGGCAGAGAGTACCCACAAGGAACATGAGTGACTGTTGAACTTGTAGGGAGGTGTAGAGCCTGGACAATGCATGTTGCTAAAGCAGCAGCCCTTCTGGAACCTTGCTGCCTCCAGCACTGTGGTTTATTTCTCTCAAAACCCCTGGGAAACTGTCGTGGGTGATGTCATGGGGCTGCAAGCTGGCAGCTGGACTGAGTGCTCTCTGCTGCCATCTTCTGGTCATTAGCTGTTGTGTGTTCTCTTTAAAACCATCATAGCTCTAAGTAGTATTTTTCTCTTCTGTGATTTAAGTCATTCAGTTAGCATTTATTAATTATCTGCTATGTGTCGATCTTTGTACTAAGCGCTGGGGATACAAAGAAAGGTCAAACAGACAAACCAGTCCCTGCTCTGACAGAGTTCACAGTCTAATGATGAGAAGACAATGTGCCAACAACTATATATGAAGAAGATGTATACTAGATACCTTGGGGGTAATCTTGAAGAGAAGACATTAAAATTAAGAGGGGTTAGGAAAGCCTTCTTGCAAAATATGAGACTTGAAGGAAGCCAGAGAAGTCAGGAGGCAGAGATAAGGAGGGAGAGAACACCAGGCCTGGAGGACATCCGGTGAAAACACTTGGAATGGTGTCTCTGGAATGCAGAGTAAATAGAGCAATGTGCAAGGACTAGAAAGATAGGAAGGGGCCGAGTTATGAAGGGCTTTAAAGCCAAACAGAGGATTTCTCGTCCTGAAGGTATTAGGAAACCGGGGGCAGGGAGAGGGGGTGCCATGGGCAGTATTAGAGAAAAGTATGGTCATACCTGCATTTTAGGAAGCTCAATTGAAAGCAGAATGGACTGGAGCATGGAAACACTTGAGGCAGTGGGTCTAACCAGCAGACTATTGTAATAGTCCAGGTATGAAGTAATGAGGTCTTGTACTAGGGTAGTAGCAATGTTAAAGGAGAGAAGGGAACATATGTGAGAGATGGTACCAAGGTAGAAATTACAGGGTTTGACAAATGATTGGATATAATGTGGGGTAGTGGAGATGAGAAAGAACAAGGACTAGGGGATGACGCCTGGGTTGACACCTGAGTGACTCAGTAGTAATAGGAAAGTTAAGAGAGGTCAGCCAGTTTGGGGAGAAAGATGATGAGTCCAGTTCTGGACTAGGAAGAAAAGCAAGAAAATGTGGTTTCTTTGAAGCCAAGGTAAGGAGTAATATCCAGTAAGAACTGGTGAACAATGTTCAGTATTACAGAGAATTCAAATGCCTGAAGACTTTAAAATAGGCTATTGGATTTAATGACTAGAAGATAGTCTTTTAGAACTGTGGAGCCAAAATACAGATTGCAAGGTTCAGAAGAGAGATAAGGTTGAAAAAGTGAAGGTATTCAGTGTAGGCAACTTTTTCCAAATAGTTTAACAGGAAGAGGAGAGACATTTGACTGTAGCTAGATGAGCTAGAAGGTCGACAGAAAGTTTTTTTAGAAAGGGAGAGAAACCTGCGTGTGTTTATAGGCATATGGAAAATCCATAGGCAGTTGAGAAGGATAGTCTAAAGACAACACATATCAATGAGACTCTATCAGTCAGTGAACATGTGATATGTTAAATGTCTTCTACAGGCCTGGAACCATGCTAAGCGCTGGAGATAGAAATGTGAAGAATGGTATAGCCCCTATTCACAATGACCTTACATTCTGATGAGGGGACAACTGATGCATATGAAAATATATACAAAATAAATGTAAATTTAATAAATATGAGAGGGAGGTCACTAGCAGTTGGAGGATCAGAAAGGCTACATAAAAATGAGAAGTAGATGAAATAAAGGGAAAAAAAGGCTAGCCCAATCCAAGAAACAGCTTCTTAGAGAACTGTTATCAACTCTAAGCCTGACCTTGAGTTAGGAGAGGAATCTGATCAACAATGAAATTAAGCTTTGGGGGGTGGGGTAGGAAATGCATTAATATAGCTGTGTTCACTTGCCATACAAACTGCTCAGGAACCAATCTTGCTTAAATTAAGACCAACCTATACTGAGGGTCAACTGCTTTAAATATTTTTTCATAGCAGACTGACTTCTTTTTTCCATTGCTTAAAAGAAAATCAACACTGGCAGGTTTTTAGTTAGAAAAAGAGTGGGAGTTTAGTGATCCGTAGCTTTGTGTTAATACTTCATTCCCATAAATAACTTAGTCAACTATCTTTCCTGGTTAAGCAAGATCATATAATTAAGGATTTTGATGGCAAGAATGGGGTTTTATATAAATTTTGTCACTGTCCCAGCACCTTGAATAGTATTTTGCATATAGTAGGTGCTTAATAAATGTTTGCCGAATCCAACTGAAGAAGGGATAACAAGGAACTTTATCTTTTGCTAGGGTGAATGTAATAATTTTTGAGGTATAGTTATTCACCCTAGAATTGAGAAACAGTTTGTGGTGATAGCAGTTAGTGCTTTGATTGACCTGAACCAGGCAGAAAGTGACTGACCTTCATTAAGTCAACAGACTTTTATTAAGTACCTACTCTGTACCAGGCACTATATTTGAAAGATTTACTCTGAAGTTTGAGCATTAGCTTGCCTTGGGTCTAAGATAAGTCTAGGATGACCAGTTCTGATTATATTTAAATAAAAGGGATGGCAATATCTTTTTCAGTTTTTAGGGCAGTTACGTTAAATGTACATAAAAAAGCTAAGAAGAAGAAGAAACTAGCACTTATGTAGTATCTTAAATATATTATCTCACTTGGACTATAAATAAAATAAGGAGCTCTTCATGGACCATTATTCTCAGAGAGAGAGTGTCAGACCCTTCTCATGCTCATTCTGCCTCATTGCTCCTACACTGGAGTTGCAGGGTAGATCTATTAAAGCCTAGACATGGCTTAATGTCCAGGTTCTCCCCCAAAAGGATTAGCAGAGTACCCTCATGAAAGACATTAATTGCACGAAGTGTAGATATCAGGTACACAACAGCCACTCACTCCCGCTATTGTGGAGGAAATGGCTGAAGCACAAAAGATTCACAAGCACACACCAACAAATATCCAAAACAGAAGTCATAGCCCATCGCTTCTACCATACACTCCCCAAAAGCTAAAGACGGAACTGCAGAACCGACTTGGCCTTCACTCCTCACAATCCGAACAGCAATTCCACATCTGGACTTCCAGCCAAGCCAGGAAGTGGTTAGGGCTTTAATCCTTCAACAGCAAACTCCTCTTGCCTGTGGCATTTCTCTCATCTGAAATGTTCTGCACCTGGTTAATTTTTTAAAAAGTAAACGTATGTACTATGTACATTGGGACAGGATACATTTGGACAATTTGTCACCTGGAATCAGAGATCAAAGAATCTTTCTTTGAGGAATTGTACACTTTGAGGACTACAGTTGAACAGTTTCTAGTTGTAGGTTCCAGAGTTATTCCCTTGTGGCTATTGTCCACTGTAGATCAGATGAGTAAAGGACTCTCCAATATGCTTTCTCTTCTTTTTCAGTTTTTTCAAAAATCAACACACTAGTTGTCAATTTTTTTTTTACTCCCTTCACATTATTATTCTCTGCGGTTAGGAATCATAGCATACTGTAGGAGAGGTGGGAGATTCATGCATACACACTTGATTGCAAGTGTAAATTCCACACAATTTATAGCATACTTGTCAAAATATAACATCCATAACATCCCCTTTGAGAATCACTGCAGTACTGGTTACTCATAGTTTATTCTTGTGTCCCTGCCTCTCTAATAAGTTATTGTGTTTATAATGACATAAAAACACCAAAATGCACTGTCATTTCCATACAAATCATTTGTAAATAAGAATTAATCTAATGTATTTCTTTTTCAAATTCTATCTTGGGTTTTCTTAAAGTTGGTATAGTTGTAATCCTCAAAGTATGCATTTACCATAGGTAGTTGAGGACTCTATATTCAGAGATTAGTTCTAATATACCATGAAAAATTCTGTTGGATTCATCATGAGGAACAACCAAGTAGCAATTTCACAGTTTATTGAAGTGTAGTAAATGCAGACAGGGAAAGCAGAAGAAACTCTTGAAGGATTCACTGAAACACATTTTGACCAAGCATTGATCTTTAATACCGTTTCCAAAAAGGGACCATATACACACATACTATAAAATGAAATGTAAAGGTAACGTTGTCAGTTAGTGGGTTTTGAAATTTTCAAAGCAAACTCAACTTAAAGACTAAAGAAACTTTATTTGTAAAATGTAAATCCATGTTATCAATAGCCATATGAAAAAAACTCTCTAAATCACTAATAATTAGAGAAATTTAAATTAAAAGAACTCTTAAAATACCACCTCACATCCATCAGATTGGCAAAGTTGAAAAAATGGAAAATAAATGAATATTGCTGAAAGGGCTGTGGAAAAAAAAGTTACATTAATGCACTTTTGGTGGGTCTGTAAACTGGTCTAGCCATTCTGGAGAACAATTTGGAACTATACCTAAAAGCTATTGATCCAGTACCACTGAGCAAAGAAAAAGAACCAGTCTCCGCAAAAATATTTTTAGTAGCTCTTTTCATGATGGCAAAGAATTGGAAACTGAGGGACTACCCATCAGTTAGAGAATCACTGAACAAGTTACAATATGTGAAACTGTTAGAATGTTGCTATGCTGTAAGAAATGATGAAGGAGATGGTTTCAGAAAAACCTGGGGAGACTTAGATGAACTGATGCAGAGTTAAGTAAACAGAACCAGAACAATTTATATAAAAACAATGATATTACAAAGACATTTAACCCTAAAAGACAGGAACTCTGACCAACCACAATTCCAGAGGATTCATGATGAAACATACTTTCCCCTTCCAGACAGAGAGGTAATAGACCCAGAGTGCAGATGAAAGCATTTTTAATATGGCTAATTTGGGAATGTGTTTTGCTTGATTTTACATACTTGTAATGGATTATGTTTTTTTTGTTTTTTTGTTTTGCTTTTTTCAATGGGTAAGAGAGGGGGAGTGAGGTGGGGAAATTGAGAACTGAAATACAATACTATAAAATTGAATTAAAAATAGAAACTAAAGCAAAAAATATTACTGAGTACATTAAGAAGTAAATAATTCACACTAATAGGGTAGATAACAGGCTTACATATTTTTCAGTCTTGTTGTTGCCCTATATTCTTCATTTTGAGATCAAGAAGCTTCAGGACAATTCTGATCTAGTCTTAACCTGCCAGTAATTTTAATTGTCTTCCCTTTTGTGCTTCAGGAATGGGAATTCAATGGAAATACCTCATGAAATCAGTTAATGTTGATGATAACTTCACTTTTGGGCACGTGCTGATAATGCTGCTATTTGATTCTGCCTTCTATGGCTTGGTGACCTGGTATGTGGAAGCTGTATTTCCAGGAGAATATGGTATGCCCCAGCCCTGGTATTTTTTCTTGATGGTGAGTTCTGATATTCCTATTTGATCTTTGGAAGGTAGAAATCACCCCTGTCACCTTATTCCTTCCACTGCTTACTTGGACCGCAATCATGGCCACAGAATGATAGGGAGAACATCACTTCCCCTTAACTTCTGCTTCATCAGTTACTGAGGGACAGCCTTAAGCAAAAAAATTACTCAGTCTGATAGAAATCCTTCCTAGGCTACCATTTTGGCCATAATTTTATTCTAGAATTGCTTTATTTTGTCCACTGCTTCTCGACCAATAGTAATGCTTTTAGTAATGTTTGATATTCTTACGTAGAGAACCAAATTCAGTATTATTGGCTTCAAAAGATTATATTGACGGAAGCTTTTCTGATCTCAATAAAATTTGTCATTATTGTCATTAATTGGCCACCTTGTTAATCCATTTTTTATTTCTTCCTTAGCCTTCCTATTGGTGTGGAAATCAAAGATCTATGATGGGAAAAGAGGAAGAAGAAGATGATCCTGAGAAAGTTCTAAAAACTGAGTATATTGAGGCTGACCCTGAAGATTTAGTAGCTGGAATAAAGATCAAGCATCTATCCAAGGTGTTTACTAATGTATAGTTGAGGGAGCATGTCTTCAAGGAAATCATTACTTGTTCACCCAATTACCAACATATTCCTTTCTGTTCTCCAGAAATGTATGAAGTTTTATGTCGACTTACGATGACTTGTATAGAATTTTGTCTTTGAGGAGTAAAATTGAGCTTGAGAATCTGTAGCTGTGAATATCTGTGTCAGTTTGAACGTGAGGAGTGACATCTGTCTTCTCAAAAACTTTCACTTCCTTGTGTCACTTGATGCTAAAACCTGAAAGTACAAGTGGGTAGATGAGAAGAATTTTGCATTTCAGTGTTTGACCTTAATCCCCTCTGGGAAGGGCCACAGCATGGTTCCACAGATACAAAGCCTCCAAGGAGAGGGGTGTTTGTCAAACAGAATTGACATTGGTTCTTTTTGTCTGTCAGAGCCCTTATAGACTCTTCATCCTCAGCTTTCTCCTTCCTTGGTAACTTGGGTTTTGTATTAGTAGAACTAGGGCATACAGTTTCTTATATATCCTTATATTTTCAATCTAAGACACTTCCAAATCAGTTTCCTATGAAACTTTTACATGTTCCTATGAAACTCTTTTACTAGAAAGTAAAAATATCTGGCTTCTTGAATCCTCTCTTGTGGGCTTACTGTTACTTAATTTTTCAACATTAAAAGAGATCCCACAGGTTATCTAGCCCAACTTGAAGCATGAATGCCCTGTACAGGATCTCAAACAAGTATAATCTAACCTTTTCTTTAAGAACACTAGTGAAAGATATTTCCCTCCTGGGGCAACATAGTCCATTTCTAGACAGCTCTAAAATGGTAGAAAGTTTTCTTCCTGTCAAGCTGAAATCTGCCTTTCTGTAACTTCCACCCAGTGGACTGAATTCCATCTTATTGGACCAAGCAGAATAAATCTAATCTTTTTTCCTATAAGAACCCTTCAGATATTTGAACACCATAATCAAATCACTTCCTAAGTTTTCTCTTCTCAAAATTAAACATTGAAAGTTCCTTCAGCCAATCCTTTTGAAATAGTTTTGAGTTCTCTTACCTTCCTGGAAACACTCCAGTTTTTCACTGTCCTTCCTAAAATATGGCAGTGAAAACTGGCCACAATACTCTAGCTGTCATCTGTCCATGGAAAGACTATAGTTGAACTGTCATTTCTGTCATTCTGAACAACAGACCTCAGTTAATACAGTCTGAGAATACATTAAATTTTTGTTTGGAGTGGGAGGAGACAGTCACTTAAAGGTATACCCTTTGAGGAGACCAAACAACTATTTAATTCTAGCTTAGCCTGGGCTTTCTGTTTGCTTTTAGATAAGGGAACCAACCCTTTGTCCCTCCTCTCAACTGGAGAGAATGTTGTAGAATGATGGCAGCTGCCCCTGCATAGAATTTACTAGTGGTACATCAGCTTGTGCCCATACTGTACATGTGCAGGTGATTTTTTTACCCCGTGTAGGTCTCTTTATCCTTTTTAAGTTTCATCATGATCCAACCTGTCAGGTTATCTTTAGATCTTAGTTCTGTCATCCAAGACGAATTATAGCCCTCCAAACTTTATGTCAGCTTCAGATTTTCACAAGTATTCCATCTGTATCTTCATCAAAGATATAAATAAAAGAATTAAACAGATCAGAGCAAAAAGAAAGAGACATGTCATATTCCCCTAGGGCAGCGGTTCTCAACCTGTGGGTTATGTTCAATTTGTAACAATGAAAATACATCCTGCATATCAGATATTTACACTGTGATTCATAACAGCAGCAAAATTACAGTTATGAAGTAGCAACAAAAATAATTTTATGGTTGGGGGTCACCACAACATGAGGAACTGTATTAAAGGGTCGCGGCATTAGGAAGGTTGAGGGCCTAGACACTATTATCTAGGGCCTAGACACTATTAATCCTGTTTAACATCTCTTGCTACTCTCTGGGGTTGGTCATTGAACCAGAATTTTATTTTTTATTAATTTTATTAATTCAGAGGTTAATTTTTAATTGAAGTAGATGCTGACATGGGGTGTTGTGGGGGGGGGGAAATTGTTTTTCTTAACAGTAGCTGTTGGTTAATGCTTAACTTATTCTAGGCCCCTTCACAAGTCCTAGAGTTTTATGTAAATTTATTCTTTCTCTACCTTTTCCACAGATGTTTATGGTGAGGAATAAGAGAAAAGAGGCAATAAGAGACCTGACTCTGAATATGTACGAGGGGCAGATCACTGTTCTCCTAGGACATAATGGAGCAGGGAAGACTACCACCTTGTCCATCCTCACAGGTCAGAAATCAGCCCAGCTGAGGGGCAAAGGGAATAATGCTAGATAACCCTTCATGTTTCTAGAATCTAAAGATGTTGGTTAGCAGCTGGCCTTTTCTTTTTTTTTTCTTTTTGGAGGGGGGAAGGCAAGGCAGTTGGGGTTAAATGACTTGCCCAAGGTCACACGGCTAGTAAATGTTAAGTGTCTGAGGCCGAATTTGAACTCAGGTCTTCCTCACTCCAGGGCCAGTGCTCCATTCACAGTGACTGGCCTTTTCTTTCCTGCCTAGGCAGAGTTGTTTCTACTTCAGTCTTTTTCATTGTTATTCATTTAACAAACATTTTTTAAACATATAACTGTGTACGGACTACTGTGCTTAGGTACTGGGAGAGATACCAAGTTTAAGTGAGAAAAGATCCCTGTTCTTATGAAGCTTATTGTAAGGTAGGGAGATAAGGCATATAGATAAGTACAGTATCATATATAATATTATATGTAAATATTTGTAGAGTCATTCCGTTACTGATTGGGAGTCATATCAAAATCAGCTCAAATTCAATATCAGATTTGAAGGCTAAAGATGAAAGACACTTGAACAATTGCAGTAGTTTCAACTTGAACTGTAAAATGGGCTGCCAATATGGAAAAGTAGAAAACGTAAAAAGGCAAAGATGAAAGACTTGATGGTTAACATTCCCCAAAATGTTGAGCCCAACCAAATAAAGTAATTGTCACAAGGAGGAGGCCAAATAAGCCCAGAAATCACTTCAGTCAACAGACATTTGATCTCCATGCAAAGTGGAAAGAGATGATAACCAAGGGCATCACCAACTTTAATGCAAATTTGTAAAACACTATAAAGGATGGTAGAAGATTATAAGCAGTATCATCTTATGAAACAGCAGAAAAAAAGAAGCAAAACCAAGTCTAAAGAAAGCTTGACATGAAACCAAAATGAGCTACATCATTCCAAGTATCTTCATAGATGAAAATGGCAAGAAAACAAATATATTTTTAATGTAGCAAATTTTTTAATGTTTCTGTAATTATCAGTGACAGAGGAACCACCAAAATTGGAAGCTTAACATTTAAAAAGAACTTAGGAAGACAATGTCAGAAAAAGCAACAAGACCAGGCCAGTTATACAATGGGGAAATCTATGTTGATGACAGCACAATCTTGACAGCATTGAGAGATTGATATACAAGATATCTCAGGCAGGAGAAAAAACAAAATAATACAAAAAATCAGTGCCCCTCAAAAGGAAATCAAGAGAACATCTCTAACTCTGATCCATATGCCTACTTTCTCATCTTTATAAAATTTTATGAAAATGATTTACATGTGTATTAAAGGAATATTTGATTTTCAAAAAAAATGAGACAGGAACTGGCAGGTTTTATTGACATTTCTCTTTTTTCTCATATCTTTTCATATCTTCTTGGTCACAGTAGGATTATAAAATCCCAGTGGGTTTTTTTTTTGGTTGATAGTAAGCAAACATTTGACACAATAGATATAAAATATAGTTTTAAAGACTGTTCCAAACCGGAATCTCTCAAGCACATGTTAAGATCATACAAGACCCCTTAACAAATGCAAACACAGAGATGACTCTTCAACAACTGTTTGTTCATCAGTATTAGGTAAGGTATAAACGAGGACAATGCATACTTAGCCAGGGTGACTGCCACTATCAAAAAGAATGTCTTGTGCAAGGTCCAAAGTGAATAAGGGATTCCCTGTCGAAGATGACAGTCTACAAATGCTCCAGTTTGTGAATGATATTGTACTAATTACATCCAACCCCATGACATCACAAGCTTCCACAATGAGTTCCATGATTTTTTAAGCATGATCAGCCTAACAGTGTATTCAGAAAAAAAAAAATCTTAATTCATGAAAAAAATCTACTCTCCAGATCATGACATGCAACTGTATAGCTAGTTTATTGAGATATTTGGGAAGTACATTGCAGATGGACCATGAATTAGACCTTGAATTGAATGGGAGATGGATTACATTTAGGAAACTGTGCGTTGCTCTTCCTATTATTAATCAGCCCTCTGGTTCAAAGATCCATCTTTTCAATATAGTTGTTCTTCTAGCAGTTGTTTATGATTGTGACTCTTGGAACACTGTGTTCTCTGAAGAATTAACATTGGCAGGTAACCTTGAGGGCAATAGAGAGCTCCCTGCAGGATACAGATAAGCTGTAGCATATTTCCAGGAATGGTCAGTGCTTGAGAAATCATGTAAGGTTTTTATTAAAGAAATGTATTGTCAGGAGATTTGTGTCTCAAGCAAGGGATAATAAATGGATGGCCTTGGTGCTCCATAGGAGCACCCTGAAAATGTAAAAAGCCCCAGAGGAAGGCCTTTATTGGGTGAATCCTCCATAAACAATCCATGGAAGGACATAGACAAGAACCATAAAGGACAGGAAGGCATAGCTGGGTTGCATTCCCCACCAGGGGATGGAGTACCCACGTTTATGTGTCACAGATCCATTGAATATTAAAGTAAAGGGAGTTCTAATACAAACCTTTTTTTGAAGTCAGAAGGGGAAAAAGCAATCAGAGAAAGCTCTGTGGTGGAGGTGGCATTTAAGAGTTGGATTTTAAAGGATAAGTAGGAATTTAACACGTGCTTAAAAGAAGCAGTGAGATTCCAAGCATAAAAAAGACCATAAGCAACGGCCCAGAGATTGGAAATCATTAGAGCTTATTTGGGAGATTCTAGACTTCAGAGGCCATCCACATCATCTCCCCTTCTTTCCCCTATTGCCTCACTCTGAAGATGAGTTGGCCTATATCTCCCTTCCCCCTAAACGATCTTTTCAGCTTTCTCTGATGTGTTGTCTTCCCCATTAGAATTTAAGCTCCTTGAGAGCACGGATTGTCGTCGTCGTTGTTGTTGTTTGCTTATATTTGTGTTACCAGTGCCTGGTTCTTGGCACATAGTAAGTGCTTAGTAAATGTTTGTTGTCTTGGCTTTGCTGTTTTTTCTTCCTTTGCTTCAGTCTTGGAGGAAGAGATGGGATTAATTCTCTGTGCTAAAGCTAAGCCCTTCTGCTTGTGTTCTTGATCCTGGCTCCTCCTGCTCATTCTAGGTGTTTGCCCCATCGATTATGCCTTCCTTCTGTCATCCTCAATTTCTTCCTGTCTGACAGATCCTCCTCTGCTATCTGCAGACATGCTAAGATTGCCCCAATCTCTTAAAAAAATCCTCACTCAACCCTGCCACTTGTTCAGGATCTCATGTCTATGTCTATGTCTCATCTCCTTTTCACTGCTAAAATCCTAAGAAACATTATCTGGACTCCGTTTCCTCACCACTCCTTGTACCACCACCCCATTTGCTTTTTTAACCCCTTGTAATCTAACTAATGACCACCACCAGTCCTTCTGCCTGAGTACTCTCTCCTTCCTCTGCTTATATGATACTAATAGACTAAAGAAATATCTTTTAGTCAGAGGTCAGGGAGGATTCTGCAGTGACTTTCACAAAGTATACAGTGTTTTTCTTTCTGCCTTAGCCCAAGTAAACGTGGGAGGTAGTGCTATTATTCATTCTCATTTTATAGTTGAGAAACTGAGACAAACAGAGATAAAGTGATTTGCCCCAGGGCCACGCAGCTAGTAAGTATAAGTGTCTGAGCCACCTGGGCATCTGGAACTCAGGTCTTCCTGACTCTAGACCTGGCACTCTATCCATTGCACCATCCAGTTTCCCCTTCTAAACTGTCCCCAATGCAGGAATTCTTAATTTGAACTCTAAAATTGTGTGGTTTTTTAAAAAAAATATTTTGATAACTATATTTCAGTATAATTGGTTTACTTTCTAATCCTATATTTCTTATTTTATGCACTTAAAAACATTATTCTGAAAAGGGATCCATAGGTTTCATTGGACTACCGAATGGGTCCATGACACAAAAAAGGTGAAGAATGACTGGTCTAGAGGGGCCCCCTAGCTGCCCCTCACGAGATGTCTTTAAGGGAAGGCTGAAAGACCATTTGCCTAGGATTCTGTTCAAGGGATTCTTGTTTAGGCATTCATTGAATTACATGGTCCCTGAGGTTCCTTCCAAGTCTGAAATTCTGTTCTCTGTGATTATGATCCTCTGTTATCTTTTTGTTTTCTCTCTTTCTCTCTCCCCTTCTCTCCTCCCCCCCCCCTTTTGAGCATTCTTTGCTGTATTATCATCTTTCTTTTGCCCCCTAAACATGGTTGTTCCTCAAGGTTCTGTCCTGGGCCCTCTTCTATTCTCTCTCTATTCTCATTTGGTGGGATATCTCTTCATGATTATCTATGTTATGATGAAAGGAGAAGGACTACTGTGTTTGCTGCTTAGAAGGCCATCGTGACCTTTGAGAGAACAGTTTCAGTAGAGTGGTGGATGGAGAAACCAGGTAGCAGGCATTTGAAGAGGGAGTAGGAAGTAAAGAGGTTGAAAGCACAGATTGTAGATGACCTATTTGAGAAGTTTTCAATGAGGAGTAGAGGGATGAGGAATGGGGGGGGGGGGGGAAGTAGAATAGACTAGAAGGATTAGGTAGAAGACTTTAAGGATTACAGAGAACAGAGCATAGCCACAGGCCAAGGAAAGCAGTTGAGAGAGAGAGAGAGAGAGAGAGAGAGAGAGATTGAAGAGGCAATGCCTGCTAGAACCACCTGGGATCTCCTAGGGAAGTAGGAAAGGAGAGGGAAGTGATATCAAGGGTACAAAAACCTCTGTTAGGCCTATACCACATTGTGATCAGAGAAAGAAGAAAAGGGCCCAAAATAGTTATAATAGCTCTTTTTTTGTAGCAAAGAACTAGAAATGAGGTGGGGGAGACCCATATAGAGTATATGAATGTAATGGAATATTAGTACGCCTTAAGAAATTACAAAAGGGAAAGTTTCAAAGAAACCTGGAAGGTTTGTATTGACTGATGCAGAGCAAACCAGAAGAATTTATGTAATAACAAAAGCATTGTAAATACAAATAATTTTGAAAGACTTAAGAACTCTGATCGATGACATGAGCGACGCGATTCCAGAGAACTGACGACAGAGCGTGCTGGCCACACCCCGACACAGAGGGGACAGACCCAAGAGTGAGACGCCTTTTCAGACACAGACGATGTGAGAGTTTGTTTCGCTTGATTATTCATACTTGCCACTGGGGTTTTGTTTTTGCTTTAATTTGGTGGCAGGCAAGAGGGATTTTAGGAGCAGGATAGCCCACCACAGAAGAAGGAAAAGATGATTGTTGAAACATTCTTAAATGCATAGAAGATAGCAGAAAGAATCACAGATAAATAGGACGGCTTTGAAAATTTTGTGTTGAATTTATCGTATACTTAAAAAGAAAGGTAAGCTGTACATGACAGATTCTCATTTTCATTTATAATCCTCTTTTTCTGTTTTACTCTACTTAGAAATATCCATTTTATTTGATGTTTTTTAAAGTTCAGAATAAAAGGTGATTGTTTTGTAAAAGCATACAGTATAGGTTTTGCCTTAGAAAAAAGTAAGAAATATCTCCTTCTGTGACAAGAAGGAATAAGGAAAGAACAGCTGAAGATAGTGAGAAATTCTAGGGGTTGGAACAGCAGTGTCATGTCAATCAAGGATCATCAAAGAGGTCAGCCTCAGTCACATTACTCTCTGACTGCTGGGAGGGTGTGTGTTAATTTAGCTGTCATGTCACTAAAGCTGTGCTACATCATCTTCTGCTACTTCCTAGGTCTCTTCCCCCCTACAAGTGGACGGGCATATATCAATGGGTATGAGATCTCACGTGACATAGTTCAGATCCGGAAGAGCCTAGGCTTATGCCCCCAGCATGATGTCCTCTTTGACTACATGACAGTGTCTGAGCACCTTTACTTTTATGCTCAGGTGAGCCTAAAATAAATATCTTTTTTTGTCTTGATCACATGCTTGAGGTAGTCAATATTCCTACAGGGTCCCTAGGAACCATGGAGAGAGGGGAGGAGGTAGAGAGATCGGAGAGGGGCGGGAGGTGGGGGAGTAGAAGGGAAATAGTAAATAGTTAAGTAGCTTGCCCATCTTCACGCGACTGTCTCTGAGGCAGTATATGAACCATATCTCCTGACTTTTAAGTCCAGTGTTCTTCAATTCTACAATGCTGGGTCAGGCTTCTCCCAGAAAGCCCCAGTCTAAAGTTCTCTCTTTTGCTTGGCCTCATAGATGAAAGGACTATCTGAACAAAAATGTCCTGATGAAGTCAATCATATCTTGAACATTCTTGATCTGGAGAATAAACGCCACTCACTTTCAAAGTCACTGAGTGGAGGAATGAAACGCAAGATTTCTGTTGGCATCGCACTCATAGGAGGCTCTAAGGTATGGTATCGGGTGAAACCAGGTCCCCTCTGCAGCCTGGCAAAACATTAGCTTAACAGCTAATTAGCAAAATGCAGACTTAAGTGAAATAGTATGGACCATTCCTCCTAAGAAGACTCAACTAAGATATGATCAGTGAGCAATCAGGTCATTAGTTGGGTTGGTATAAGGTGGTCATAGTAGTGAGGGGATCTCTAATTCTATTTTAGTCCTGGGTCTATTGTCTATCCTTAGACAACTGACCTTGCCCCACTGTCTCTCATCTCAGCCTGAAAAGTAAATGCCTAACAGATAATATATCTCATATATCAGTTGCTGTATCTAAGTAAAACTCACTGTACTCCCTTGAATGGACCATTATGGTGGCAAGAACATTTTCACCAACAGGAGAAGAGCATACGGAACAGGACCCCTACCTAATTTGGTAAGTGGCACAGTATCATTTGACTAGCGTTATAACTGTCCCTTTTGGGTCTATAGGTAGTCATGCTAGATGAACCAACTTCAGGCATGGACCCAATTTCACGGAGAGCCACCTGGGATCTCCTTCAGCAGCAGAAAAATGATCGCACCATTGTGCTGACTACACACTTTATGGATGAGGCCGACCTTTTGGGGGACCGAATTGCTATTATGGCCAAGGGGGATCTACAGTGTTGTGGCTCTTCACTTTTCCTCAAGCACAAATATGGTGAGGAGGACCAGGGAGGAAAACTGGGTGTCTCTCTACTCTTTTTCCTCATCGCCAAGTTAGCATCAAATCTCCAGCATAATGAGTAAAATGCTTCGTAGGTTCACTTAAATACATAGTTTCTGAAATCCGGTAATGGAAGGTTTTCTTACACTGAACTTCCCACTCTTTGGTCCTGGATCCTTGGCCCTAGGTAGAACATTTGTGAAGATAAGACATATTAATGTCTAATAGAAATCTATCTCAGAGAGTTTGTAAATGTTCCAGAGAATGGATATTTTCCCCCCTATAGATAGCTTTATTCTCAACTCTAACACTCAGTACATTAATCTAATGGAATTTCCTTACTTTGTTGGTTGTACAATTTTGACAGCCTTCTTTCTTTATTAAGCCAGTCACCTCCAAACTCATTCCCAAACCCTCTGATGAGGAATAGGAGACAAAATTCTCAGAAGCAATACTGAGCTTCCGAGATGACCTCTTTACGCATGCAATCAGACTGGGAAAGGTTGTCTATCTCATCTCCCATGGAGCTAACCCAATCAAAGCAACTTAAGGCCAGGTGCAACCTAGGGAAGAAAACTATGAAAACCCACCTGGTTTCATCCAGTCTTTTAAATGGTTTCTTTCAGGTGCAGGGTATCATATGATCATAGTGAAGGAACTTCATTGTAATACCAGTGACATTTCTCGTCTGGTTTATCATCACATACCAAATGCCATTTTGGAGAGCAACGTTGGAGCTGAATTATCGTTTATCCTCCCCAAAGAGAGTGCACACCGGTATGGATCCAGAGAGTTCTAGACTGATGTCTTCTGTTTGCTCAGCCTCTGCAATTGTTTTCTGGATCCCTCAGGTGTAATAGAGGAGTTCTGATAGGCCAGGGCCTGTGATCTCTTGGTTACTTACATTGCCACCACATGTATAGTATGAGCAGTCAGGAAATTCACACCATGAAAAGAACTCTTACCAAAACAATGGAACACAGATAACCTTGGGGAATTCATAGAAGAGTAATAGGAACATTCCTAGTACCCAGACAAAGACCACCAAGTTCCCCCAAAGAAGTATTTGGCTCATTGTAAGGAATATTTAGAACTTTAGTTGTCATCCATATTAATATACAATGAATCAAGACATTGTCAAACTCCCAAAATTCCCTTTGGGTGAGATCAGACTTTGAAGCAGACTTCTCCACCGTTTGTAGTGACCACCTTGGGGGAAAGCTTAGATCCCTTGCTTCTAACTTAGTCAGTGCAGTCATTTTTAAAGGGCAGCTCCAAATGAATGATTTTTAAAATGTGCTTGATTTCCTTCCTGATTACATAATCTAATGTTAACTTTTCCATAAACTATCATACCTACCCTACATCTGAAATCACCAAAGGGGATTTGTTCATTAGTGACTTGTTCATTAACACCTTCGGGTTTACAACGACCATATAAGCATTGTGCCATAGAGGGAGACTTTGGATGCTCAGTCTTACAAGAACATAAAGATATCAGATGCTGAAGAGAATATCTGAACAATTACTTAAATTGAGTTCTGGAAAATTGGTGGAGTAAGAGGTTACAGAGAGTCCCACTCCACAGTCCACCCCATCTACCCCCATGAGTAGCTTAAAATTAAAGGGGAAAAAGATTAGAGGAGAACAACTAAAGAGTATCAAAAGAGAATGATCTTTTATGTAAGAAAAAGAAAAGGACAAGAAATTAAATAAACAACAGGAAAAAAAATCTTCCACACATGAAATACTCTGGTCTAGGAGATACTGAAGATGTTACCAGAAGGGAGAAATCACAATATTCCTATTCAGGAATAGCCTAAGGATTGAAGTTTGCCCCAACACAAAATAGATCAAATTGGATAATGACTAAGTAAAAGAAGTTCTGATGTGGATAGAGAAAGGACTGGCACAGTGAATAGAGCACTGGCCCTGCAGTCAGGAGGACCTGAGTTCAAATGTGGCTTCAGACACTTAACACTAGCCGTGTGACCTTGGACAAGTCACTTAACCCCATCGCCCTGCCTTCCCCCCTCTGAAGAAGCAAAAAAAGAGAGAGAGAGAGAGAGAGAGAGAGAAAGGACTGGATCTTATGGTGATAGCTCTGTCATCAGTGGCTAAAGATAAATATCAACAACATGAAGAAACAAGTCCTATTCAACAAGCATTTAGTTTGTGCTCTCTGTGTACTAGTTACTGTGCTAGGCTTGGGTGGGGTGCCAAGACCAAAGAGAACTCAGGTCCCTGCCCCTGTGAAGTTTCCTATCTACCAGAAGGATACAGTATTTCCGCAGATAAATAAACAGAAGGTAATTTGAGAAAGGAAAGAGCCCGGTCTGGTAAGGGTTCAGTAAAGGGGGTGACTAAGGTGAGCCTTGAAGGCATGCCAAGAAAAGGAAGGGGATGCACCCACAATGTGAGGAACAGCCTGTTGAGAAGCATGCAAGCAGGAATTAGAGTGCTGCGTTCAGGGAACATTAAGTAAAACAGACCAGTTAGGCTGGACTCTAGAATGTGCAGAGGGAAATGTCAGGCCAGTTTTATAAGGCAGGATGGAATAGGGGAATGACATGGTCAGAACTGTAGTTTAGAAGGATAGTTTTGACAGCTGAGTTGGAAGATGGATTGAAGAGTAGAGACTGGAAGCAGGGAGATCTATTTGAAGGCTATTGGAATAATCCAGGAAAGAGATAATGAGGATTTGAACTGGTTTAGTGACTATATTAGAAGAGAAAAGACTGCTTCAGGAGATGTTATGGAAGGAGGATTGACAAGACTTAGCTACTGATTAGATAAAGGGGGTCAGGGAGAATAGGGAAAGTTAATTCCAAAAGTATGAACCTGTTTGAACAAAAGGGAAGAAGAAATGTTATAGAAACTGAAGGAGACAGTATATAGGAGGAAGGGGGTAGTTGATTTGCTAGAAGCTGAAAAAAAAAAGTTTGAGTATTATGAGGACTTTTACAAGAAACAAGCAATTACAAAAGAATTCAGGCATAAAAATATTAATAGTGGAAGATGCAAAATCTCACAGGGTATATGATAAATCAAACAGAAGGATGAAATCAATTATAAAATTGAAAAGAAGGCTAGAAAAATTAGGTCTGATATGACTTTATTAGACAATTTAATTTTTGTTCAGATACACACAAGACATTTCAAAAATTTATCACTTTCTGGGGTATAAAGAACTTGGAAATAAACACAAAAAGGGAGAATTTGCCAACACTAATTTCACATGCTATCATTCAACTGGAATATTAATCAATAACAAAAATGTGATAAATAGATGCAGGCCTAAATGGTCACTAAAATATAATTAACAAAAAGGATCAAGTAAAAAAAAACAACTAATTACAGTAACAATAAAAAATTATATCAAAGATGATGACAATACCATTATATCATGCTGAAATTTATGGCAACAAACTTAAGCCTTTTTTTTTTTTTTTGCCTTTTTTTTTGAGGTGGGGAGAGCAGTTGGGGTTAAGGGACTTGCCCAAAGTCATACGGCTAGTAAGTGTGTCAGGTGTCTGAGGCTGGATTTGAACTCGGGTCCTCCTGACTCCAGGGCCAGTGCTCTATTCACTGCACCAGCTAGCCTCCCCAAGCCATTCTTTTTTTAAAAAAAGTTTATTGACTGACTTCCTGTCCATTTAATAGCAACTCCATTTTGTCTTCGAGTTTTATTTTTAAAATGATTATCATGATTGATGTAGTTAATTTCCCCTAATAATATATAGACTTAGCTTCTCACAAGAACCTCACATTTAGAATACAGTTAATATTTAAAGATGGTCTGATAATTGTGCACTTTTTAGCATCTTTTGCCTCATTTTCCACAGCTCAGTCACTGCCACTGAAGAAGCAGACGGGAGCCCCACAGGGCTAAGGACCATCTTGTATTTTCACTTTTACAAAAACCATTCCTTGGAAAATAGACACAGTATCATTGCCAGGACCACACTTGAAGCCTCTCTAGCATAGTCAAAGCTACAAGAGCTGTGCCTTCCTCTGGCATAACCTTTAAGAATGCAGGTTCACCTCTGCTCTGTGAAAAAGAAGACAGCAAAATTTCTCCCAAAAAATTGATTCTTTATGATTAGATAGCATTTATACTAGGACCAAATGGATACTTTCATATTAGGAAAATAATTTGTTGTTTATTAATATTAGGAAAATAATTTACATAATCATTGACAATAGAAAGCATTTATCAATAAATGTAGAAAGAGCCTTTGATAAAATATCATGTTAAAGACACCAAAAACAAAGACAGAAGAATATTTCTTTAACATAATTTATTTTATTTTATTTTAACTCAAGAACAAGTTTAAAAACAGTATCACTTCGTTATTTGTAGCATAGCCCTAAAAATGCTATCTCAATAAGATAAGAAAAAAGAAATTAAAGGAATACTCCTGAGTAAAAAGGGAGGTTAAGGTAACTCTACTTGTAGATAATATGATTCTCTTGGGGTTTTTAAGTAAACAAACAAAAAAGATATCAGCAAAATAGAAAGGTATAAAATTAATCCACAAAAATTAGAATATTCATATTTTACCATTAAAAATAGAAAAGAGTAGTAGAAATGTGTTCATTAAAAATTATTTGTTACATGAGGTGGCCCTCTGGAAGTTATGAGGGAGAGGGATACCAGAGGATGTTTAGGCAATAAAAATTTATTTTTAAAAAAATATATTCATTATCTTGGAATTAACCTCATAAGAACTACACAGGACTTATATATGTCAACAATAAAGCAATTTTTTATAGAAACAAAAAACTAAACTATTAGAGATTCAGTGTTTGTGATTAGTCTACATTAATGTAGCAAATATGAAAATACATTTCAAATTACTAGATTTAATTCTAATGATGATCAGTATTTCAGTGGCATATTTTATAGAATTAGGCAAAACAACAAAATTCATGTGGAAGAAAAAATGTAAAGAATATCAAGGGAAATTCTGCAAAAAAGGAAGAGCCTTCTATCTTATTCTCAGATTTCAAATTATACTGTAAAACCAAAACAATCAAAATTATTTGATACTGATTTTTAATTTTTTTTAATTTTGGTCTTAGAATAGGTTAAATACCAACAAGCCTAAACCAGGTATGTGTAGTTGTCATAGTTTTTTGATAGACACAAAACCACAAAACATTAGTGAAAGCATTTCATTATTCAGCAAAAATTACCAAGAAAACTAGATGGTGATCTGACAGAACTGGGACCAGACCAAAACTTCCCACCATTTGAAATGACTCAGCCAGAAATGTGCTGGAGCCCATGTTAAAACCACTCCCCAAGACCTGATCATTAAGTTTTCAGTGTGAGCATGTACATTTTGGAAATGTGCAAATACTACAAATCAGGGCTTACTTTATTGTTCTGTTGATTTTAACTGCATGGTTCTTGTCAACATGTGTAAGGGTCACAAAATAGGTGCCAGATTGCAAGTGGTGATGCTGAGGCACAGGGATGTGTTTGAGGCCCAGGAATTAGTTGGGTCACGTGGAAGTCAGAGCATATTGCACCATCCTTGGCCAGGGGATATTGTCTTGCTCAAGACTTCTTACGTGATATACCTGAGGTTCCCGAATGGTGTCTCCACACCCTGGGGTCTTCGTGCCCTTGTAGTTGCACTTCCCCTCTCGCAATCCCGCTCAGCTGGGCTGTGTCACCTGTGGTGTGTGGATCTGGGGGAGATAAAAGGACCCAAGCCTTGGAGGGATGGAGCTGCCTTAGAGTCCTGCTGTAAGGCTTCCCGGGTGTGACACCAATAAACCCTCTTAACATCTACCCTCCAGCGTGACTTTTCTTTTCAAGAGAAAATGCCAGCATCTTCTCCTTTAAGGTAAGTAAATCTGCCCCTTTGGGCAGGGCAGGCGAACCCTGACAAGCATGTATAATGTTCTTTTGATTCTGCTTTCTTTATTCTGCAGCCCATCATATAGTAACATTATAGACTTAAGAAAGAATGGGGAAAATGTTAAAAATGCAGATTAAATTTATCACTGCCTTGCTGCATTTTTTTTCATATAACTGGTTGTTAAACTTTTACCAGGACACAATTGGCAACAATACAAACTTTTTTTTTTTTAAGCCATGCCCAAAAAAACTAGAATAGAAGGGATAATTATATTTTTAGCAACTGTAGAAAAAAGATGAATTGTTAACCAGCTCTGGATGATTTGGAAAAAATTTTAAAAGATAGATCTGATTATATTAAAAAAAAATCTTTCTATCAGATATTTCAGATAAAACTGTGACATCCAAAATTTATAAGAAGCTGATTCAAATCAGCTGTCAAGTATATAAAGAGGTAATTCTCAAAAGAAGAACTATAAACTCTCAACAATCTCAACAAAAAATTCAAAATCTCTAATAATTAGAGAAATTCACATCACAACACCTCTGAGATCCCACCCCTATCAAATTGGCAGAGGTAATTAAGAATAGCATTTAGTGCTGGCAAAGTTATAATGAAATAAGCATACTATCAATATGACTGGTAAAATTGTGAAATTGGCCCAACTTTTTTGGGAAAGCAATCTGGAATTATGTGGAATAATAATATTTTGAAAAGTGTATAACCTTTGACGTAGCAGTCCCATTGCTGATACTATATTACAAGGAGATTATTAGCAAGTTAAAAAAAAAAAAAAGACCTGTTGCAAAAAAAAAAATTTCTTGGCAGCTCTAGTTATAATAATAAAAAATAATAAAACCAAGCCAGAAATAAACTAGGTATAAAATAATATATTATTATCTTTTATTAGATATAATAATTCATCTAATATATAACATTATTATAATCTGTATAGTCACCTACTATGTGCCAGTTACTGCGCTAAACACTTTACAAGTATTATCTGCTTTTATCCTCACAACAACCCCAAGAGGTAGGTACTATTATTATCTCAATTTTACAATTGAGGAAACTGAGACAGGTTAAATGATTTGCCCAGGGACACATAGCTGGTAAAAATCCAAGGTTAGATTTGAACGTAGGTCTTTTTGACTCCCAGCCCAGTGCTCTATCCACTTGAGGTACCTAGCTGCCTTAGATGAGGAATGACTGAACAAATCATGGTATATAAATGTAATGGGACATTAAGTGTACAAAAAGAAATGATAGATATGAAGAATTCAAAGAAATACAAGAACACATATAAAGTGATACAGAGCAAAGAAAGCAAAACCAAAAGGAACATTATACATGTTGACAACAACCATGCAGCTAAAATCAACAAATTCATGTTACACACACCCAGAAAAGGTGAAAAGTGAAAAGGATGGTATAGAGATTGCTATGTTAAAGCTGACAGACCTTTTGGAATGGGCCTAACAATTGTTAAATAATGAAAAGAGTATACAGTCTTAGGTTTGTTTTATTTTACTCAAATGCTCATATTTCTTACCTATTTCACATACTCAAATACCTATCCTTTTCAAGGGATTTTTTTTTTTTAAGAACAACCAAACTAGTCATTTTCATTCCATGCCCTTCCTCCTAGGTTTGAAACTCTCTTTACTGAACTGGAACAGAAACAGAAAGAGCTAGGCATTGCTAGCTATGGTGCTTCTGTCACCACCATGGAAGAAGTCTTTCTCAGGTACGTATTTAACTCTGAGCATTGTTGTTATGGTCACTTCGAGTTTAGAAGTATTGGTGATTAAAATGTCAAAGGGAGAATTATTGCTCTTCAATGTATCCTAAAATGTCAATCTCTAGAACAGAGATAGGCAAATTGATTAGGGAGTCCAATACTGATGCCTAGGGTTAAAACATGTATAATTTCCCGTAGGTTTATTCTAGAGACTATTGTGAATATTATTATGATATGACAGATACTTGGTGAAATCTTTAATTCAGATACTTCTGCCAGAAGAAAGTGCATAAAGAATGCCTTCCCAGTCCAGATTTTTCTCTAGGTGAATACTTGGCAGAATTAATAACTTAATAACTGGCATTCGGTTCTCCCAGAATTATTAGACCAAATAATAATTACTTTAATAATATAATTGTAGGATTCTCACACTGGTTGCAGCCATCTGCAGCAGGGTATAGTATAAAATACACTGGACTCCAGAAATCAGAAGACCTGGGTTCTTGTGTCAGTTTAATCACTTAGTAACTTTAGTCACTTTGACATCTTTGAATTTGTGTGAAATAGGAATAAAAATAACTCCTTTGCCCCTCTGTTGTAAAAACTGTTAAATACTACATAAATATTAAGCTGAACCTCAGATGTTAATTGAGAACAAATTGAGTTTTCTGCATTAATGAATGAAAAGAGGACTGAAAACCCTGGACTAAGTAAATACATTTTTACTAGCCAGGTCTCCTTTAGAAAGGTCTTATTGAAACCAGACAAGAGTAAATGATCTGATCCATTTCTTTGCCTTCACACAGGCTGTCCACCATGCCTGAAATAATCTCCCTCTGCCTCTTGAAATCCCTATTTTTTTGTTTGTAAAGATTTAGCTCAAATGTTACATTCTGTGTAAGAAGACTGGAAGGGTAGAAAGGGACTATACTGGGAAGAGCTTTAAATGCCAAACAGTGAAGTTTATATACGATCCTATAGACAATAAGGAAGCATTGGATTTTTTTTTAGAAGGGAGATGATAAGGATTTTCACTTTAGAAAAGTCAATTTAGAAACAGGGGGATGGATTAAAGTAGAAAGAGACTTGAACCAGAGAGACCAAATAGGAAATTCTTGCAGTAGTTCAGAGGAAATATAATAAGGACTCAGTATTCAAGTAGAGAGAAAGGGACATATGAGGGATGTTATGAAGATAGAAACAAAAAGGTTTGGCAATTAATTGGATATGTGAGATGAGAGAGTGAGTTGAGGATGACATTAAGGTTTTTAACTTGGGAGACTAGAAGGATAATGGTGCCCTTGATAGAAAGAAGGAAGTCCAGAGAAAGAGTAGGTTTAGGGGTAGGGGTAGATATTTCTGATTTGGACGTGTTAAGTTTGAGATGTCAAGGGAACGTCTAATTTAAAATGACCAGTAGGCAATTTATAATGGAAGACCATAGCTTAGAAGACAGACTAGAGCTGGTTATATTTAATTTCACCTTTGTAACATCTCTCAAATATACCTGCTTTCTCTCTTCTGATACTGTCACCACCTTGGTGAAGGCCTTTATCTCCTTATGCATGGGCTATTGCAGTAGCTTGTTGGTTGTCTGCCTGCCACTAGTGTCTCCACATTTCAGTCCATTCTTTTCTTAGTCACCAAAGTAATTTTTCTAAAGAGCAGGTCCTATCATGCCACTCCCTTTACTCAGTGAACTCTAGTGATCAAACGTGAAATCCACTCTTTGGTTTTCAAAGCCCTTCCTAACCTAGCTGCTCCCTCCAACTTTCAATTCTTCCTATACTTTATACCTCTTCTCCCCTCCCCAGCACTCCCATGTAGTCTTTGATCCAATGACACCAGCCTCTTTGCCATTCCTTGAACAAGATACTCCATCTCCTGATTCCAAGCATTTCCACTGTTTGTTCCCCACACTTAAAATGCTCTTGGCCTTCATCCCCATCTGCTTTCTTCCTTCAAGTTTGTAGCACCATTACAATATTTACAGTGCCCATGATCACTATAAATATATACCTGCATGGTGTTCAATCACAAAATGTAACAGATTCTCCATATAGAGGACAGAAGCAAAACACTTATTCAGACACCAGAAAACCAAATCTCAAAACCAGTAAGCCGATTCCATCACAGTAGCAAAGAAGCTAATAAGCCACAACAGCACAGAGAGCCACAACATCCTTTAACCTTCCCACACACCAACATAAGACCAATATTTACTCACAAGCCTATGTTTTTCCCTCAGAAACAAACTTTCCTCCCAACCATCTGTCAGGCTCTGACTCCCAGCTTCCTGTGTGCTCTGTTGCACCCTTCAGCAAACTCCTCCCACCACAGACTCCATGTGATTACATTCAGCCTGTTAGGGAGGAGTCTATTTTCAAAGCAGGGAAGGTCTTCAAATTCCCTTAAGCTTATTAAGGGGCAGGGAAGATCTTCAAATTACCATTATCCTTACCATTACCAAGTCCTAGTTTTAAGCCCATCTTTTCCCTTAATTCTAGTGCTTCCCCCCACCTTTGATTATTTTCAGTTTATCCAGTATATAGCTTGTTTGTACATAGTTGTTTGTGTGTTGTTCCCCTCTTAGACTGTGAGCTCCTTGAGGACAAAAACTGTCTTTTGCCTTTCTTTTTATCCCCATCACTTAGCACAGTGCCTAGGCTATAGTAGGCATTTAATATGAGTAATAAAAAGAGGGCAACACTAATCATTTGAGAAAGTGCTGAATAGCCTGGTTTTCAATTTCATGTTTTTCCATTGACTTATTTTATATATACCAAATTTTATCTGCATTCATAATAAAAATATGTCTTGTACTCTTTTGGTTCAGAGTTGGTAAACTTGTAGATTCAAGCATGGATATCCAAGCCATACAGCTTCCTGCCTTGCAGTACCAGCATGAGAGACGGGCAAGTGACTGGGCCATGGATGGCAACCTCAGTGGAATAATGGATCTCACCGACAGCATTGGGGCCTTAATTAAGGAAGATTGTACCACCATCAGATTTAACAGCAGGGTGAGAATTCTTAGTAAGCCTGGCAAATTCAGGATAGACGTAAGTGACACAGTTTGGTTTGAGCGATATGAATCCAAGGAAATATTAGCAGTATCAGCCATGGAAGATTCAGCAGATGTGAGATGTCAGCTTCTCTGGGGTGTACCCTGAGGGTGAGAAGGTTCTTCCCATTCTAAGTGCTGTTTACTTATTAACTAGGGCAGTAACCATTCTCATCCTCCTATAGAAAAGTCCTGGAAGGAACATTGAATTCAGGTGGTCTGGGTTCTAATCCTGACTCCATCACTTACTCAGCCTTGTACCTGTGAGCAGCATCATTTAATGTGTCTGATTCCCAGTTTCTTCATCTTTGATCAGGATGGTAAGAGTTTCTCTGCTCACTTCACAGAGCAGGTGTGATACCCTGGAAGAAACTGTGCCAAAAACATTTTTAAATGTTAAAGTGCTCCATGGATATTAAGGAGGTATTCTCTTTATCTAGTTACTAGATTCCTACTGGTGACCTCAAAGGAGAAATTATTCTCTTTTCTTTTCAATAAATACCTCGGACAGACATAAGCAGGTTGCACTGCTGAGACATGTCAGAGCTCACCCTGCAAGGCTTCTCTTCAGAGTTATGCTCTGTACCCTGTGTTTTCTTTCTACTGCTGAACTGCAGTTAAATCTTAACTGGCAAAGTATCTGGAGTGGATGGACCTACCTGACTCTGTTAACCATTGTAACCCCAAGTCTGTGGTCTTTTTCTTGCAGCTCTACCTTCACTGCCAGCAGTTCTATGCCATGTTCACAAAGAAGGCCTTGTACAGCTGGCGCAACTGGAAAATACTGGTGGCACAGATCCTCGTGCCCCTAACTTGCATCACCTTGGCCCTCATGGCCATCAACTATTCTTCAGCAGTTCGGGATGACCCCATCTTGCAGCTAACCTTGGACCAGTATGGCCAGACAATAGTGCCCTTTTCCATCTATGGGACCTCCAAGCTGGACCAGCAGCTTTCAGAACGCTTTAAAGATATGCTGCAGGCTGAGAAACAGGTGCCTCGGGAGGTGTTAGGTAAGTGCTGCTGGTGTGTCAAGACCTGTCTTCCAGGGGCCAGGGAATAAAGCTAGGATGTGTATGGTGTCATCCCACAGAAGAGAAATCATCTAGAATTAACAGGGAACATAAACGGCCTTCAGATTGATAAATTCCAGGGAAGTGAAAATGGTAATAATATTAACTCATGTTTTTGTAGTGTTTAAGGTTTGCAAAATACTTGTTGCCTCACAGCAACCCTGTGACACAGATAGTGCAATTAATATTATCCCTGTTTTATAGATGAGGAAATGGAGGTTCAGACTTATCTGTGATCACGCAGCTACTAAATGTCAGAGCCATGCTTTGAGACAGGTCTCCTGACTCCATACCCAAAAGCCTTGCACCCCACCTTGTATCCTTTGTGCAGGGATGTACATTTATAGGTACTCAACTTTGTCTTTTTATGCTGTTTGGGAACGTGATGTTAAGAACAATTTGAAAGTTAAAAGCACAGCTCTTTGCTAATAAGTTTGAGAATCAAAAAGAAATTGATATTGATTTTTAGAAATGTGAAAGAACAAAATTAACAAAACAAGTGGATAACCTAAATAGATCAGATATCAGAAGGAGAAATTAGACAGTCCTTTAAAAGAGCTGCCTATCTGTATCTTCTGTGAAGCAAGAGTGACCTTGATACCCATATCAAATGCAAAAATGATTGGGAAAAAAAATAATCAGCCAATATAATTAATAGGCCAATGTGAAAATACTAAATAAAAGATTTATAAATGGTGTATGGCATAATATTTTTTAAAATTTATCACAACCAAGCCAGATTTATAACTAGAATAAGATGATTTAATACCAGAAAACATTCAGCATAAAAAGAGAAAAACTGAAGACTATGTGATCATTAAAAAAAAGAGTGCTGAATTTGTCATCAGGGGACCTGTATTCAAATCTTGAGTGTGCCATTAATTACTACTTGTGTCATTAAGCTTCTGGCTTCAGTTTCCTTATCTCTGAAATGAGGAAGTTAAGCTCACAAAAATCACTTTCACCTCAGAACAAGAATCAGGGAAAACTGATAAAAAGAAATTCTCTTTAGAATAGCAACAAAAGGAAAGAATGAAGAAGCGAAGGAAGGCTGGGGTATCTCTAGAATTATCCAGATGAAACAAGCACAGATTTCCAGGAAACAGGCTTTTACTAAGTATGTACTGTGTGCCAGGAGGGTGTATGGGGTGTTCAGGGAGGATTGGTTCTCTGGTGTCAGGGCTTGCTGAGCCTTCTCAGGGGTGCTCATTCACCTTTGGTGTCCACCCTCACCCAATCTCACTGTGGCTCCAAGAAGCTGTAGCATGCACAGTGGCCACACCCTGGTAAACCATCGAAGCAGGTGGGCTAGGCTGAGGGTAACCTGTTGGTGAGCTAGGGGGATATCTGCCCCAAGCATGTAGACTTCCCCTGGTGGAATGAGCAGATGAGAACATTGTTCCATTGGCCATGAAGGTGCCAAAACAGGTGCTATGGAGTGCATAGAGCCTAGTAAGACTTCAGAGACACCAAGGTCATCCACTGCATCCTGGACCAGCACCAGTCATCCCAATTTTTGTCATGCCTGTGGACTTCGATGACTGGAAGAGAAAGTGATGATGATGACTTTGTGCAATTCTACCTCACTTAAATCCAATTCACTTGCAAGTCAGGACATCACCCTATGATGTCATTGGTCCTCTTTGAAACAAAGGACAAACAACATGTGCCAGGCACTGTTCTAAGCTCTGGAAATATAGATATAAGCAAAAAGAAAGACAGTCTCTGCTCTCAAGGTGCATACATTCTGTGGAGGGAAGTGGGAGTAGGGACCAACAGAGATAAAAATGAAGGTACTCGGTGCAGGGGCATGGTTTAGAAATCCAGAAGTCAAGGACAGAGCCAAGAGGGGAATGGAGGCTGGCTTGGATCCTTCCACAAAGGAGAAAGCCATAGGAGGAACTCGCCAACAGGAGAGGGGCTGGGTGTTGCACAGGGATATTCCAAGCTGAGAAAGCTGCAGAAGTGGTTGTAGGTTCCAAGGTAAGGAGGCTCCCCTCCCTGGCCCCAGGGGAAGTTTCAGGATGAAACTGCAGCAGAGGCATGGGGGCATCAAATATTTAGACACTGATTTATCAAGACATGCAAATTATGTGAAAACAACCTCAAACTGATTATAACAGATGTAAAGGAGGAGCTGAACAAGAGAAAGCTTGTTCCCTTTTCATGGGTGAGTTGAGCAAATATGGTAAAAAAAAAAAAAAGTCAGTGCTTCTCAAACTATAGCTTTAACACTGTGCCAGTCAAAATGCCCATAGACTATTTCATAGAATCGTATGAAATCATAAGTTTCCTATAGAAAAATAAATGAGACAAAAACATCAAAAAGAACCGTGAAAAAGAAAGCTAAAAGGAAAATGACACCCTCTTCTCTTAGTCTTTTACTGGAGAAGGTGGATGAGAAGCCTTGATATGATTTAGTGTCTTTGAGGCATCACTTAAAGCATTGAGTGAAAATAAGTATTTTACATTTTGAAAGGTAAAAGTTCAGCATCCTTTCCTAGGCACCCATCTGCTTGCTTTCTCCTCCCCAGTACAGAGCCCCAACTGATCCATCAGGGTCACTGGGCCTTACCTGGTTGATGTTCAAATTTGTCGTTGCTTAGTCATTCCATCAAGAATTTACATTTATAGCACCCACTACATGTGCACGTGTGTGCATACACACATCCCTTTTGATGATCATAAAAATATGAGGAAGGCCCCCCATGAGGAAAAGCTGGGGATCCTAAGTTTAAAATGTTAGTCCTGCTCATGTCTGTATTGATGCTTGTAATAATAATGTGTGAATTTTTCATATGACTTAGCAAGGTCATCCTGTACCTTTGTAGTTCATTTTTTAAGAAAATTTAAATTCCTATTAAATCTCTCGATTTCCAGCCTGTCAACATGATTTTGGATCCTGATTCTGTCACCCAGCACCAGCTATCCCTCATAGTTTTGGTGTAGCTGCAGATTTTGATAGGCATGTATTGTATATTTTTATCATTATTGATAAAAAGTGTTGAATGGAATAGTGCTAAGGTCAGAGCCCTACACAATGCCACTAATCACCTCCCTTCACATTGACATCATTCAATTAAATTCAACAAGCATTTCTTCAGATAAGAGTTCGTAAACCCACTTATGAAACTATAAATACATTTTTCCATGAACTCAGGCTCTTGACCATACTAGTTGCCGTGATCTAAATGTTTCTCCAGTTTAACAGTGTCTTATCTAAAATGTAGCACACCAGCTGCCACATTCTGTTATTCTGTCTTCAAAGGATCTCTCCCACCTGCCCTCTTCTTCCCACTTCCATGGTTCCCATTATCTCTGTCCAGGCTCTTATTGCCTCTTGTCTTCATTACTGCCCAATAGCCTTTTAACTAGTATCTTCATTTCCAATTCCATAATCCTTCTAATCTGTCCTTCACACTGATGCCAGATTAACCATCCTCATGTATATATCTAATCACGTTGCTGTGTTGCTCAGAATGTCAGTGATATTATTTTTATTGTTGAGTCATTTCAGTCATGTCTGACTCTTCATGACCTCATTTGGGGTTTTCTTGGCAAAGATACTGGAGTGGTTTGCCATTTCCTTCTCCATTTCATTTTACAAATGAGGAAACTGAGGCAGAGATTTAAGTAACTTACCCAGGGTCACACAGTTAGTGTCTAAGACCAGATTAGAACTCAGAAAAAAGAATCTTCCTAGCTCCAAACCTCACTCTATCCCCCAAGCCACTTATCCTATTACCTACCAAATAAAGTCTCAGTGCCTTAGTCCAGCATTCAATAACCTCAAAAAGATACAGCACCAACCAATAACAGCAGCCTTATTTCATATTTTTCCCTTTTTTTTTTTTACTCCTCCCTCTAACATGTCCCATGATTTCTCAACTTTATGCCCTTGATTGTGCTGTTCACTAGACATGGAATGCCCTCCCATCCCAGCCACTCTTCCCCATCACCCACTGCAAGCTTACTGATACTTCAAGACCCAGTCCAAATGCTTTCTCCTCTATGAAGCTTTCCTCAATTCTTCCCATCAAAAAGTACCTTTCCTCAGAACTCTAGTAGCACTTGACACCCTTTCTATAGTCCATATTCTATGTGTTGTAATCATGTGAGTACATCTCTCCTCCCTCCACACAATACATACCCATACACTTTTTAAAATATTTACTATATTTCTTTTTTTTTGTCTTTATTAGTTTGTTTACTTTTAATTTACAAGATTCAGTTCCACAATCCTTTGAGTTTCAGATTTTCTCCCCCTCCCTCTCCTCCTACCCTCCCAGCTCCCCATGGCGGCATGCAATGAAGTATAGGATCTGCAAATACTTTTGCATTAGACATTATTCAGGTTGAAAAGAAGGATTATAATTGATGGAATGAACAATGAGAAAGAGGAAACAAAACCAAATAAGAAAAAGAAAGAGAGCAGGTAGTTTGCTTCAATCTACGTTCAGACTCTGTAGTTTTCTCTGAATGTAGACATCTCTTTCCATCATGAGTCTTTTGGAGTTGTCTTAAAACCTTGCACTGCTGAGAAAAGCCCAGACTATCACAGCTGGTTATCACACATACGATTACACATGCACTCATCTTCTAAGCTCTTTGAGAGCAGAAATTCTAACATATCTTTGTGTCTCCTTTGGTGCTTAAAATAAGGCTTTGCATTTGGTAGGTGTTTAAGAAATATCTGTTTAATTGAATTTAATTGCCTGCTGCTTCCCCACACAAGGTGATTTGGAAGAGTTCCTGATTTTTAGGGCCTCGGTGGAAGGTGAAGGCTTTAATGAACGATGCCTTGTGGCAGCTTCCTTCAAAGATGTTGGAGACCAGACAGTTATCACTGCTCTGTTCAACAACCAAGCCTACCATTCTCCTGCCACTGCCCTGGCTGTTGTGGACAATATTCTATTCAAGCTGCTTTCTGGTCCCAGCGCCTCCATTACCATCTCCAACTACCCTCAGCCCCGAGGTGCCGGCCAGGCTACCACAGAACAAACCAACGAGTAAGTATGTGAGCCTGGGCTCCACCCAAGGCCAAGGCTTTTGTTCCATGAGGGCCTCCCCCTGCCCGGCTGGTTCTAACGTCTTTGGTGGGAGGTCCTGTTCTGGAACGTGCTGCTAAAGGAAATTGCTCGGTTCTTCTAACTGAATGTGCTGAGGGCTCTCATCTACCCACTCTGTCTCCTACAGGGGCCACACAGGATTTCACCTTGCTCTCAATTTGCTCTTCAGCATGGCCTTCTTGGCCAGCACATTTTCCATCCTGGCAGTCATTGAAAGAGACATGAAGGCAAAGCACATCCAACTTGTCAGTGGCGTCTGCGTCATGCACTTTTGGCTGTCTGCCCTGCTGTGGGATCTTCTGACCTTCCTTATCTCCTGTTCCCTGCTGCTGGTGAGCTCTGAATAATATGTCAGTTAGAACCCTGTCTCCCACACAGCACAGGAGATTTATTGTTGTTTTTATTTCCTTTTTAAGTGTTTAATTTGATGCCCTTTTCTTTTTTGATTATCGCTGTTACTTTTAAGTGACTATCCCCCAAATGGAACTTTTTCTTGTAACTAATAAATACAATCAAGCTACACAAATCAGTCCATTGGCCAGATTTCCCAATCTGCACCTATAGTCTACCACCACTGTGCTATGAAGTAGCAGACTTGCCTCTCTATTGGTCCTCTGACATCACTGCTGGACCTTGTATTGATCAGAGTTCCAAAGTTATTCAGTGTTGTTTACCTTATTGTGGTCATCACATAAATCCTTCTCCTGGTTCTTTTTAACGTGGAGCTTCTTCTCCTTTGGCCGTTGGTACCCAGGCACTAATCCGTCCAAGGAAACTGACTGCAGATGAAGCAACATTAGAAACTCCTTGCCTCAGTTCCTGGGGTCTGCAGAAACAGTAATCTTCTGTAGGCCTCAATTCCTCTGTCTTTGGTACCTGTTAAGCTGTCCCAGCCTGGTGTTACTAGGGGAATCTTCACGAGTTAAAGCATCTCTCCACTGACTCTTCCCAAAGAGAAGACAGGGAATGTTCTTTTAAGTAAGATAACAGTCACTTTTAGACCTGTCATCCTTAGGCCCCTTTAGTAAAGAGAACGTGAACGCATCTGTTTTACTGCTGTGTCAGTTTGAGGGGGGGAGATTAAGGAGCTCTGTATCTGTCTTAAAAGGTATTTGAAACAGTGTTTTACCGTTTTTTCTTCCTGATGTTACAAGCTAATTCCTTGTTGTTTTGTCACCCTTTTCTCCCCATCTCCCTTCCAAATATGTCTGTGTGATGTAGGTGGTGTTCAGAGCCTTTGATGTGGAAGTTTTCACCCAGGATAACCACCTTGCAGATGCTTTGATGATTTTAATGCTCTATGGTTGGTCCATCATCCCCCTCATGTACCTTATGAGCTTCTTTTTTTCTGGAGCTGCAGCTGCCTACACCAGACTTAGCATATTCAACATCCTCTCAGGCCTTGCCACCTTCCTCATCATCAGCATCTTGCGTATGCCAGGTGGGGGACGTTGAATTTGTCACCATCCCTCCCCCTAGCAGACACATAGTAATCCCCTCTCCAAATAATGAGCATGTGAGGGGAAGTAGGCCCATGAATGGGGACTATCATTAAGAAGACAATTCCTGAGATGTCCATGAAAGTCTCTGCTGTTTATAAATTTTTCAGTCTGATGCTGGAGCTAAATCAGACATGCTGACATTGAATTAGGAAAATGGATTATTTGGGTGTAGCTACCTCGTCATCTCCTCTTCCCGTCCTGTAGTCATGTAACTTTGGAAACATTTTGGATTAGTATTTGGAGGAATTGTTACTTTCTCCTGGACAACCTGTTTTCTCTAGTCTTTTGAGGAGGAATGTTCAAGGGAACCTAGAAATGTATCCAGTGCTCTTAGGCCAGAGATAATTTCTGGCTTCTGGGCCTGAAGTAAGGCAGATTGACAATATGAGTGAAAGATGCAGAGTTGAAGAGTCTGATAACCCCAGTTCATTTTGAGGAATTCCCAAAATAACATTGTTGTTTTCACATGGAGTGATGAGAGAGCAATCTTGCTGTGCAGAGAATGTTTTTGACTTCAGTGTTATTGCACTAGCCTCGTTTGGCTGTCCTGGGAAAGATGGGTTTGCTGCACAGTAAACTAATCTATCACATTTCCATTACAGGGCTAAAATTGTTGCAACTTTCTAAAACCTTGGATATGGTGTTCCTGGCATTGCCCAGTCATAGCCTAGGAATGTCAATCAGCAACTTTTTTGAAAACTATGAGACTAAGAGATACTGTACATCCTCTGAGATTGCAGCTCATAACTGCAAGAAATTTAGTGAGTATCCTGAATTCCTCTAGTCCCTGGTTTAGCAGTTCCTTTCTGGCCACCTTTCATACTTAAAAGCACACAGAGGATAAACTGGGGAGAGTTTATAATCTTCCTTGGAGGGAAAAGAGCTGGAGCATCCTCAGGAGACATAGGAGTTATTTCTGAAACATGGAAGAACCTCTGTAAAGTACTTGGAGGTTTTGAGAGATGACCCAGGGAAAATTCAAGGTAGTCAGTGGCACATGAACTGCGTTGCTCCAGGACAATGTATTTCCTTCCCAAACCCAAGGGGTGCTAAGCTTTATAGGCCATTGAGTAAGAAAAGTGTTATAGTATTGTGGATAGAGCACCGGATTTGGAGTCAGAAGACTTTTTTGTCACTGTGTCACCTTGGACAAATCATTACCCCTCCCTGAACCTCAGTTTCTTCATTTGTGATTTGAGAGCTTTTGGTCCAGATAGCCTTTCGAAGGTCTCTCCCTTTTCTTGCTACTGTGACAACAGTGTGTGTTCCCAAACCATAACAGGTTCCCTGGTATCTTCCATAGCTCAGAAGTGAGGCATAGAATGTGATATGTTATGAACATCTTAGAGGAACAGGAGGAAGAAAAGAGAATAAAAATGTCAATCAACCCTTGTTGCTTGAGATGACCTGGCTGCATTCAGGCATTGAGCTAACTGTATTCTGGACCCACACTCACAAGCCATGGTCCTAAGAGACATGGAGACCCACCTCTGGAGTATCCTAAGCTCTAATTTCTAGTGTGACAGTGACTCATAAATAAAGTGATGGTAGTTTGGGGCTCCATATACACACGGTGGAAAATCTGTAATTCAGACTTGTAACTTTAGGATGCCTGGAAGCAACAGAGCAGAAGGCAGTTTGATATGAATGAAACCAGTAGTGTAATGGTGGAGAAGAGGGAAAGGAAACACAGGGCTTCTTCCCTTCCCAGGAACCTAGTTAACGTTGGCTGCAGTTCAGGTAGGTTGAGGCCTTTCTCTAAGCACTTACCTCTTCCCCAAACTTTTCATGGCGTGGCCACACTGAGTTTGCTACAGGGTAGGGAACCTAAGGATAACAGGAAGCTGGATTAGCCAAATTGTGGGAAGAATGATGTGGCCTTCCTGGGCCTCTCAAATGGGTCCCTTTTGGGGTAATTGGAAGGGAGTGACAGGGAAGTCTTTCCATAATAAGTAAAAGGGAAGAAAGAAACCATAGCACCCCAGGGTTTTAAAGTGAATACATATTCTTTTACCATCTTCAGATATTAAATACCAAGAGAATTTCTTTGCATGGAAAGCTCCTGGGATTGGGAAGTACATGACTTCTATGGCTGTTTCTGGCTTTGTTTTCCTCATTCTTCTATTCCTCATTGAGACTAACTTCCTCTGGAGACTGAGAATCTTGGTCAGTAACATCTTCAGGACCCAGAATTGGGTGAGTAAAATAACTATATGAAATTTCACTTCTATTCTAGCCATCTTTCTTGAAGAGAAAAAATAAGTTTGAAACAGATTTAGCCAGTCCACCATAAGTTTATCCCTATAGCCATGAACATTGTATAACTTTTACCAATCTGAAAAATAAGGGTTGGCCAGGGACAAATTTTAAACTCCATTTTCCATGACAGTCATATTTGAAATTGATAGGTTATCTACAGGGTCTGGTGAGTGGTACATGAAATTTTTTTAAATCTCAACAAAGGGCTGTTCCAGAAAAACATGCAGTTTCCAACAGACCATACAAATGAATCTCTGTGCCTTAGAAGTTGTCAGGAATCTGTCTCATCCTTTGAGCAGTAAATTCACTCATTCACATGTGCTCTGGTGTTCGCTCTTTTACTGACATGGTGAGTAGTATGATAATACTTGATTTTGAAGTTTGGCAAAATGGCTGAGTAGTAGTGACTGAGCCCTGTTCCCCTGTACTACATCATAAAAGGAGGGAAAAATACATGGAAAGGAAAGAAACCCCTATGATTTCCTATAGTTTCCTAACAGACCAAAGATAGGAGATAAGAAATCAAGAAGGAAAAAAAGAGGTCCCAAAACAGCAAAGAAATACCACAAGCAAGAAGAAGTTAATAGGAGGAAAGAACAGTACAATATTAAATATAGCACTATTTATGTTTTTAAAAACCCACTGAAGTATAGGAATAAAAGACCTTTATTAGGTTCAAAAGTATATAGCAAAAATAAAAAGTTAGCCTTGTTTGTAATGGAGAAACACTGATGCGGTTTTGCTTACCTGTTTTCAGAGATAATGCATGCTTGGGGATTCAGTGTCGAGTGCACAGTATTTTGTATGATATGTCCAAACAAAATTTATCAGCAAACTCCATAGAGTTTCACAAAATCAAGTCACCACAACAGAATCTTTATTTCCCGCTGTCATCCATAAGCCAAACAGAAGTGGAGGTCTTTTCTTTCAGTTATGGATTTGGTCATCTTTCTGAGACCAAGACTCCCAACAGCTGAGAAAACTAGTGTTTCTTAAAAATAATAATAATAAGCTTTAAACTCGACTCTCCCCAAGAAAGATACATAATCCATGATACCAACATACATAGTCAAGCAAAACAAATACACAATGTTTCAAAATGTTTTTTTTTAATAATATTGTTGTTATTAACACGTGGTTCTACTCACTTCACTCTTGCATCAGGTCACATAAGACTTTCCAAATTCTTAAAAACTGTCCTTTTTGTCATTTCTTAAGATGCAATAATATTCCGTTGCTTTTAAATGCCATAATTTGTTCAGCCGTTCCCCAAGTGGTAGGCATCCTCTTTGTTTTCAGTTCTTTACTGCAACAAAAAGCTGCTATTTCTCTTTTTGTATTTAACAGATATTTTTCTTCTTCCTTTGATCTTCTTGGGGTATAAACCTACTGGTAGTATTGTTGGGTCAAGGCATATATATAATTCAGCGACTTCCTGGAAATAGTTTCAGACTGATTTTTCAGAAAGGCTGGACAAATTCACAGTGCACTAGTGAGCCTCTCTCCTTAGAGTCCCCCAACAATGATGTTTTTCTTTTTTTGTCACCTTTGCCAAGTCTGTCTGATACAAATGGCATGAAATGTCAGAATTGTTTCAGTTTGCATTTCTCTGTTAGTGACTTGAAGTACCCTTTTCTGTGCCTATTGATAGGTTGGTTTTGTCCATGGGAAGCCTGCATCTTTATATCCTTTGGCCGTTTATCTGTTGGAGAATAACTATCAGGAGGATATTTGAATCAATTTCATATATATCTTGGATATCAGACCCTTATTGGATAAACTTGCTGCAAATATTTTTCCCAGTTAACTGTTTCCTTTCTGATTTTAACTGCATTTACTTTGTGCAAAAATTTTTGAGTGTTATGTAGTCAAAATGGTTTATGATCTTCTCTGTCCCTTACTTGGTCATGCACTGAAATGCCCTTTATTCAGCTGATTACTCCTGGGGATTTGTTCTCACAAACGTTCTTCTCTGTTCCTTTTCTAAAATTTTTTCAATATATTTGCAATTCAGCATGAGTTTTTTTTCTCAATTTCACGATCATGATTGAACCTAATTGCTGATATCACTTTGTCCTTGTGGAAAGCAGCAGATTATATGTATGTACATTTATGTGTATATGTGTATATATGTACATTATATACATACATATTGTATGTGTTTACATGTGTGTATATATGTACATATGTATAATCTGAGGGAGGGCTAAGAAATTCCTGAAAAATCTTCTCCAGAGAATGCTATTTTTTTTTTCAACATCTCTGAAGACCTAACACATCCCTATTACCCCTCAGATCCTGCTTTTCTAACCCCCCTCTCACCCCAGTTGAGTCAGATATCTTCAGAATATTTATATCTTTAATTCTTGTCTCTGGAACCCAGGCACAAATGCATATCCAATCATCAGACATTCCAAAAGACCAAGATGTAGAAGATGAGAAAAAGAAAGTCTTAGAATCCTTATCAGAGTTGCTGCTGAATACCCCACTGGTTATTAAGGAACTCACCAAGGTAAAGCCAGATTATGGTCATTGTTATCCTGGTCCTTCTACCTACAGCATACCAAATATCTTATTAACTTAAAGCAACTAGTCTTTAAAATGTATGTGTGTTTTCTTTATATGTCTGAGGAGTGGTAACCTGGGAAGAAGGGGAATGGCACTTGTATTGCATTTTCAAGGGGTAGGGCCTATGTTTATTACTTAAGGGTCTGCAGCCCCAATTTTCACAATACTAAGCAGGGGGTTCCTCAATCTGTGGGTTTTCTGTTGGGTACATTTTAGGTGTACAGCCAGAAGGTACCCTTCCTAGCTGTGGACAGAATCTCCCTCACAGTCCAGAAAGGGGAGTGCTTTGGACTGCTGGGTTTCAATGGAGCTGGGAAAACCACCACCTTCAAAATGCTGACTGGGGAAGACACTATTACCTTTGGAGATGCCTTTGTTGATGGCTACAGCATCATCACTGACATCAAAAAGGTAAGATTTTCCCAGGAGAACAGAGTGCCCTGAGATGAATGTGGCATCATAAAAAATAACTGAAAGCATTGATGGAGGAATCCATTCCATTTGCTGCTTTCTGTGACATCAGACTTTAGTAGGTTGATATAGGCAACGTCCTCACTCCCTGTCTCTCGGCAGTCTTTTGGGTAAATAGATTTTTCTAGTCAACTGATGAATGAGTAAACACTTAGCAAGCATCTGCAATGTTCTAGGCACTATACTAGTTACTGGTATGAGAGAGACAGGAGGTACTATAGCGTGGCCCAGAGATAAAGAGAGAAACTGTATGAGTAGATACAAAATAAATACAGGGTAGTTCTGGAGGAAGCACTGAGCACTAGCACCCACGAGTTTAGGAAGGGGTTAGTGTAAAAGATGGTGCTTGAGCTGACTTCTGGAGGAAACTTAGGATGTTTAGAGGCAGAGGTGTGAGGAGGGATATGCATCCCAGACATGAGGTATGGACAGTAGGAAGGCATGGAGAGAAGAGAACTGACTTATTTGTAGCCCATCCTTCACTGGAAGCCCCTAATTCCCATACCTTAAGCCATTAGCTAGAAACCCACACCCTTTTCTTTTTAGCCAGCTGTTTAGGGCCCACATTTGCCTCTCTTCTGAATGCCCAGCTTTCACTTGGCACTAATAATAAAGCACTTGTCTTCTTAAATGTTTTTTGCCCAAGATTTCATAATCCTCAGCTAATGTTTTGTTTTGTTTTTCTGATAGTATCATTAATCACCAAATAAGTCACCTCGGTAAACCCTATTAAGTTTGACAAGTATCAGGAGGCTCTGTCTTTCTTGTTTGCCGGGTCGACAAAGAGCCATCTTGGTTCCTCTGCTCAGGGAATCACCAGTCACCTCCACTTATCTCCTCTTTCTCTATTACTAGATGATCTCTCATCTTTTTTTTTTTTTTTTTTTTTTTTTTGCTTTTTAGAGGAGGGAAGGCAGGGCAGTTGGGGTTAAGTGATTTGCCCAGGGTCACACGGCTAGTAAGTGTTAAATGTCTAAGGATGGATTTGAAGTCAGGTCCTCCTGACTCCAGGGCTGGTGCTCTATTCACTGTGCCACCTAGCCGCCCCTGATGATCTCTCATCTGATGGCTTTTGTGGCTCTAAATCGTCTTTCCTTGGAATCTAAGAAGCTGCTTTTTTTTTTAAGATTTATAAAGCACTTTATTTTTTTTATAATTATTTATTTTTAAAATTTTTTTAGTAAATTGCATTTAATTTTTTCTACTTACATGTAAAGATAGTTTTCAGCATTCATTTTTATAAGATTTTGAGTTCCAGATTTTTCTCCCTCCCTGCCACCCCCCCATCCCCAAGAATGTAAGCAATCTGATATAGTACACATGTGAAATTATGTTAAATATATTTCTACATTAGTCATGTTGTGAAAGAAGAAAACAGAACAAAAGAGAAAAGCCAGGGAAAAAAAGGTAAAATAATATATAAGAAGCTTCTTTCTTATGAGATGATCTCATGAAATGATACTCCTCCACATCTGTTATTTAGCTCCAGATATTTTTTGGACCTCCTTCCTCCCTTCTTCTCTGTGTCTTAATTCTTCCATCTTGCGGCCTCTTGTCACAGAGTAACAATTGCACAGGCTTCTTTACATAATTTTTCTTCTTTGTTTCCTCCTTGAAGGCATTCTCTCAAGGAATAGTTCATTTTCCCTGATAGCCTGGAGAGCTGACCTGCTTCTTTCAGCCCTTTGACTTTCTCTTCTAGGGCAGAAATCAACAAAGATGTTACTTGGTATTGGCAAAAAAGCATATTCCCTTAAATTCACTGCAGATTTCTCCTTGCCCTCCATGCTTGCTTAAAAGAAAGATCCTCAGTTCTTGATCTTCCTACTAGTTGGTGGAGACCGTTACCTGCCTGGCTAACTACTTGGGCAGATTGTTTCCCATCCCTGTTTAATGCACAGTGCACAGGTGTTGAGGTTCAGGGAACCATATGTTGAGGTTTAGGGGTGCTCAAGACCCTAAAATATCAACACACCGGAGCCTGCTGAATGAATTCGACTCAAGTCTTCTCTCAGCCAAAGTAAAACAAAGTTTATTAAAGATTTGCCATAACGGGTAGATTCTTAAGGAGCCTAAGTATTTGTGACACTTGTATTGGACAAGTAGGCCAGAGTAATCCGACCCAAAGTGAATCTGTGCTAGATTGAATTCTCAGCCCTGTCATGGAGACAAGATGGATCTTTAACACAGAAAGAGTGTGGGACAATTTAGGGGTGGTCCCGAGGAGGAGTTTGGGGAGGGTCTTGAGGAGGAATCTGAGGAGGATCTTGAGGGGACTGAGGTCAGACTCCAGGAATGGGATTAAGGGTGGGAAATAGCTGAAGACTACCTGGAGATGACAGGCACTGGAGGGCTAGACTAGTTTAAGGGTAACATATTTGGGTATAGATATTTTGATAGGATCAAAGGTGGGAAGTAGCTGGACAGTGGAGTGCTAGGCTAAGTTAAGAGAAACAGATTTGGGCCTAGGATAATGAAAGGCTTATGGACTCAGAGAAATGCCTCATCAAGTAGGAAGATTCACTCAGAGCTCAAGGGGTTTCCCAGAGCCTGTTTCCTGTCACAGGGAGCTCCTGACCCAGACTTAATTTACTGATGGGTGAATCTACCTTTTTTGGAGATTGGATGTTTCAGTTGGCAATAGGTGCATTCCCACTTGGTCCACAGAAACCCTTCCTGGAGAGAAAACTAGTTTTCTCTTCCCCTTTGAATACTAGATATCTTCTTATTCTTGCCTGCCTTCCTCACTCACCAATAAGCACATAAGGTCTATTTGAATGGCAAGACGATAAAGATTCAGTTTGAACTGAAGATTTTCATGTTGGGGAAAAATATGAGGGCTTCAATTTTTTGCCCCCAGCCTTATTGGCTTTCTTGTCTGTCTCCAGACATTGATTGGACAACAATAGGTCCCAGACCAACCCCGTCTTAGTCATTGTTAGGAACCTGATTGGCTCAGAGTGAATGTAATTAAATAGCAATTGTTTCTGTTTTGGCCAGAAACCCTGATGTTCTTCCTCTCCCAGATTGTTTTTTTTTTTACTAGGTAAAAGAGGCCATTCTCTGCCTCATTTCTTACCTAGCCTTAATCATTGAATGGGCACTACCACAGCCAAACTGAATCCTGTTAAAGACCTTAGCTTAAAAAGGCAAAGGTCTCCCACTGGGCCATCCAGGGCCATCTCCAGTTGTCTTGATCTGTATCTGGATGACTCAGGAAGAGAAGGTGAGACTGATGACTTTGCACAGCTCTCCTTCACTTAAATCTAATTGGCTTGCATGTCATGGCGTCAGCTCCCTGATGTCATGGTCCTCTGAGAACAAAAAGCAAACAGCAAATATGTGCCAGTAGGAGGGTAGATTGCTGTACTTGCTTGCACATGTCTAAGCTATTCAAGCCTTTTAATCCAACAACAAATGTTTGAGCATCTGACCAGATTTGATTTTACCAGTCCCAGAGTTTTTAGCAGAGATGTCTTTGAGAAAGAAAAGGGAGAAATTCTGCTTGTCTGCTGCACTTAAAATGTAGCTACCATTGAAACAAAAAACAAAATTATAAAACTAAAACTTGTCCATCCCAACAGACTGCTTGGTTGCTAAATGCCATCACTGACATGACCAGTCCGTGTTCCTGGACAGTCTTGTCTGCATATGGATACCTACCTTGTTCCCAGAGCCCTTTGACAAGTCCAAATGCCATTATACCCCAAGGCTGTACTTTCCTGCCTTTCTCATCTGTATCTGTTTAATTGTAAACCTATGTTTTGGGATATAGAGCAGCTACCCTAAGAACTCAGTGATGTTGATAACATCATTGGGCCAGGCAAGATCCTCCTGTGTGACTTTCCAGTTATAAATTTCTCTCAGTGTTCTGTGCTGGACACCTTCAACTAGAATTTAGCAGAGATGCAGGTTGATGTTTGATAGATCATTCTGGGGGCAGTTAGGTGGCGCGGTGAATAGAGCACCGGCCCTGGACTCAGAAGGACCTGAGTTTAAATCTGGCCTCAGATGCTTAACACTTACTGGCCGTGTGACCTTGGACAAGTTGCCCTGCCTTCCTCCTTCCAAAAAAAAAAAAAGCCAAAAAAAAAGATAGATCATTCTAGCTCTATGCTCAGAGGAAACCCAGGGATTATCCTGAAAGGGAGGCTTTGGATGGTGCTAATCCAATCCAATTGACTCCAGTTATAAGGAATTCAGTTAATTCTTTTCTAATTTTTTAAAATTTAATTTAATTTTAATTGCTATCCATTAGATAACAGTGGAAAGCCCTGGAAAAGGAAATATTTGGAACAAAATGCCTCTCCTGAGTAGGGTCATGGATAAAAGGCTTCTAGGTCCTTTTTCTTGATAGATTCTTATAGCACATGCATATGAGAAGGTTTTCTCATTTGATCACACCTTTCTCCCTGCCTCCACCTCCTGGGGATTCATTATTGTTTTAGGTACGGCAGCGAATAGGCTACTGTCCTCAATTTGATGCCTTGTTGGAACACATGACTGGCCGAGAGACTCTGATCATGTATGCCCGGCTACGGGGCATCCCTGAGTGCCATATTAGCAACTGTGTGAAGAATGTGCTACAGGGACTGCTCCTGGAACCCCATGCAGACAAACTTG
>CM053590.1:101819694-101845315 GCA_028646515.1 Pseudochirops corinnae
TCCCCCCCCCCCCATGGTGGCATGCAATCACGTATAGGATCTGCAAATACTTTCACACTGTACAATAGTTTGGTTATATAGAAGGGTTGTAACCAATGAGTGATCACTGGGAAAAAAAAGCAAAACCAGACATGAAAAAGAACAATAGCATGTTTTGCTTCAGTCTCCATTTAAACTATAGTCTTTCTATATCTTTCTCTGAGTTTAGATTTCTCCTTCCATCCTGAGGCTTGTAGAGTTGTCTTTTAGCTGTGCATTGTTGAGGATAGTCCAGTTTATCAAGGTTAATACCTAACTCTTTAACTTCTTTGGAATTTATTATGGTATATGATGTTAGGTATGAATGTAAATTTATTTTTGTCTATATTGGTATCTAGTTTTCACTGTGCCATTTACTTCATTGTTGTTTTTTTCTCTTGCTTAATTTTACTTGATTTTTCACATATTAAACTCTTATAGTAGTTTAAATATTCTTCTACAAGCCTCTTTCTCTTCTAATAATCTATTTTCATATTGTAACCCAGTACCAGACCATTTTAACAATTGTCGAAGTGATCTCTCCCTCATCTGATCCCCTAATACTTTGTTCCTCTTGTGTCCTTATTATACTTTATTTATCTCTCTCTCTATATATATATATCTTATCTCCCCCTAACTATATCATAAAGACCTTGAAGGAAATTATATACAATAGGTTCTTAATAAATGTCATTTGAATGAATGAATAAATGTATATTTGGATAGTTATATGTCATCTAGTTGTTAACTGTCTAACTGGGAGGTAGTTAAATTTACATTCTAGGGATGGGGAAGGATATAGGAGAGAACAGATTAGGGGAGGGGGTGGGTAGGGAAAAGATGGGAAGAAAATTTGTAACTCAGTATCTTGTGGAAATGAATGTTGTAAACTGAAAATAATTTTTTTTAAATTTACATTCTAACCACCACGTATTCCCCATCCCTCTCCTCCCCAGTGTTCTAGACTGGAATCTGGGAATTTGTGTCATTTTGTAGTTACCCTGTTTTTTCCTCTTCTTTTGTGACATAGTGGTGGCAACAAGCGTAAACTAAGCACTGGTATTGCCTTGATTGGAGAGCCTTCAGTTGTCTTCCTGGATGAGCCCTCCACTGGCATGGACCCCGTAGCTCGTCGCCTGCTCTGGGACACAGTGACACGGGCCCGTGAATCTGGCAAGGCCATTGTTATCACCTCCCACAGGTACAGAGCTCTCACTTTGACATAGGTAGAGGTATAACGGTGGGAAGTGGTAGAGGTGGTAGAAAGGGTATCTGATTGAGACAGGAGACAGATTCAAATCTCAAGAGCAGATCCCAAGACAGCAAATCATTCCCCTGGTCCTTGCTTTATCTTGTTTAAAAATGAGGAGTTTGAACTGTTCTGTGAATTACAATAGGGACAGAAATGAGAGGTGAGGATAGGACTGAGGACATGGATCAGTACAGATCTCATGTGTGTTCATCGACCCCTTCATGTTAGGGAAAGAGGAAGGGCTCTAAGAAACTGATCCCACTAGCAGGGGTCTAGTCAGACTGTTCTGAAAAGAACTGTGGGAATGTGTGCTATGGCATGGAATAACAGTGGGAGAAATTTCCACCAGATTTGAGCAACTGTTCCTTCCATTTTACGCTGACTGCTCTAACTATATTGATAACACCATTCACCAGTCTTAACTCAGGGCCTGCATTACCAAGCCTGCCCTCTGTAGAGAGGAGCATACAAACCTTCACTCTCTGAGAGAAGGATTCTCTAGTCCTTTCTCCCTCTAACCCCTTGACTTTCCAGCATGGAAGAGTGTGACGCCTTGTGCACTCGATTGACCATGATGGTGAACGGGCAGTTCAAGTGCCTTGGCAGCCCACAACATCTCAAGAGCAAGTTTGGGAGTGGCTACACCCTCTTAGCCAAGGTTAAAAGTGGCCAGCAAGAAGGCAACATGGAGGCCCTGGAGTTGTTCAAGATGTTTATCAACCAGACTTTCCCAGGTACCATAACCATAACTGAAAGCTTCTTTGTAAAGCCCCTGACCAGACATGGAGTCCTCAGAAAGCAAGGGGGTTGCTTGTTCAGCATCTGAACATGTTCAGCATTTTTTATACCAATCTTGTTCAATCCCTGTATCGTTTTCCCTTTCCCTGAGAATATGCCTGGTGATTTCTTCAGGTATGTGCAAACTGATTCTTGGTAGTTGGGCTTATTTTGCACACTAACACATGCTTTCATCTCCCTACGGAACTAAAACTCACTGCTCTCAGCAGAAGTTGAGCAGCCTTGAGAACAAAAATGCATGTGTTGCAGAATTAAACTGCTTGGGAGTTCTAGATCCAAAGAGAAACTGCCCTCTGCTCCCTCTGGTCACAGGGCTAATTGAATTGACTGGAGTTGTTAGCACTGGGTTGAAAACTCTAACCCTGATGAGCAAGCCCTGTCTTCACGGGAACTGTCTTTTTCCCCTTGGCAGGGAGCATCCTGAAGGATGAACACCAAGGAATGGTCCATTACCACCTGCCCAGTAAGGACCTCAGCTGGGCAAAGGTGAGTGTGAGGAACACCTTCCCAGTGTCAAGCTAGAGTAATGCTACCTCCAGCAAGGGGCATACGTGGTGGCAGACAACCTTGCCTTTGTGCATCTGAAAAGGTGGTCAGTCTTTCTGCTTTCCTGAGCAGTTCATTGTTCTCCCTTTGAAACTTACCTTGGCAATACAGACCAAGATTTCTTAGCCTCAGTTCTCTCAGGTGATCTAAGCTCCTTGTAAATTAAGAGCAGAGCTATGTGCTTAACACGTTTGCCCTGAAAGCATTTATTTACCTGGGAATCTGTCAAACAGGAGCTCAGCTCCCTGCAGGTTCACAGGATCCAGGCAGACTTCAGAAGGGTGACAGTGGAGACCACAAATAAGGGGGTCATATCACTTTATTTCAATGGTGGTAGGTCAAGATGAGGTGGAGAAGGGGCATCCATCTCCCGCTACAAGCATCCCCAGCATTCCACATTTACTAATCGTGTTTGTTTGATTTATAGAGAAATAGACAAAGAAGGCAGCATGCCAACAATAAACTCCTAAGTTTACATTAACTATGGTTATATAATGATGTGTTAGCACTGAGCAAGTGCAGTGCTGGTGTTTATGGCCTAAGATTATCAGCATAGTGCAAGCGCAGAGTGTTAATGGCCAGGATCCTATCCTAGCCTGGCTGCCTGAAGCAAACTGCGGTAAGGACAAAGGTGGATCCTTTTGTGGTTCTCAATCCTATCCCCACCCCTCATCTTTGTCCCTACTATAGTTTATACATTTTTGTATACCGGATGGACAAAGGTGGATCCATTCCGTCTTACACACAGAAACTTAAAGTACAGTACCTTTGGGGGGAAACTCCTTTCTTGTCCAAAGCCCCAGAAGTTTCATAACTTTGGGACATCCTGTCCTTCCAAAGGCCATTTTTTTTTTCATTATGGTCCTAGTGATGGAGTAAAGAGGCCTAACCCAGTGAAGCCTCCCTTTGGGCCCTGGAGTAAACATTTGGTGGAGGCTATAGTAGTGACTCTACTTTCCCACAGGTGTTTGGCATCTTGGAGAAAGCCAAAGAAAAGTATGGACTAGACGACTATTCCATCAGTCAAGTCTCACTGGAACAAGTCTTCATGAGCTTTGCCCACTTACAGTCTTCGGCAGATGAGCGATGAATGGCAGCATCCACCACGAAATTGGCTTTTGGGGGTTCTTGTTACAGGGTTGTCACACAAATAAGTGAGGCCCTCTTACCACTTTTTATCCTGCACCTTTATTTTTAGTTGGTTCTCTTTATATTATGGATATGATAACTAAGTATCCATAATAACAGACTTTAATGCTGCTCTCAAACTAGAGATGATGAGCATGCTCTGAACAGCAGAATAGGACCTTGTTCATGGTGAATTTACTTCTGAATGTAGCCATTTAAGGCAACTCAGAGCCCTAAATACTAAGCCAAAATCCACAGCAGAGAAGCCCTCTGAGCAATGTGTCAAGGAGTAAGGAATTCAGGGAATGAAAGGACAATACTAATCCTCATACTAGTCATTTGGCAGAGCCCAAGATATGTGGGTCCATGGGAGTCGGTGGCCGCCAGCCTAGAGAGATTGATATACCATTGGAGTCCAGGAGTAAGGTGTGAAAGCAGGGAACTCTCCTTAATGTTCTCCAAAACGACCTGAAACTGTGACCCTGATTCCAATTAAGCAGAATACAAACTTGGGCAGAGATGTGTATCAATTTTTCCGGGATGGTGAGCTCTGACTCTTGCTCGGCATCCTAGGTGAATTAATTTACCATCCATTTCTTGCATTGGGGACCCATTTGTGGCAGGAGATGGTGCTCACCCTCCATAGTTTCTTCATCACCAGTCCCTGCATGCCCCCACAATGTGTTCATGTGCACGTGTGTGATGCTATCCCTGTGTCACATTAATCATGGTGGACAAAATATTTCAGTCTTTATAAACATAGCATACTTATTGGAAGTGAGGGGAGTGGTTGGAATCTTGTGCTCCAGCACCCCAGTCAGATCACATCTGCAGGTCAGTGTTCAGTTCTGGGTGGTACAGCTTCTGTAGGATGATAACTAACTAGAGTTTGTTGAGAGAAAGAGGATCTGGAAATAAGTGAGTGAACATAGCTGAGAAGGCATCCGTGTGCCATAGGCATGGTTTGAAAATTGTTACCTGCACAATCCCCCAATGAAAGAACATTCTTGATAAACCCTGTTTATTTTCCTACAAAGGTGCTACTGCCTACCAGGGGCTTTGAGCCTTCAATGTAACACATGCGCCTTGACTTATTAAAAATACCTACAGGCCACAGAGAACATTAAAAATATGTGCATTTATTTAAAAAAAAAGTATTATGTTGTCACTTCTTTCCTGTGTCCCACTTGTCCTAGGACAATGCTTCTACAGCTTCCCATACATCTAGTAAGTTTTGAAAATGAAGAATAGTTGAAAAAATGGGAAAAGTTGAACCTAAAGATTTTAAGGGGTACCATTTTTTTTTAATGGCCACTGGAATGCAGGAGCTTTTGGGCTCTAGCAGGTTCACTCTTGATTCGGGTAGCCAGAGAGATGACAATGGAGACAAGATAAGGGGTTAATACTTTTTTCTCAAAGGGGTCACCGATAATGGGAGCACCAGCTCCTATAGCATCTCCCTAAGTCTTGATGGAGGCCAGTCAAGACAAGCACACACATTCCACAAATCCCCATTCACTGACCAGAGCTCACTTGATTTATAGAAGAGCATACAAAGAAAGCATCTTGCCAAGTCAGCTCATTAAGTTTATATTAACTTGGGCAATATCATGGTGACTTAGCATAGAACACAGTGGGCTGTTTACAACTTAAACGTTTATATTAAGCATCGTTACAGTGAGATTGTTTATGAACATGGGTCCTGGGAACTAGTATCTTAAAAGAAATCCGCCTGATATACAGCCACATTTCCCTCTAGGAATGATTACACTTACTCTTTTACTCTTAAGGCAGACCAAGTCTAATGGGTAGAAGCCACAAGGCCAAATTAGGCTTAATGTAAGCCAGAACCTATTCCACAATGTGAACTTCCTCAGAGCTATGTAAAGGCTGGATGACTTCTCAGCAGGGTTGTCATAAGGACTCTGGCCCGAGGTGGAAGGTAGGACCTTTAAAGTTCCTTCCAATTCTGATTATAAGGTTGAATCAGTTTCATCTGTTACAGGCCATCAGAATCCCAATTTATTAAGCCTAACTGAACACTGAAGCATGGTCCCATAAAGATCATGAAGCTCACCCCATCTCTGGTCCTTTCTGTGACAGCAGACTCCAAAGAAATGGCTTCCCCCACTTTTAGCACATTCTACCCCATTTGTTTGTACTATCCAGCTTCAGAAATAAAATGCAAATTCTTTCCCTCCCATGTCACAAAACCCACGAATGGTGAGGAAGAGGAACTTCTAAAACCTATCAAGGGACAGGTAAGGCAGGAGCTCCACTCCTAGTAGATTCAGGTTCACACTCAATATGGGCAGAGTACAGAAAGACAGTAGAGAGAAGGAATTCATAGTCACTTTATTCTTATGGCGGCAGGTTGAGACAAGGAACAAAAATCAAGTATGGGAGTAGGAAGATTCATTCAACACCTACTGACCAGCGCTCATTTGATATATAGAGAAACGCACAAAGAAGGCAGCATGCCAACAATAAGCTTGTAAGTTTACACTATCTTTGGTTACATAATAATGTGTTAGCACGGCGCAAGCACAGAGTTAGTTTATGGACCATGGATCCTGGCTGCCCGTACCAAACCAGATCCATTCCACGTTACACACAGGACAGTACAAGCAGTAAACAAGCTAATCCATTTCAAAGGGAAGGAAAGGTTTGTGGGTATGAATAGGAAGGGTATTGTCATTCAAAATATTTAACTTTTCCTTTAACTTAAAAACCAGCCAAACTGTTGCCCAATGCCCACTCCTCCTCCAGTATAGGTGGTAACAGGCTTCAACAAGGATGTTCCACGGCTATCATTGCTGCCACATAGTTTAATCAACTTAAACTCTTGTAAATTTTCCCTTTTCTGGCCTTTACATTCCACCTAATACCACCTGCACCCCTCCCATTTTTAGCCATCATACCGATGGTTGGCTAAAACATAGGTCCACTTTGTCGTAGACCTGGGCAAAGAGTCCAAGCTTCTGGTCCCTCTTGGGTGGAAAAAAAATCAAATTGCCATTTCTGTGCTTCATTAGGTATTTAGTAAAAGATAAACCTTAATATGTGAGACTGCCTTCCCTACTGTTTCTGTTAGGGACTGGCACCCCCTTAGGTTAATGATAAAAGAGCCAGTATGGTGGGCCCTAGGCCAGGTAAGCAGAACTAAGTAAAGGGGAAAACACAGAGAAGAAATCTTTTGACTGAACTTCAGCCAGGAGTAGAACACTGATGGGACACTCTAGCTAGCTGGTAATAGAAATTAGTACATTCTATCAAAGAACTAAGAGACAGAGGCTTACCACCCCCCAGCACCACCCATAATACTGCCACCAAATGACCTGTGGCACATAGGTGGGGATTCCTACTATACTTGCCTTTCTCTAGTTTCACAGTCATCAGAGGTCCCACATGAGCACTTAGGGACTGAGAAAAACACTGTGATTTCACTGGTATAGGGACTCCTGGCTGAGAAAATCCCCTGTCAATATGGGTCAGCACCTTCTCTGCAACTACCAAATCCTAGAGAATCATTCAGAACACTGACTTGCTATTTAAATATAGTTAAGTGACGTGCCCAGAGTCACCAGCCAGTATGGGTCAAGAGATAGGACCTGAACCCAGGTCTTCCTGCCTTCAGGGTGGCACTCCATCTGCTGGAACACACTGCTTACTTTATTTAATTCAATTGACTTACAAATTGGGCCCCCTTCAGTTTGGTTTGTAAGTTAGTTCCCCAAGTGACAAGAACTCCTGGGCGAGAGGTGGTAACATTTTCCTACAAGGGTGAGCCCCAGTATTGACTGGACTTGTGCAGAAGTGACAGAAGGTCACAGACCCATTAGTGATCTACTAAGTATAACACCAACACAAAAATGAAAACACAACAACAGGATTGTGCTCACTTAACTGTTTAATGACATAGATATGGTTTCCAGAGTTGGAAACCTGGGGAGACTATACTGTCTTTTCTTGTCTCCTTGTTTCTACTTTCATAATAACAACAAACGCATTACATCAACAAAGTAACTTCCTGAGTCTTTCTGGACCCTATTCCTGTCCAGGCTGCTGGGCACTGTCTTGTGTACATAGATGCCAGCTGTCTGCCCCTCTTCCACCCAAAGATGACAACCCTAGCAAGGAGGCAGAGTCCCAGGGCTCCCTGCCTCCCTAGGGTGGGGATCCTACCTACCCATTAGACTTGTCCAAGGTAGAATAGATTTATGTCACATTAAAATTGTCAATGTCTGATGGAAAAGGATCTCCATTATGAAAACATCTACTCCCTTTTGATGATCCTTGCTGGCCTTAGTATCATACAGCTACTGTTCCCTTGCCACCAACTATGTCCTTAATCTTGGCTCCATGCCCTGCTCTAAGCCTTGGAACATGCTTAGTAATCACCAGAAAACCATATGACCCATCCCCTATCTTGAAGGAACACCTGAGCCCTTCACTCACCTGTAACAGCGTATGAAGGTAAAGAAATTTAACTCTCTCAGAATCTAAGCCCCAGGGAAAGAAAAAGTCATTAACACCTCCCATGGTCACCCACTCCCAAATCCCAGGCTTGTCTGTAATTAACCACCCCCCACCCCCACCTCCAGCACCCTCTATAGGCCCTGAAGCTGGGCAGAACTTGTTGAGAGAAGGCGCCAACAAAGGAAAAGGATGTGGGGGCTACAGTCTATGTGCTGCACACAGACATAAGGGCTGGAGGGAGGGGAGCAGTGTTTCTTGCCCACACCCCACATCTTATGAGGCCTGTCTTCAGCTGAGATGGTACCAGGACATAGACCCCTTCTTCTCCAAAGCTGAAGGTCCTGCCCTTTCAGTCATGCCACACCTATGTCAGGGATCCTTCCCACAGGGTCAAAGAGGTTCCGTCTTAAATTGGTGGAAATTAGGTCCTTCAAGAGTCCCAGGGCTCCCTAAGTTCTGGGTTTCCCCAGTTCCAGGGCCCTGACTCTGGGCAGGCCCCCTGAGCTGCTGCAGAGTCCCTAACACCTGCTGTTGCCAGCGCTGCTGCTGCTCCTGCTGCCGTTCTAGCCGGTTCTGCTGATCTGTCAGCACTTGGAGCACCTGCAGGACCTGCTGTACAGCTCCCTGCACTGCATCCAGCTTCTCAGCCAACCCCTGGGCGCTGGCCCAGGATAGACGGGTCTGAGTGCCCATGTCCTGAACCTGCGGGGAGAAAAGATGGGTGTGAGGCTGGAAGGGAAAGGAATAAATAGAGCTCTCCAGCCCTCCCATACTCCTAAAGAGACCCCAGCAACAGCAGCTCAGAACCTGGATTATATGGGACTCTTAAGGATTTCTAGTTCAACCCACAAATAAAACAAAAATATATACTACAAGGAGGCATCCAAACTCTATTTTAAGACCCCCCAATAAAGCGGAACCCAATCACTCTTGTTTGAGGCAGCACACCCTTTTAGAGACCTGACTAGAAAGTTGTTTTTTCCCCTAAAGTCACATTCTACCTAGCTTGTACCATGTAGTCAGAACTGAAGCTTCAGAGGAAAAAAAAGAAACTGTGGAAAAGGGGAGCCTTAACCCTAGTCTGAATGTTGGAGGGTGGAAATGTTATATAGAGGAGAAAGAATAAAAAGGGCAAAATACAACTAATTAGAGCTAAAAAGAGAGTTGCAGGTTTCTCTGAAGAGGGGAGTTGAATGCTAGAAGGAAGCAGCAGCTGGTCTTCCCCAGTAACTAAACTAGAGCCCCAGAATCTATTACAGGAGAGATGGCCCCGTAAGGAGTGGCAGTGCTTGGTGTCTCCTGGTGACAGAGCTCTCAGACAACAATAACAGAGAGATCTCCTGTTGTCTGCTCGAGGACCTGCATCCAAGACAGAAGAGGGAGCTTCCCAAGCCTTCTCAAAATGACTGACTCTCTTAATTTCTGGTGACTGATAAAACCAATGCATGAGCCTCACAGAAGAAACCCCCAAAGTCTTCCCAATGATTACAAAGTCTTGGGAAATAAATTAAGAACCAGGGGGGGGCACTGGTTCTGTTTTCTTCCTTGTTGTACACCTGAACACAAGGGATACAGAAAAGAAAAACTCATTTAGGGAGTCAACAATGCTGACTAAGAAGGTGAAATCTGAGAATGGGATATGGATTTGTGGACCATGGCTTATAATGTAAAGATGACAGATTCCTGGTCAGATGCAGCACAGCTATAGAGCCTAGTAGGGAAAATTGCCAGGTGCGAAAATCTAATCAAAAGGGCTTTAATGGATGTGGGAGAAGACTGCCCATGTATAAGCCCTCTTATGTCTTAACTGCCTCAGCAGAAGCAGGAATAATGGGAAGAAGTTGTAAAGCTCCAAATTCAGGACAAACTTCCTAACAATTAGAGCTCTCTAAACAAGCCAAGAAAACCTCCAATGGGGTCCCAGAGAGTCAGACACAAATGAAAATTGACTGAGCAACAACAAGCAGCATGGAATGGACTGCCAGGGGAACTGGTGGATTCCCCACAGCCTGGAGGTGGTGGTTATGTTATCTTAGAGACTCCTTTCATGTATGGGTTGGACCACAAGGATGCTATCCTTTCCAATTCCGAAGTTCTGTAATTGTCTTCTTGGGCCAAGCAGCACAAACCAAATCTCTTGTCCACAAGATAGCCAGCCCTCAAATACCTGAAAAGCAGTTGTTACTTCTTCTAAGTAAACCTTTTTCAAGCTGCTATCTCCCAATTCTTTCAATCACCTCTCCAAAGCAGCATTCCCCCTGCCTAACATGCTCATGTGTCCTATAATCAAAAACTTTTCTCCCTATACTCTTCTACCCATCTCCTCCCTTCCATCTGCTGCCAACGTTCACAATAGACTCACCCATGCTTGCAGCTTCCACCTACCTCTTTATCCTTCCATTCCTTTATCTACTCACATGTGAGCCGGAGTCCTTAAGGTCTGGAAGGCCAGGGCTGGGCCCAGGAGACTGCACTCCCACCAGAAGAGGGAGAGAAGAGGAGCTAGTGCCCCTCTGCACACTCTGGACAGTGGCCTGGGGAGGAAGCAAGCAGGGTCATCCTTGAGTCCCTTTCCCCTCTGAGATGGAAAAAAGATAGGAATAAGGGGATATAGTATAACCCCTGGCTATAATGGCCCATACTCCCTCAACAAAGCAAAAAGATTTCCACCCCCAGATGGGGGCAGCATTGGAGACTAGCCCAAGTTTGAGGGCTGTATTCAAGGCACTACTGCCCCTTCTCGTATAAATTCAGACTTCTCCACTGGACTTTCTAACCCCATTTTACAGGGAAGGTAACCGAAGCAAGAGTAACATGATTTGTACAAGGTTACATAACTACTTCCACCACTTTTACTCCAGGCAAGTAGAGGTAAGACAAGTCATGGAGCACTGTTCCCAATTCCTGCCCTCCCCTCATCAACACCAACCATGGGATACCCTATTCCTTACTTTCTTGTGGAGGAAGATGGCTCTGTCCACAATCTTCTTCTTGACAATGAGGGCAGAGCTCTGACCCCGACTCAGTGGATGAGGGGAAGCAGGCTGACTCACTGGACCAGGAGCCCCTAGCCCAATACCAGCATCATCTATAAGTAAAGCAGGAAGAGCAGCTACAGAAAGGCAGGTGGATCCCAGTCTCCAGTCTAATGCCATGTTTCCTACCTCTGTAGACCAGCTTCCAAGCACTAACAGGCAGACCAAGAGAAGGAATAAATAAGTGTTTTTTTCCCCAGGAAAAAAAACAAAACAAAACAGGAGCCATTCTTCCTAGATAGTCAGGAATGGTTAGAACACTGCCTAGAAATCCCCGGTAAGTGGCAGAGTTTGGGGAGGTAATAAGACATCAAAATTCCCTTGTGTCCTGTACACTGATCTATGAAGAAGTTGGAAGGTTAAGATCAAGGAAAAAAAGGCCTGTTTTACATACTGTATGTCACTAGTGCTGAATGATATAGAAAGAATATCGTAATATTCAGGCCCTTCCCCTGTCTCCACTTACTCCAAGAAATCAGATTACAGGGAACCCAGGGCAAGCTCTTAAACAGAAGAGATTTGGGATCACCTGGTCCACTCCACTTATTGTACAGATGAGGAAACTGAAGGTCAAAAAGGGAGAGTTTTTGCCCAAGGTAGAAATCAGCAGAACCAGGCCTCAAGCCTAGGTCTTGATTCCAGTCCAATGTTCTACATGATACTAGACTGCCTTCCTACAAGGGGAGAACAATGCCTCAAGAGCTCTCTGCCTGAGGCCTAGATCACAGAAGAGGATGCCTGCTCAGCAGATGCCTGGCACCAATTGGCCACTGTCTTCTCCTAGACCAGGGGTGGGGAAACTGCAGCCTAAGGACACATGTGAAGCTTGGATTCAGTCAAAGGGCCACACCTGATGACCTGGAGGGCCACACATGGCCTTGAGACCACAAGATCCTCACCCCTGTCCTGGACACTTGCTGCCTTGTAACCCAAGCAGGGTCAGGCTAAGAAAACTGCCCTGACTTGCCATACCCTCATTCTGCTCTGAAAGCCACCTTTCCCACTATCACATACAATGTATGGGAGACAGCCAATACATAACCCAGGGTGGAAGAGGGAGAAGGGAAAGGTAATACCACCATGACTTGTCCTAACAGATAAAGCAGAGTTCTTAAGAGTAGCTTAAACTGATGGAAGCTCCACACTTCCAGAAGGTCAGAAATCCAGGAGACGTACTCTTCTGCTGGGCAGAGTACAACCCTTGCTGGACAAAACCACTAAGACAAGCTCGTAAGGCCCAGGAAACTTACTGTTAGTGGATGCCTGGGGAGCCTCACTGGAACAAGTATCTTTGGGATGGGCTCCACCATCCTGACGAAGAGATGTCACGCTGACAATCCTAATGCCCTCTTTGCCTTCCCAGCTCTGACCAGCTCCAGGTTCTCCCCTGGGGCCAGCTGGCTGGCTTTCCAAGGACTCCTTTGGCTCCTTGTTGGACACAACCACTAAGACAGGTCTGTAAGGCCCAGGAAGCTTACTATTAGCAGATGCCTGGGTAGCCTCACTGGAACAAGTATCTTTGGGATGGGCTCCACCATCCTGATGAAGAGATGTCACGCTGACAATCCTAACGCCCTCTTTGCCTTCCCAGCTCTGACCAGCTCCAGGCTCACTCCTGGGGCCAGCTGGCTGGCTTTCCAAGGACTCCTTTGGCTCCTTGTTGGACACGACCACTAAGACAGGTCTGTAAGGCCCAGGAAACTTACTATTAGCAGATGCCTGGGGAGTCTCACTGGAACAAGTATCTTTAGGGTAGGATCCACCATCCTGACGAAGAGATGTCACACTGACAATCCTAATGCCCTCTTTGCCTTCCCAGCTCTGACCAGCTCCAGGTTCTCCCCTGGGGCCAGCTGGGTGGCTCTCCAAGGACTCCTTTGGCTCTACCTCACTCTCCTGCAACAAGTCCCAGAGTTGCTCATCCTTCCAGCCAGCCCGACTAAGTGCCAGCCGCGGGCTATTCTGGTCCCTGGGAGGGAGAGGATGGCTGCTGCTGGGCAGGGGGCTGAGTTTCACATTCTTTCGCTTCAAGAAAAGATAGACAGCCTGTGCTGTGACACGGATATTGTCAAGCTCCAGGACCTTCTTGATTTTGCGAAAACTCAGCCCCGCTTTCCGAAGTTCCACAATTCGCTTCTTGGCATGGTCATCTAAGCGACCCATGACCCTAGCCTGCTAAGGCTAGAGTACATCCAGGGTCTCACTCCCGCGGAGTCCCTGGACCTGTCTGATGTTTGTTAGGCAGTTTGCCCCAAACGAGCAGCCTGTGCAGACACATATGCATACACACAGGTAGCCTTTGGAGACACACAGAGGAAGTTCCCAGGGCAGAAATCATCAAAAGGGTCCCAATCTGATCCTTGTTGATCCTGCAAAACAAACACAACTTGTATCAGCCCCATCTTGGCTCACCCTCTCTCCTTCCTCAGATGATAGTCTAGTCCCTAATATGCAACTAATGGATGGCTAAGGTAATCTTTTCCCCACCATCTCTGCCCCTTATATCCAAGTATCCCACTAGGGACCAATTTGAATTCCTCAAGGACAACTTCTCTCGCTCATTCTCTCTTAATTTCCTAATAAACTGTTCCCTCAATCATCTCCATCTCTTATCTCTCCTTATCTACTGGTTCTTTGCCTACTGCTTTCAAATATGCCCAAGTCTGCCACTATACCTTCACTATTCCGGGCCATATATATTCAAGCTATGGTCTGTCTCTCCTAATTTTCTCAAACTCCTAAAAAGAGTTATCTATATGCATTGCCTCCATTACCTCTCTTCAATCTTTGCAATGTGGATTCTGACCTCATCACTTAGCAAAAATTGTCAATCTGATTTTTTTTTTGGTCCTCATTCCTTTTTGATATTTTTTTTGCCACTTGTAACTACTGATTATCCTCTTTGAGTTTTCATGACCCTACTCTCTCCTGGTTCTCAGGCTCCTTTGCTGGCTCATCATCCATATTATGCCCCTTAACACTGAGCCCTTTTCTATCTACTCTCTCCTCATGGATTAATGATCACTCAACATGTTCAAAACACAACTCATTATCTTTCCCCAAAAAACCCACCCCTCTTCTGAGCTTCACAATTTCCATGGAAAGCATAATCATTTTTCCAGTCTCCCATAAGGTCGATTACTTTGCTAAGTATTTTGATCCTATTTCCAAAACATCTTTCTTATCCATCCCCTTCTGTTTACCTGAGAATCACTCTCATTACCTCTTGCCTTGACTGTTAAAATGGTCTCCTGCTTGGTCTCCCTTCCTCAAGTCTTTCCCCATGACAATCCATCCTCCAGTTGCCAAAGAGATTTTTCCTTAACTGCAGATATAACCATGACACCCCCCTACTCCACAAACTCCCTGTTGCTTCTAGAATAAAATAGAACTTCTGTTGGCTTTTAAAGCAAACCTTCACAACACAGTCCCACTTATCTTATAATGAAGAAACATCCTCATTATATGTTAATTACTCTAAGGTCCAGCCAACTATGCTTCTTTATGTTCCTCACATAATACTTCACCTCTCATATCTGTCCTGAAGGCTGTCCCAAAGTCCTGAAATGCAGTAATTCCTTATGTTGCCCTCACAGAATCACTCTCTTCAAGACAGAACTGAAGCTATCTTATTACTCAAATCTTCCCCCTCCCCCAACTACTTTATATTTTTTATGTTAATATACAACATATCTTATGAAAAGAACATAACCTAAATAGGAGTAGGGGCTGTTTTTTACCTTCTTTTTCTGGGGGTTGGGGGTGGGGGGGAGATTTGTATCCCCACCTTAGCACAGTGCTTAACACCAAATGTATACTTAAATCTCCATGACAAGTTGATGTATTTATATGGGAACAGGTTGTATCTTACCTAGTAACAATATTTGCAGAAGATGGAGTGGCTTTATAAAGTACTTCCTGAGCAGCCCTGGAGGCCACTGAAATTACAACACTTCAACCCTAGCGCAATGCCTCAGGGTTTTTACTGGGACTTTACTTTTCAGGAAATGGTAATAGCATTTGCCCTCTTTCAGCAGGATAAACAGTTAAAATAGGAAGCTATCCCAAGGCCCAAAACGCTTCAATCACCCCTCACTCCACCTGCACTGAAGGTGTGCTCAAGTGGTTGCCAGGATATGACACCCTTTCAGGTTCCCCCTCCATCTGGCTCAGTCACTATCACTAGTCAGAACACTATGCCCAAAAAACGTCATACCACATAACGCAGTGGAAACTATTGTCCCCATTCCCTGTCTTCCCTTTCCCTTTTCTTCTCTTTTCATAAAACTGTAATGATAGCAAAACCTGAAGGAATAGGAACTGAGACAAGTAGAGATGTCACGTCACCTCATCTTGAGGGAAGGGCTGAGTCTGGGTACCTTACTCAAGTCCATATCCAGTCAGACTCCTTAAAAGGACCTCAGTGTTCCCTACAATCCCCACTAGCTATTAATTAGCAGGAGAAATACAAAATCTAAGAAGAGAACACCACAGCGAAACCTAATTTATGGAGCCACAAGTAGGTGTGGTCCCACGGGGCCCTATCCAGACATCAAAGATAAATAACATAAGAAAGGCCTCCCAAAACAAACCTGCAGCCTACCCAGAAGAGTCTTCAGTCTCTTTAGACTCTAAAGTTTAGAAGTAATAGTTAACAAAAGTAATGTCTTTCGATCTCAAGGGTAAGTAGACTGCAATCCCTATTCTGTCTACTTAACCATGACTTCTTGGGCACAACTTCTTTTACCTGATCTAGGTGACTGAGCCCCACTGTTTAAAAAAAAAAAACTACTGTATTTGTACAGTCACCTACTGAAGCTTTTTTCTTAATGTGAAATTTAGCTGAGACCTTTAAAAACGTAAGTAGTTAGTAATAAAAGACTTTCTGGCTCAACTTTACTCAAAAAAAGCATTTTCTGGCTAGTTATAATTTCTATAACAGATTCCCCTAGTGTTTACTTATCAATTTACAAATTCACCAAATTTCCCAATCTGCTATTTTTGATATGTAAATCTTTTCTCCCCATTTGCCAGCTACAAAATTTACAAGTTTATCTGTAAAATGTAAACCTCTACTATTCCTTTCAGTCACAGTAAAATTCAACGCCTTTTCTTCTTGCTGACAAAACTGAAGACTATACGAGAATTCTGAAAATTCTATTCTTTGCTCACTGGTCATTTAAGATACTATAAGCCTATGCTCCAGTTATTAAAATATCTCTTCATGTTGATAGTTTTGATCATCAACGAATCCTTGGATATTCTCACACCAATATCTTGTTTGTAAAAATTACTGACATTACTGTTAACTGAGCAGGGGCTGAGAGCCTCAGAGCAGGGGCTTTTTAAATCTTTTTTTTTTTTTTGGTATTCTGTTCACTTAGCAGTGACTGGCACATAGTAAGCACCGAATAAAAATGCTTTTTTTTTTAACTACCTTTTTTAACATGTACAGTAGGAATGGCTTGAATTTAGAGTCAGCCAAGGTAATGCCACTGTGTGACCAGTCACTTTGCTTCTCTCTGTAAAACGAGAGAAGTTGCACTGAATGACCTGTAAGGTCCCTTCCAGCTCCAAATCTATGATTTAATAACTGGGGGATGGGGTGACTGGATCGAATACGTGGGAGCTAGTGCAAAATGGCCGATCAAGCCTTTTTGTGGTCTCCAGGATCCAGTCCAGCCCCGCCTCCTCCAGGAAGCCTTCGAGGGCTTCACTTTTTAGGAAGTGCAAATCGCAGATACCCCAGCAACAGCACTTAAGCCGGCGATGCACGATTAGTTAAAACAGGGTGCTGGCAAGGAGGAGATCGGGAGCCCCTTCCGGAGCGCACACACACCCCCACCCCCGCCTTTCAAAGGTGCTCCGCAAACACGGTTGTCACTCACGTCCTGGAGATGCCCCCTCCGAGCAGGGAAGCGCAAGAGGGTTAGGGGAGCCTTCACACCACGAGACCCCAACCGCGAGCTCTCATTTCGGCTTGCCGAGGACCCCTGTGCCCCGGGATCTCCGACTCTCCCGGAGTCCAGGCGGTCCCGGGCCGGAACTGAATCCCTTTTCCTAGCCCTACGCCTACGAATCGTCTTCTTCGTAGTTGCTGACGTCCCGGCCGCCGCAGGGCCGGCACCTAAGCGAGCCCGACCCGTGGGGAAGCAGCGCGGCCGCCGACGCCGCCGCTGCCGCTGCCTCGACACCCCGGCAGCTTCTCCCCGCGGGGGGTGCGCGCCCGCGCCCGCGCCCCCGCTGTTCCGTGCGCGTGCCAGCGAACCCGCTGAGGATGCCGGGAAGGTTGCGGCCTTAACCCCCTCGGAGCCGGAGCGCATGAGGCTCATTCCCCACCAGAAGCTCTCCCACACTCTCTTCCTCGTTCCACGTTTCTGTGTGGGCGTCCGGAGACGGCCTCGAAGCGGCCCTGGGGAAGGCGGATCGCCGCGGCCCTGCTTTACCGACGAAATCGTAGGTAGCCGTGGCAGACCTTAGAAAGGGCCTCACACAATCGGCTTCGGCGCCAAGGCCCGCCTCGATAGGTTTTGGACGGCCTGCGGGAGGAAAGGTAAGGCCACAGCCGCTCGCTCGACCTGCTGGCGGAGGGATGGCGAACGGCGTAGAACAGCCGTCTTGTTCCTTTAACTGGTACGTAAGCCGTGCCCACTTGCGTCAACATCCTGCGCTCCGCTCTGTCTTCCCGCCCTGGCGTGCGACGTCATCTCTGGTCGCCAGAGAGTGCGGGAGGAGGAACGGGCATTGCAGGCGGCTGACCTGAGAAGATGTAAGTGTCGAGAAGAATCCGGCCCCATCCGGGGTTCCGCCCGCCTCGCTCTTGCCTGGGGCCGACCGCCATCCCCTGGAAGGTGGATGGTGGACATGGACCAGCGCCTCACGGGCGGAAGGAGTCCCGGATGGACCCGGCGGGATCGAAGTCTGAGGGAGAAAGCGGCCCCGGGCCTGGCCCAAAGGGGAGGAGCCAAAGGATGGGGGAGGGGGGGAGGAACCTGAGGCCTGAGGGAAGGAAGCCGTAGATGCAGCCTGGCTGGAGGTCGTGGGGACGCGGGGAAGGGGCTAGAGGCCCGGGCAGACCCGGGAGCTAGGGGTCAGAAATAATGCTGGGGAGAGGGGGGCTGGAACAGACGGGTGATGTCGGGTGTCATGGAGTTGCCCGACAGAACCCGGTTCTTTGTGGTTATTTCACGCGAAAATCTTGCAGTCTAGGCTTCCCCCAAGTCGTCCAGATTCAACATGCTGTTGAATTGATGTAGTTGAAAATTAAAAAAAAAAAAATGAGCGTCTCTGAAGGCTTAGACCTGGAGAGGACAAACTGTAAGGTGGCCCTTTAGGGTAGACGGAAGTCACTAAGGGCTTTGATATGAAAGATTTTGTGTGTGAAAGGAGCCTCCAACCTCCTTTCCTTTTCGCGCCTATCAAGATAAAGTTTAACAAAATGTCTGTTAGATGAGTACTAACTGCTTTAATAGAGGACTGACTACTCAGTCTAGTTCACCCAGAGTCCCCGATCTTGAAAGCGTGAACATTAGGGGCATTTATTGTTGGCAATTTTGTGTAGGTTCTTCCAAAATTTGTCTAAGTTGAGGACGGGTTTGCATTTGAAAGACTCTCAAATACAGACAAATGAGTGAAATTTGATGCTAGTGGAAGCAAACCTATTTATTTTTGCCCTGTCCTCACACTTTACAGTTTGTCTTGCCAGCTGTTACTTGTTCAAAGAGGCACCTAGATTCAGCTGTCCTCCTATCTTTTTCTCTCTAACCATTTATACAGAGCTGCTTGGCTCTATATAAGGTCAAGGGTTCTCTACACTTTGGTGCAGCATTCTGCTTTTGCCAAACGTTCATTCCAGCAAACATAAAAACAGGCCCTGGACAATAATAGTATTTTGTTTCCCAGATAAGATAGAGCAGTATATGCACATGCCTAATATAATCAGTGTACTAGTCCTAACCCAAACCTGGGCTTCCAATTTTAAGAAGTGGACATATTAAAGGGGTTGAAACAGGAGAATCAGTTACTTGTAAACTGTAAGGAAGAAGCTCTGTTCCTGGTTGGTTCAAAAAAGGGCAGTGGAGCAACAGACAGAATTCATGCCAGTTTATTCTCTTCCTGGTGGTGAACAAGGAGGGCATGAGGAAAAACACCTGCACCCCCTAGCCAGTGTCCACTTGATTTATAGAGAAACAAAGAAGGCATTTTGCCAACAGCAGGCTCATAAGTTTACATTAATTTGAGCAATATCTTTTTACAAATTTAAATACAAATTTGTACAAAATATGTGTGGTTATATATGATGCCCAAGCATAGTGGAGTTATTTACAGGTCATGATCCTGGGAATTAGTATCTAAAAAAGAAAAACAAATCCACCTTACATATATAAACTCAATTACTGAATTCAGCATATAACATGTGGCACCTGATTGTAAAAGTTTTGAGGTGTTGGGGTGAGGGGCATCTTACTTAGAGCTGTCCTGAAAGTCAGGAAGAACTGGCTTTAAACCCTGCCTCTTGCTGGCTACCTGACTTTGGGCAAGTCACTTATTCTCTAAAGTGTTCCAGGCAACTCTTTTAAGGCTATAAGTTTCAAAGAAGGTGCCAACCTGCCTTATTAAAGGGAGTTTCCTCACGTGGTAGTTCTCCATGCCAATAAAATCATAGGTACAGTTTCTAGTCCTTTAGTCTTAAGATATTATTATTTAGTCTTTGATATAAGAGAATTTTCCCTGGGAGCAGGATATATTCAGATATCAATGTAAAAACAAAAGTATCGATTCATATATTTAAAGAGAAAGAAAGGTAAGAGGACATGAATTTTGAGGTATAATATGTTAGCTTTTTACTGTTAACAGAAACTTCAAAGTTTTCATTAGGTTGGTATTAAAATCTGTCATATCAATACGTCTTAACCCTGCGGAGTGGTGATCTTATCCACTGTTGTAATAGTATATTTTTATGTTTATATCATGCAAGAAATTTAGCAGTGATCTAACCAAGAAGAGATCTCCTATAAGGAGAGGTCCAGGTGACTTGTGCTTTGTCTTCCATTTGATGACTATATTGTATTCCAAAGGAATGAGGGGGGGTAAAGAAGCTTTTCACCTTCCCTTGGTGAAAATGAGCTTGCACCTATAAAGGATATCTTCCTTTACCTCTCATTCTCCTTCCTGTAAGCCTGCTTTGATAAGAAAATACCAGGGTAAGGTGAAAACTCCAGACTCCCTTCCTTTAGAGCCAGGAGAAAACCTGTGTGAGGAGATGTTGAATTGCTCCTGTGATCAACTTCTTCCTCAACCTTTTTGTTCTGCAGCGTTCTGTGTGAACACTCAATGTATATTGTATTAAATCCATGGTGTTTTTCTCACCTCCTTACCCCACCCCCACACTGCTGATTTTTCTTTACTGTAAAGTAGATTTATTGCCTTTGATTCTTTTTAAATCCTTTTATCTTGTTATTAGGCTGCTCTATGGAGTAAATTCGATTAGGGATCGGTTCTCAGAATCAAGGAGTTAGAAGTGAGAGCTCAGATAAGTGAGTACTTATCCAGTACTGCTTTGAACCACCTCAGAAGGGGAGAATGGATTTATCAGGAATGAAAAAGAAGAGCTTGCTAGGAGTCAAAGAAAATAATAAAAAGTCCAGCACTCGGTAATCCTTCTGTCAGCTTTTTCTGGTGCTAATTTTGGAATAGCCACTGCTAGGGATCCCTCAGGAAGGGCAAAACTTAGAATTGTTTGCTTGTTCTCAGTGAAAGCTTCCATAAACAACTGGTTATTTTGCCCTGTAATTAACTGGGATCCCTGCAAGCTTTTGGATGCCCTATCTTTTAAACTGTGGCATATTGTGTCAGGCTGTGATTGGGAATGGCATTGTTCTCACCATCTCTTTTTCTTCCCTTCTCTAGGGCTCCCTCTCCCACCAAACGTAAAGATAGAACTGATGACAAGTCAAAGGACAGGTCTAAAGATAAAGGGACCACCAAAGAATCAAGTGAAAAGGACCGTGGTAGAGATAAAGCTCGTAAGAGGCGCAGTGCCTCCAGTGGGAGCAGCACCTCCAGGTGGGGATTTTTTTGGTTTGTTTTTTGTTTTTTGCATGAACTCTGGGGGAATTGGATGCTAAATCAATGTGCAGGTGCAGTCAGATTATAGGGATGATTTCTTTGCAGGCAGCCTCTTTATACAGCAGATAAACTCAGTGTTCTAGAAGCCTATTGTCTTTACAGAAAATTTTTGAAGAGTCTTAGAATGTAGGGTCTTTAGTGGAGTGTTCAAGGCTGTCCCTTCCCATATTACACACCATGCAAGGTGTGTAACTTCTCAGGTGTATTTATTTTTGATGAGCATTGGTATTAACCAATCTATAACATAAATTCAACTTTTAGACCAGCTCCAAGCAATTAGCTACCATTTCCCCAAGCCAGGCCTGTTCAATTTTAACATGTGCACAAGTTCTGTAGTTGCCCTCCTCCACACTACTGACTTCTTCAAGTACCAAGCCTCAGATTCCTTCTCTCTGGATTGAGTTCCTGTTACTGCTCCAGAGTTTGGCCCCCATATTAAAGGTTTTTGCTTAAATCTCTTTGCCAGTCCAACAAATAGAGACATTTTGGCATTAGAAGTAACATTGCTCCCTAAAAAATAGTAAAGTAAAAGTATGGGCTCCTCTCCTTACAAGAATTACCATTGAGCCTGGGGTTTCCTAATCCCAATTTAAAAACGTTCTGCTCCCATTTCTCTTTATTCCATGACCCTTTTACTCCTTTGAACCTTATCACTCAGCAGGTCTCGTTCCAGTTCCACCTCCAGCTCTGGCTCTAGTACTAGCACTGGCTCTAGCAGTGGGTCCAGCTCTTCTTCTGCATCGAGTCGTTCAGGAAGCTCTAGCACCTCCCGAAGTTCCAGCTCCAGCAGTTCTTCTGGATCTCCTAGTCCCTCTCGAAGAAGGCATGACAATAGGAGGCGTTCCCGCTCCAAGTGAGTGCTGGCCTAAACCTCTCGCATCTCTCCCCTTATACTTTGTAGCCAATTGGTCATCTAACTGATGGTGATATGTGAGCCTTCCCTCCATGCATTTGAGTCTGTCCAGTTTGAGCTAAGAAACCACAGTTGCCAATTACTCTTTTAAAATTTGAGTGTTGGTGGTATTTTCAGCTTTTTATCATAGAATCAGAATGTTTGAGGTAATATCAAGCATCAGTTAGCAACCTGGTAGGTTAGAAAGAGATCAGTTTATATAAGATCAATCAATAAATATTTATTAAGCACTTACTATGTGCCAGGCACTGTGCTACACACTGGGGATACAAAAAGACAAAAGACAATCCCTGCCCTCAAGATGCTGACAATCTAAAGAGTAATTGCCTTCCATTGTTGACCTAAGTGGAGGAAAAAAAGGACTTTCTGGCTACCAGCTAACATTCAGTAACATTGTACAATTTTGTCTTTGGAATTTCTAGGAACAATATAATATCCAGGGTAAAGGACTTGCTTTGAAAATATTATTTGCATGCTGTTGTGCTATAAGAAATGATGGGGGGGGGTAGTAAAACTTGAAAAGACATACATGAATTGATTGTACACAGTAACAGCAATATTATAACAAAGATTGACTGTGAAAGACTTAGCTATACTGATCAATACAGTGATCCAAGACAGTTCCAAAGGACTCATAATGAAAAACACCATCAACCACCAAAAAGAGAACTGATGAACTTTTGACTGCAAATTGAAGTATAATTTTTTCACTTTATTTTTCTAGGTGGTGGTGGTGGTGGTGGTGGTGGTGGTGGTTGTATTCCAGAACATGGCTAATATGGAAATGTGTTTTGCATGATTTTGCATGTATAATTGATATCACATTGCTTGCCTTCTCGATGGGTGAGGGAGGGGTTGGAGGGAGGAAGAGAATTTGGAACTCTTTTTTTTAAAAGAATATTAAAAATAAATAATTTTAAGAAAAAAGAGAAAGAAAACATTCGCAGTTAATGTTTCTACCAAATTGGAACCATGTCATCATATGCTTTGAAATTGTACATCATCTTGAAAATCTAGGGAATTTGTAATTATTTTCTGACATAGCCGAGAGGCTGATGAAATATCTGGTGTTTTTAAAATCAGATCAAAGCCACCTAAAAGGGATGAAAAGGAAAGGAAGAGACGAAGTCCTTCACCAAAACCCACCAAAGTACACATTGGAAGACTTACTAGGAATGTGACAAAGGTAAGAAATCAACCTAGTAAGCAGTCATCAAGCTACTATTTGCTTGTACATGTCCTAGTTCTGGGTAGTTGTTTGGTATTAGGTGTTAAAAATTGTAGTTGGGCTGACCAGCTCTACATATGACATAAGAAAGTGGTAGATATGCAACATAAGACCAATTTCAAGGCATCGTTCTGCAAACTACCTTGGATTTGGAGTACAGCAAGCTGGGTTCAGACCCTGGATCTACTTTTGTGTGACCTCCACACCTCAGTTTCCTTACCTATAAAATAAAAAGTCTGGCTAAACATCTGACCTACTGTACTTTTGGGTCGTCAGTGGAGTTTTATGTCCTAGGGAGTCTTGTGTTTCTGTAGTGTTTGTGATGGGGCCCAAATTTCCTGGCCATTTCCATTGGTCACCCTGAAGAGGTGCTTTTGGATTTAGAAATTGGAGGCAGGAGGAGAGTTTGCTTTCAGTGAAATAAACCATGATTGGTTAGACTCACACCTAATAGATTGTTGAGTAATTTTTCTTGTATTCAGAACATTCTTGTTTCAGAAATTAAAAATTTCCAAGCTATAATGAACCTTTCTGAAGTAGTACCTTTGCTTATTTTCATTTCCAGCTTTTCTTCTCTCCTTCCAAAAGTCCTATTTGGAACATATTTTTTTCAATTAATGTGGTTCAGAATTAGTTTGTTTTAGAAAGTGTACAACTGAAAAATTTTTATTGGCCCCCTCTTAAATTTAAATCACTAGAGGTACAAACTACAAAGAAGAATTAAGACAATTTAGGTTAATCCCTTAGGATTTTGAGCCATAAATATAGAGCCAGAGAGGAGCAGTAGATAATATCTGTCTCAAGGGTCTTTAACCTTTTTTGTGTGTGCTACTACAGTACCCTTTGGCAGTCTGGTGAAATCTATGGACTCCTCAGAAGCACATAAAATATAATACATAGTATTACAAAGGAAACATTATCTTGAAATAGTTATCAAAATATTTTTTTAAAACAAGTTCATGGACCTGTCTTAAAAATTCCTGATCTTTACACCCTACATTCTAAATGGATATGAAACGTTAATATTAAAGATCATAATATAAAAAAATTAGAAGAGAAGCAGAACAAATCCTGTTCCCAGCTGTGGGCAAGAGATACATCCTTAACTAAACATGAGATAGAAATACAAAAGGTAAAATAGATAATCTTTGACTACATGAAACTCAAAAGCTTCTGCTAACATAACTATTAATGCTAACATTAATGAAAATAGGATAAGGAGTCAAATGGGGGGGGTTCTATGAAATTTGATAAGAATTTCATATCTAACATAAATATATGTGTGTATGTATATGTTTGTATGCATATATACATATATATGTGTGTATATATATATATGTAGGACATGATCATTCTTCAATAGATAAGTGGCCAAAGGATATGAACAAACAGTTCTTAAAAGAATTGTGAAGTATTCACAGCGACATTTTTAAAAATGGGGGGGGCGGAGCCAAGATGGCGGCGTAGCAGCAACATATCGCAGCTCTCACATAGCCACCCCAAAATACCCATAAAATAGGACTCTAAACCAATCCTACAACTCCAAAACGCACACAAGGATACTTCCCACTAAAGTCAGCTCGGCTACGAGGAACCATATCAGCACTGCAAACCGAAAACCAGCCTGGCCTGAGGCTGCGGCTGTGCCCAGGGGGCGGCTGGTCGGGAGGAGCCTCTCAGGTGAGTGGATTAGCACCAGCTATGAGTGGGGATTGTGAAAGGGGGAGATAAGCAGTCTGGTCGGAAGGTCTCCAGAGCGGAAAAGCAAAAGGCAGAGGTTTTGCACCCGCCTCAGCATTGTAGCTTCCCGCCCACGGCCTGCAGACAGCAGGGGGACTGAGTGATTGTTTTCAGGCCAGTGCTCTCACGTTGAGCGGCCTGGATCCGGATCGTCATCTTGGGCCTTGGTCTTGGAGTCTTCATTATCCAGTCAGCCGTAAGTCTATGGCAGCCGGGAGGACCCCAGCGATTTGGGACAGAGCTTTCCCTTCTGGAAGCAGAGCCCCACAGAGATTTAAAAAAAAAAATTCACGGTCTGAACAACCATGAGTAAGAATAAGCATAAGAAGCAAAGTAAGAACAGCTCCCAAACCCTA
>CM053590.1:101845815-101860000 GCA_028646515.1 Pseudochirops corinnae
CATGAGAAAAAGAAATAGCCTGCATTTCCAGCCAATTTATATACAAAGTTTCTGTACAACTTCTGTCTACAAAGTTTCTCATTGGTGTATTGCCAAATTAATGTAGCTATTCAATGAATTAAGCAAAAGTTAATATCTGTAACTGAATGTGTATGTAAAAGCATTTCTAAAGTGAATAATCGGAGGATAAGCAAGCTTTGTGAAACAAGAATGTATGTCTGCTATTCAGTTGTGAGTTTCAAGTCAGAAACCTCTCTTGTTTAAGGCAATACAGTTATGTTAGTGAAGGAAAGTTTATTAGTCTGAGTAATGGGTTATGCTAGCCCATGCCCACTCTACTTCTGGTCATTTTTCTCCAATCTCCTTTGGCTCTTGTTTGTTTAATCTCTTTGCGGGATTTGTATCTTTTAGACACAATGCATTGCAAGCTCAGACTGATTACCACCTACCGCTTGAACACCACTGCACCCACTCCTCGAATGATGGACCCCTGAGGAAGACAACTCTACGCCCCTTCTCAGCATGAAGCAGCCTGGGACTGAGACCTTCCTCTCTTGCCCCCAAATGATTTTGGGTCCCATTTGTTTGAAGGGGGGATGAGGTGCTGGGGTGTGTGGGGTGCTGGGGTACCTTTAGCAAAACAACATGGGTTCCCATTTAGTAAGAGCCCACAGACCCAGGCCTGACCTTGAATTGTCAGTACTTTGGAAGCAGCCAAGGTTTTGCCCAGAATCCACATCCTCTCCATACTCCCCCTACTCCCCAACTAAGAGATGCCCCCATTTCTATGAACATCTCCAATGGCTTCCCTTGGGGACTTAACCTACCCTAGCCAGCCCCAGGGTGAGGAGGTGAAGAAAGAATCTGCCAACAGATGCTGCCTAGAGGCCCAGCCCTTCACCAGCTTTTCACCTACAGGCCTGATGGGTGTCTTTGGCATCATCACACATCTGGGGAATGTGGGCAGGGGAACTATCCCAGGCCATTCAATCAACCAACTTTGTTTGCCCACGAGTAGCAAAACCTCCCTTCGCCCCCAAAATCCAATCCTGAGTCACTGTCTCATCTCCAACAGACAAATAAGAGAGGTGACCCAAACTGGGTCAGGTTCCCAAGTGTTGGAGTGCCTTTGTAACTTTGTTTGTGACATTGTTGTAACTTCAGTCTGTAAAAATCTCCGTGTGTGTCTCTGCTCCGACCTGCAATTGGCATCCCCCAACAAAAATAACACTGGGGGACGTGCAGGCAGTTTGTGTCCTCTCCCCTTCCTATGATCTTGTTAAATCACCCTATGTTAACCTGTATGCCGCTACCATTGAAATTGATAGGAACCAAGGGCTATCAAGCTCCAAATTGAACCATTTCAGGATGACGTAGCACCTGCAAAGCACGCTCTGCAAAACATTTTGGTTATGGTCAACCCTGCTAGATAGCAAGCCTCATGAGGGCAGGGTCCTATCCAAACTTTATATCTCACTTTGCTTTTGTGATCCATTAGCCTTCCCCCTAAGTGTATTTATATGTTTTGCCATTTGGCTGTTTATACATTTAATAATGATAATGTATTATTTCATTAGCCCGGAGGAAGCTAAGTGGCACAACCTGGGACTTGGAGTTGGAAAAACCTTCCTTCATATTCTGCCTCAGACACTTAAGTGTGGGACTTTAGGTCACTTAATCCCTGAGACTCAATTTTGCCATCAATAAAATGGGGATAGTGATAAAACAGTGGGAGGATCACATAAGTTTATATGTAGTGAAATGACATGACTTGACGGGTCTTAACAAAGTGACCAGAGTCCGAATTAAAAAGTTTTAAGGAGCTTTAATTTATCAGCTGGGGCTACTCCATGCCAATTAAAGGGGGAGCAGCCCAGAACTCAGAGGTGAGGAACCTTTTATACATTTCATTAGGTTTAGGTATCTAACTAACACAATTTGTTACTAAGCAGGTTGTCATAGAGATACAAACAAGTGGTTACTAAGGCAAGCTGAGGGGATGAGTGGAGGGGGTCTGCAAGGTAAGCGGAGGGGCACAGGGCAGGACGACTGAGAAAGGAAAAGATAGAGTAAAAAGATAGGTAAAGATAAATTACTCTAGGGAGGCTTCCCAGGTTCATAGAGTGTCACTTGGCTGAATACCACAGAATTTCACTAGGCTGATTACTAATTTCAGAAAATCTTTCTTAACTATTTCTTGACCATTAACAATCCTAAGCATAAGCACAGGAAACTACAATTAGACGAAGCCTGCCCTGCGCCAGCCTCCAGCCCAGCCCTGGTCTAAAGAAATGGGGCTCACGGCGGAGGGGCCGTCTAGCGGACGCAGCACACTAACGCCCCAGTTCCTCAGCACATCAGCGGAGAAAGGCTGCTGTGGACACAATACTTGATCCGAAAGGGAGGTGGCCCGCGGAGTGATTCGGCCTTTGCGGGCATCTCACGGGTGGGTGGAGAGCCAGCGCGCGTAGAGGGTGTACTTGGCGGGAAGGGTGGGCGAGAGCCCTGACCGGCCACTGGGAGGGTCCAACCAGGAGCGGAGAGGAAGGGGAGCTGCAGGAGGGTGTCCCTCGGAGGATTCCCGAAAATAGAAGGGGGCCCCCCGAGCGGACGCAGAGCCCTCGCAGCTATAGCGGCTGAACATCGGTCGGGGAGGAGGGGGCATGCCCGCGGCCGTTAGGCCCTGCGCCGACAAGGGTGCCCGGAGGCGGGGTGGGGGCGTATCCCAGCCCCGCCCCGCCTCCGCCCTCCCGGGTCTTGCTCTTTTTCTCCTGGGCTTGGAGCTCTCGCCCCTTGTCTGGCCAAAGATGGCGCTCAGGGTGGTGTCGGCGCTAAAGGTGGGGCTCGGCAGCCCGGGCTCCGGGCTCTTTCGCTCAGGTCAGACTCTCCCCGCCACCGACCTCTAGCGGGGAGCCGGGCGGGGCTGGGTCAGCCGAGGACAGGGGCCGGACCGAATCGGACGGGAACCGACGGGGGCAGAGAACACAGCTGGCCAGCCAGTCAGTTCTATTGGGAACGGCTTGGTCCCTGGTCGCTGATGCCCGCGGCGGGCGGGGGGATGGGCAGTAGGCTCTGGTTAATGTTGTGCGGACCAATTGTTCGGGGCTGCTCCAGGCTTACAGGGCCCCATTCTTGCCAGATGTTCCTCTGCACCCTAAATTACCCGGTGCCCACCTATCCTTCACTCCCTGCCCAGTGGTCTCCCCACATAGATAGCCAGTTACCTCCTCCCCCACCAAAGGCCCCAGGAGCCAGTGTCAAGCACAATAAGATAAGAGGAAATGGAGTTTTGTCCATTCGGTAAATAAGTGGTTGTCATTTTTTTCCTTTAAGTGCCCTGGACCTTTGGAGAAGTCATAAAAATGTCATTCGCCTTCAAAGGTTGGGGGTCTGGAACTTAGCCTCTTAAAAACCTTGTAAAACACCAAATGCTCTCGGGGAAGAAGAATCCCGGCCTTCCCTAGTGGATAGCAAACTCCTAGGAGATGTGGTAACCCTGCAGAAAAAAGTAATGGGGAAAATGTGCTTTTATATTTACAGGAACCTTTCTTTTCTGTGCTACTCAACACAGACTGGAAAAAATGCCAAGTTCTATAGGCTTCCCAGCAGCATCCAGGAGACCGTTTAGTAACCACCGAATTCTAGTGGATTTGGATCAAACTCTTGGTAATGCCATTTGGGAACTTTGTTCTCTTCTAAATTACCTCTCTGTGCCTTTTTTGTTTTCTTTCCCCTTAGGCTTTTCCTTTAAAAGGTATTGCTCTTCTGTAGTCCAGTCTATTTTTTTCACCTTACCTAATTGAGTCTAAAAAAGATGGCTGCCTTTTAAAAAAAAAACATTAATGTCAGGAAAACAGTACACTAATTTCTGGTTCAGTAATCTATGTTATATATCTATATTATACTGTTAAAGTTGGAAAGGACATTAGAGATCATCTTGTCCAGTCCCTCAGTTTTTTGCACCTGAGGAAAATGAGGCCTAGAGAGGTCAGATAACTCATCCCAAGATAATACTATATGGGTGACTGAATACTTGTGACTAAAATACCCTTCTCGAACCAAATCTCCTAGTTCTTTTTTCACTACCTTTTGAATTTAGATTATAAATTAGTGCCTAATGATCTTTTTCGTGTAAATATATATTTATTTGCCACTAAAGTATAGTTTTTACAATACAAATTAATTTGTCAGATTTCTTTTTTTAATTAAATTTCATTTTTTCAATTGGCCAAAATCTACATTCTCTCCCTTTTAATATCTCCTCCAACCTCATTGAGAAAGAAAAACCAAACTTCTGTTATGAATGTATCTACTTAAGCAAAACAATTTCCCATATTGGCCTTGTGCCTCCTCCCTCCCCCCCACCAAAAAAACAAGGTTTCATTCTCTGCCAAGTCCTTCACTTCACAGTTAGGAGATAGATAGCAAGTTTGATCATGAGTTTTCTGGAATCATGCTTGGCTATTACTCTGAGCTGTGTTGCTAAATCTTTCAAAGTTGTTTATCCTTGCATTGTAAAAATTTTATAAAATGTTATGGTATAAGTTATTCTCCTGGTTCTGCTCATTTCATATACAAGTCTTACCAAATGTCTCAGAAACTATCCCCTTCGACATTGCTTGTAGCAGAATATTATTCCTTTACATTTATATACTATAATTTGTTCAGCTGTTCCCCATTTGATGGGCAACCCTCTCAGTTTCCAATTCTGTGACACACACATACACTCTGACTACTTGTACTATTTTTTTCTTTAATCTGGAAGCTCTAGATTTTGGCCACAATATTCCTAGGAATTTTCATTTTGGACTTTCAAGATGTTACTTTAGATTCTTTTTATTTCTACTTTACTCTCTGATTCTAAGAGATCTAGGCAGTTTTCTTTCATGATTTCTTCAAATATAATATGTAGGCTCCTTTTTTGGCCATAGCTTTTAGGTAGCTAAATGATTGTTAGATTCTGTTTTCCTCTATTTGTTTGCCAGGTCATTGGTTTTTGCTATGAAGTAACTTAGATTTTCTTCTTTTTTTTTAGTTTTTTGATTGTTTTATTATTTCCTGTCCCATGGAGTAACTAGCTTCTGTTTCATTCTAATGTTCACAGTTAGCCCATGGTTAGGTTACCTCTTGTGCCAAACTTAATTCACTTCCCAATTCTTTCTTCCATAGTTCTCATTTCTTTTCTAATTTTTTTCTTCAAATGCCCTCATTTAATTTACAAAGACATTTTTATTTCTCTTTTTTAACTCTTCATCTCTTTGAAGAATTATAGTTGAATTTGTGTGCAAGTTGTGTTTCTTTGCTTATAAATGTTTTGCAGTCATTTTCTTCCTCTGGATTTGTGTCTTGAGTGTCCCTGTCACAGTAATAGTTTTTTATGATAGTATCGGTTTTTTTTTGCTTGTTATTCTAGCCTTCCTGACTTCAAACTTTATGTGATGGTCATTCTCTGCGCACTTCTGGTAGTAATGGCTGGGCTGGGTCCTTTTGCTGCTTTCTTGGCCTATTGATTACTGTGTTATTAACAGGATCTCTGGGCAGCTCAGGCTGGGAACCTGAAAGCTTTCAGTGCACCCAGAGTCTGATCAAAATCTCATCACTGTTTCTTGGTCTGAGCAATGGGCCTGTGGACTTGTTCCATTTGAAGTTTCAGAAGACTGATGCCAGGTATAACCCACTATCAGTCATCTGGAAAGCACTGCTGGGTCAGAGTGACAGAACAAAGGCTTCCCTTTGGTCTGAGATTTCTTCCCTGGCTATTCTCTTATAGGCTTTAGACTGAGTTGGAAGCTGCCACTTGCTTAGTACAAAGTCTGGAGTCCATGACTTCTCCTCAGCCTGAAACTAGACTGAGGTCCCATTATGAGTCAGCTGGATCTTTGACTCAGAAACTGGGTCAAATATATACTATATATACCAGCTGCCAATTGACACTTGTTCTGATACTCTCCATAAACTTAGGCCCTTTTCTTCTGGACTTGGGACTTCTTTCTCTGGCTCATAATCTTTGTTCTACCCTTTGCCTTATTGGCTAGAACTCGTTCCCAATGTATTGATCTCTTTCTTTTTCCCTATGCCAACCTTGGCTGGAAAAATGACTAAGGATTTTCTTTTCTTGGATTTTTTTAGTTTTCTTTAGATTTTTTTTTTTTACCAGGATTTAGTCTGGTACATTTTCTAGAACTTTTTGGAGTAGTTGTGAGGAAAGGGAATGCTGTATTTCTTCCTATCACTCCACCATCTTGGCTAAACCTCCAGTCAAACTTCTCTACATATTTTAATAGTATTATTGAATCCTATGGCTCGTATTATTTGTGACACTGTGTAATACACAGCCAACACATCCCTGTTGTTAAGAAATTTATAGTGTAAAGAGCATAAAAGAATATATTAGCAAGTTTTTACTAAGGACTTTCTTTGTGTGCAGCCTTTTTGGAGGCTTCATGAGAAGGGAGAAGGATGGTATCCTTAATTTTTAGGAAAGAATGATCCTTCTCCCTCTTAGATCTCAAAAAAAGGAGGAGGGGGAGATTAATCATTCAACAGATATTTATTGAGCACCAGAAAATTAGTACAAAGAATGAGACAATTACCACTCGTAAGAGCTTAAATCTGATGAAGGAGTTGACAAGTACTGTACATGTGAAAAATATATACAACATAAATGTAAAGTGAATCAGTACAAACTTAAACAAAGTAGTTGAATATAAGTGGTTTGGGAGAGTGAGCACCAGCAGTTAGGGGATCTGGAAAGTGTCTTTATGGGCTCCTTGAGAAGGAGAGTTAGCTTTCATGCCAGGTGATCATATCATGATCACCCCCTGAATACAGGCTGTTATACTTGTCTCTCTAGTCCTGTTAGCATCTGTTCCTGATTATATCCAAATATATAATATTTGGATATTATATCCAAATAATTGGTTTCAGAAGCAGTCTGAAACAAACTTGAAGCAACTTTGTTTTGTGACTTCAGGGCATGCTTGCTTTTTGAATGGGGGAGGGACAATGGGATGAAGAAGAGAGGGTTCTATGATTAGAATTAGGAAAGACCTGGATTAGAACTTTGCCTCAGACATATAATAATTGTGTGACTGGGTAAGTCTTTTCACCTTCCTGAGTCTTTTTTCTTATCAGTAAAATGAATGAATGAATGGAAAAGCATCTATTAAGTACTTACAATGTACCAAACGTTGGTCTCAATGTTATGGTTATAAATAGAAAAGTAAAAGCTGTCCCTGCCCTGTAGGAGCTCATGTTCTAATGTGAGAGGAGAATTTCAGAAAAGGAGTGGATTTTGGGATATAAGATAATGAATTTTTTTTTGGACATGTTGAGTTTGAGAGACCAGAGGAGCACCCAGTTGGAGCTATATAGTAGGCAGTTGGAGATTTAGGACTAGAGCTCAAGATAGAAAATAGGGCTGGATAATAAAGAGAGCTGAAAGTCATCTACCAGTCATAGAAGTGATGATGGAAGCCATGAGAACTGTGGAGCTTACCACAAGAGAGTATGCAGAGAAAAGAGGACCAGTTTAGAGCTTTGGAGACATACCCAGAGGAGAAGGTGTATTCTAGATAAGGACCCAGCAGGTGAGGCAGAGGAAGAATCGTCCTAGTAGGAGTTGAGCCAAGAGAGAAAAAAGAGTGATAACAGTATCAGGTGTTGCTGAGAAATCAAGAAGGATGAGGATTTAGAAAAAGAAACAGATTTGGCAAATTAAAATTCATTTGTTACTTTGGAGACAGGAATCTTGAGTTGGAGTGATGACATTGGAAGTGATCATGCATATATAGGTTGCAATCTGCACCAAGAGAAGGAGTTCTTTGATTGCCAGAATCAGAGAACCGTAGAATTATTGAAATTATTATTGAAGTATTGAAATTAAACATATATTTTCTTTAAAATAAGCAATGCTTTCAGGAACAGTTTAGTGTAGCAGAAAGCACATAAGAGTTAGACGCTGAAGACTTCTCTTGTCTCCTATTTATGTGACTTTGGGAAGTCAGTCACTCAACAAATTGCTCTACAGAATGATTGGATCATTTCACAACTCCCACAATGTATTAGTTCCAGTTTTCCCACATCTTCTCTAATATTCATCATTCTCCTGTTTTGTCATGTTAACCAATCTGATAGGCATGATGTGGTACCTCAGGGTTGTTTTGATTTGCATTTCTCTATTCAGTAGTGATTTAGAGCATTTTTTCATATGACTATAGGGAGCCTTAATTCCTTCCTCTGAAAACTGTCTGTTCATATCCTTTTACCATTTTAGATAGACTATTCCTTATGAAATGAATGCAACAAGGGACTGATCTATAAAGCAGAACACAAATTTAAAAAAAGTTTTCCACTAGAACACACACACACATATACATACACACACAGATATATACATATATATTTCTACTGGATATCTTCCAAAGTTTTATCGGCTTAATGATCATGAAAAGTACATTAGTAATATTCTCCTGGGGCATACTGGTAAATATTTCACAACCTTTTCTCCATCTCTTTCCTGAGTCTAGACAATTAAAACACAGTAAATCAAGCTCTGGTTGGTAGTAGTTGTAAGCTGGGTCCAGTATACCCCTTAAAGTAACTGTCCATTTTGCAGAGGAGTAAACCACCTCAGAGAAAATTTCAATAATTGTGGGTATCACGGATGACAAATAGCATAAATGAGATTTGAGTCCAAATTTTTTTATGGCAAATCCAGTATTTCTCGCCCACCACAAGCTTCTTCCCAGAATTGCAAACTTCTAAAATATTCTTTAGTGGTGGCATGATTTTCGAGCTCTTCAGCAAGCCTCCTCCTTAAATCAGTGCTAGTAGTATTCTCTCCAAACACTATGGGATCCTGAGAGAAGATATAATGTTGGGGTAGTTGATAGGAGGTAAAAGAGAGCAGTATGACATAGTGTAAAGAGCACTGGGCTTAGAATAAAAAGACTTGGATTCAAATCCTGACCCAACTATTTATTGCTTAATGTGAACTTAAGCCAAGTCACAAAACCTAATCTTGGCCTCAGTTTTTTCCTCCATAAAACCAGTGGGTTGGATTAGTTAGGATTCTTAACCTGTGATGTATGAATGTTTAAAAAATATTTTGATAATCATATTTCAATATATTTGATATCCTTTGTTAATCGTGTGTGTATGTATTTTTTTAAACCTTGTTTTGAGAAGGGGTCCATCATTAGGTGTCACTCAAGCTGCCAAAGGGTCTGTCCGTGGGGATCACCATGGACAGAGCATTCCAAAGCACAGAAAAGGTGGCACTCCTGGCCTAGAGGATTGCAGAACTACCTGCTATAAATACTGAATAAGCCTAGGACTCTGCCCATGCTTATGGGCAAAACAGACAGTCCAGTGTAAAAGCCTAGAGAAATATATCCCTTTTTCTGCTTTAAAAAAACTAGCGTATGTGGTACCTGTTTTTCTAGAAATATGACAAAAGTCCCATTTTTTACACAAAAAATAGCCAGACAACCTGTCCTTGTCGAGATTCCATAGCATTTGAATTCCAAAGATTCCTGGCTCTGACATTTTTTTTTTTGTAGAGCCTCTTCTGAGAAAGGGGCAAATGTTAAAACAGTTTTTTTTTTTGGTAGATTTGAATCTATTTAAAAAAAAAACTTGAGAATTTCTTGTAAAATGCTGCCAAAAGGCTTTAATCAGAACCCCATCTCTCTCTTTTTTTTAAGATAACTAAATCCTTTTGTTTTAGAGTAAGATTGGATGATTTGTGTTCTTTTCTACTGCCTCTTATATTTACCACCTTTGAGAATGTTGGAAGTTTCCAGTCTTGCAAAATTTTCTGTTTTGACATTTCACTCCTTTACCTTTTACCTCTTTACCTTTCACTTACTTTCTTTTTTTTAACTAGAGGATTCTTTGCCAAGAAATTCTTGGGACAAATATAAGGTCCTCTTCTTATTCAAGTACATTGAGCACAGTAGTCAGTTGTTGAAAGCTAGGTATCTATATTTTCACAGGTCCAGACCAGCAGAAAGGAAATTTTAAACCTGACAGAACATCTTTGTAAAAAATAGAAAACTGAGGTTTTGAATTTTTTAAGCTTTTAATTATTAACCTTTTATTTTTGTGTCAACTTAATTTGTAAATATGACCTTTCTAGCAAAGGGAGGGGTGGCACATTTTTTTTCCAGCTTTTTTCAGTGGCCAAGTTTCTTGGTCACTGTACTTATCCAGTGTTCAGTTGTGGGCTTTTTGTTCTATTTTTTGTTCTCTTTGTTCATTATTTTAATCATTTGTGTTGGTTATTTTCCTGGTTCTGCTCATTTCCTCTGTATCTGTTCAAATAGTCTAGGGACTGCACCTTTAATTTCATTGGTGTAGGGAACTCCCTACAGGGAAACTTTCTTTGCAACTTACAGTCTTAGAGTCTCTGTGCCTAAAGCATTGAGAGTTTTAAGTGACTTGTCTGGGCCACAAAGCCATTCGGAGTTAAAACTTAAATCCAGATCTCCCTGGCTCTGGGGCTGCCCTCTATTCACCATGCCTCTCAGTTCTTGACTGAGAATTCTTCATATTCCTTATTCTTCATATTCCTTATTGCTTATGGAGCAGTAATATCTTTTACATCGATGTACCACAGTTCATTCCTCAATTGACAGACATACACTTTGTTTCCAATTCACTTCTACCACACAAAGTGCTGCTCTGAATAATTTGGTGTGTATAGGACCTTTCTTTCTCTTTTATATCCCTGGATATATCCCTAGTAGTAGAATCTGAGTTCAAGAGTATGGACACCAACAATCTTTTAACTGCTAAATGTGATTTCCTTTTCTCCAGTCTTCATCCCTGTCCACCTCCCTAAGAGTCCTCTGAAGTCTTATAACAACCTCCTAGTTGGTCTTTCCACTTTCAATTTTTGACTCTTCCAATCCAGCTGACACACTGTAGCCAGAGTAATCTTTCGAAAATACAAGGCTGACTATGTGGTGGGGCAACTGGGTGGTGCAGTGGATAGAGTGCTGGGCCTGGAGTAAGGAGGACCTAAATTCAAATGCAGCCTCAGACACTAGCTGTGTGACCCTGGGCAAGTCACTTAACCCTGATCAACTAAAGCAAAATAAAACAAAAAAACCTTCAAGGGCTTCCTAGGTGCTCTAGGATAAAATACAAACTCTTCAATTTGACTTTTAAAGTCCTTTACAATCTAACTCTGGCCTACCTCTCTAGGCTTATTTCCCATTAGATTCTCCTTCACACGCTGTACTTTTCGGCTAAATTGGCATTCTTTTAGATCTAGCTTGGCATTCCATCTGCCCACTTCTGCCTTTGTGTAGGTCAGTTGGTTCTCAACCTTCCTAATGCTGAGACCCTTGTATCTGGGCGTACTCGGCTGGAGACGGATACATCGGAAATATGTGTTTTCCGATAGTCTTAGGCGATCCCTGTGACCCCTGTGAAAGGGTCATTGGACCCCCAAAGGGGTCGCGACCCACAAGTTGAAAACTGCTGGTGTAAGTGGTATTCTCTGCCTCTTTACCTCCACCTGCTAGAATCCCCTAACTTCATGTGTTGCCTCTTAGAGAAAGCTTTTCCTGATCCCAGGTGAATGGGGAGAGCTCTTAAGTGAAGACTCCCCAGAGGCTGTATTGGAATGTAGACCAGAACTTTTGTTGAGAGCCGGCTAGGGGCAGATCGGCCTCATTTACTTATCGGAATGCACACTGGAACTTTTGTTGACAGGTAGGGTGAGAGCAGACCGGAATCTTTTGTTTGGGAACAGGGTGCGGGCAAATCAATGAGGCCCGTGAGTTGCCTCCCTCCTTAAGATTGTGTAAGATTGTGCGCCCGCAGCGGGACAGACAGAGCTGAATTCTCTTTGTTTGAATTTGCGCCCAAACGGGACCCTGCCCCTCCTCCAATGAGAAGTTAGGGACGCCCTGGTCTTTCCCACGCTGAGTTTGTACCCCCGCTCTCACCCAATAGAAGTTAGGGACAATGGAAGAAAGTACTTATTATGACACTCAGGGTTATTAAAAAGAGGGCACCTGGAGGGGCTCTCTCTCTCTCTCTCTCTCTTTCTACGGACATGCACTGGGGAGGGAGGCTCCCTCCCGGCTTCCTGGGAATTTAGAAATAAATATCCCTGTTCACCGCAAGCTCTCTTCTGCATTTCCTTTAATTGGGTAAGTGGGGTTTCTGACCCACACACAGGGCATACTTACTCTAAGAGTGGGGTAAGGTAAAACTAACTCTGGGGCCCCTTTTTAGCCCAAAGGGGAGTTTTGTATCCCCAGTACTTAGCACCTCTTAAGTATTTGATAAATGGCTTATTGAGTGATTGCCATGCAAGGTAGCCTCAAGTAAAGCCCCTATCAATTTGTAGTGCTTAGTCCTTTGCAAGTTCAGGGAACCAGCTCACGTTTGATATGCAAGAAATGTGAGTCAAAGAGAGCTCTGCCAATGTTTCACAGTCTGAGATCAAACTTTCTTGAAGTATTCTATAGCTGTCTTCTAGGAAACCCATGTGGCAACCTCCATAACCTTTAATTTCCTCAGTTTCTCACTATAGCCTCATGTCTAGTCTTCAGTAAGCTTTTATAGTCCATATATGTGTGTATTATATGTAGGTATACGCACACAACACACATACACATATGTATGCGTGTGCATACAGATTCAGAACAGGGCAGCAGCAGCAGAAATACCAGTCATCCTAAAGTTTAGGTAACCTAAACAGAGAAGGCTCCCATAGACCTTTTCCTCTTGTTTCTTAGGTTTCTGCACTCCCAGAAAGTCCACTATGACATTCACAAAGATTTTCCCCATTTGGCCTCTTGCCTTAAAGGACTTCCCTCTAGAGGGAACATAGTGCTTAGCAAAGTATAAAGTAAACTTTACTTTCCAGTGGCTAAGAAGCTGAGGCCAAAATTATATTACATTCTCCAAAATACCAAAACATGAAATGATGCAAGCAACATCTATGCTGACATGAAAAACATCTAGTTTTTGAACATTTGGGTAGATAGGCTCAACCTATACTTACATCTTCCAAAACTGGCCATTTGAAAAACCAGATCTTTCTAAGCAAATAGTCAAAGAGAATAAAGGTGTCGTTTCTTGGTCAGTATCTTTTTATCATTAATCCTTATCATTTCATAGCTGTGAAGGAAATGTTCCCATAAACTTTTAGGGCATCAGCATGGAAGCTAGGATAAGGAAGAATAGTTACATACAGATAAGTGATGAGTGTTCTCTAGTTCTCTACTCCAAACATCCTTGTTTTTTTATCTTTACCCACTGACCATAAAGGCTTAAAACAAATTTTTGGGAGAAAGTGGTTGTATATTTTGGTAATAAAATACTCAATCATCCTGTAAACTTGTTTGTGCCTCCTGATCAAAAAAGAAAAGGAGATTAAATTATCAAAATTTAAAATGAACAAGGTGAAATTACAATAAATAGAAGACATAAAAAGAATTATCAGCTCTTACTAAGGGTAGTTATAGGCCAGCAAATCTAAGAATTTAAAACAAATAGAGGATTACCTACAAAAATATAAAATAATTGAATTAAAAGAACTTGAAATAGAGAGCTAAAATAATCTATTCTCAGGAAATAAAATTGAACTAGTCTTACAGTAACTACCACTTATCTAGAATAACTTATAGATTAAAACATTTAAAGAAAATTAAAACCTATGCTACACAAATTATTCTTGAAAATAAAGAAAACGCTACCAAACGTCTTTTGTGACATGTAGTCCTAATAGCTAGATGGAGAAGGCTAAAACAAAGAGAACCATAGAACAATATCAGTAATGAATTTTGGGGTAAAAGTTTTAAATAAAATTCTAGCAAAAAATATCCGTGAAAATTATTCACTCTGACCAAATTGGATATTATACCCGGAATAAGCCAGCATTAAGAAAACAATTAGCATAATCCTGTTAAAGCCGGAATTTGCAAAAACACATTATAATATTAGTTGATATTATTGAAAAGCCTTTGATAATATAACACTCAGGCTAAAAAAATGTATAGGATTAAAATGGCCATTTTAATGTGTTAAGTACAGATCTGAGATTAAAAACTAGCATTACTTGCAATGAGAAAATACTACCACATTCCAATAAATAGAAAAATAAAGCAAGGACACCTACCCCACCCTTTCCCTTGCTGTTATTTCATATAATTCTCAAAAT
>CM053590.1:101878021-101888096 GCA_028646515.1 Pseudochirops corinnae
CTTCAGGTGTGTCCCTGCGTGTCCGTGTCCCCGGGAGGCACCTGTTGATCTCCTCCAGGAGCGCGGACACGGCGCTCAGGTCCGGGTCTCTGACCTCTTGAACCAGGGTCACGTCATACTCCGCCAGGATCTTCGGGGAGGGGGCAAGGGGGTCACCCAGGAGTGACAGCACAGGGTTCCGACTCCCAGTCCCCCTCCTGGGGACCCCGAGGCCTTCGAGCCCCGCCCTACCCGCCCCCTCCCTCCACACCTGTGCCCGAGTCCCGCCCCTGCCCCGACACCTGGGCAATGAAGCTGCCACAGTTGGGATCGGCCACTTTGTTATCCCCGAAACTGCGGATGTTGAAGGCGCCCACGCGGAACGGGGCTGCACGGGAGGCGGCGACCTCTGGGGCCGGTGCCAGGGGCCAGAACAGGAGCAGCAACAGGGCCAGCAGCGCCCCGGGTAGGCGCATGGTCCGCGCACAAAGACGGCTGCGGAGTCCAGAAAGGACGCGTGTGAACGCGCTTACCCACTCACGCCGACACATTTTTACATCTCTTACCCGTTTGCACTCCTGCATCTCTACATATGTACACGTTTACCCTCGTACTCGTGTGTAGATGTCTCCGTCCCGGTACCCTTTCCCCATCCCCATTCCCCACCCTCAGAGCGAGGAGCCGGACCAAAGGGAGAAGTCGGTGGCTCTCTCCCTCCCTTCATCCTGACCTCTGGCCGGTAGATCTAAAGTGGGAGGGGGATAGGACTCACGCGAATCGGAAACAGGAGCCGCTCTGCATAGGAAGCTGAGATTATGCGTCCAGGGGAACGCCGAAGGTTCTGGTTCCTGTCCGTGCTGGGCTTCCCAAGTCGGAGTCAGTCCAAGTTCCGAGGATCTGAGGTTAGTTCAGGCACTTAGGTCAGGCTTGGATCTGGGGTGAGATCAGTTCGGGGCCGGGAGCGGTCCAGGGTCCAGCGTCAGAATCGGACAAGGAGATTTCAGTCCTGTGCTGATTGTATTTGAGCATCTAGTCTCGGGGATGTCCCTTTCTCTGCCGGTAAAAGGAGCGGCCCCGCCCCCTTTGGCAATGACGGCCTCTGCAACGCGATTCCACAAGTGGTGGAAAGGGAGGTGCTGGGCATTCACCAAATTTGAGGCTCTGACCCTGTCCCATACACCCCCAAACGGTCAAGGCTGGGAGTGGGGAGAAATTGGTTCAAGGCAGAATTCTTAGAAAGGATGGAAGTGGGAGGAGCAGGGCTTTAGACTGCAGGAGGGACACCAATCAAACACCTTCTTGGTCCCTTAGATTTGGGACTTGTATGTGATAGCTCTATTCCCCTCCTTCCTCCTCACAGGAGATCCCTGTCTTTGGTGGTTGGAGCTGGGACAAGGAGAGCCAGGGCACACCCAAGTACATCAAGTCACCCATACGGAGAGTTAGGAGTGCCCTGGTGATATAAGCACATGGATGGAGCCTGGAGAATAGGATGGACAGGGGAGGGTGTGGCCCCAGATCACACTCCAGCATTGCTCCCCTCCATATCCCACACATGGACACAGACACTGAGAACCAGTCATCCATAGCTACAAACACCAACCCACTGGCCAGTGCCCACATCCCCACCTGCTGCCAGTCACAGACACACCACCATCACGGCTTCACAGCCCTGGAAAAACAGCAGCATTCTGAGCACTTGGGAGCCAGGCAGCATGGGGTGGCCTGTCCTGTACTGGGACAGCCAGAAGCTGGAATCTCACGAAGACACAGTCTTGAAGGCTTTAATGGTTTTAATATTTTATTGTAAACAAAGGAAATATCATTTTATTCACAGCCCCAAATCTGCCATTTGGAATTCTGTTTTTGTCTTAAATCACTCTGGTTTGAAATATACAATATGGCTTTCTGGCCTCCCTCGCTTGCTCAGGAAGGGTCCTGGCAGTGCTAGGGAACAGCAGACAGGTTCTACCTGCCCAGGATGCCCAGTTGGGAAGTTCCAGATCCCATCTTCTAGCACTCCAGACACCTTGGCCCCCAAAGGCTATCTCTGTCCATCACCTCCATCACCTGCATGATTCAAGCCAGCCTTTCCATGATCTTGGCTTTTGTCAGAACTTTCTGGGCTCAGATACTTCTTGGTTCCACCCTTGGCTTCCAGACCATGCAGTGACACATGATGAACATGCATTTGCTCCTGGGTGGTGGGCCAACCCCAACCCCAACCCCAACCCTTCCAGGCCAGGCAAGTCCTTACACAATGACTGTCTGTACCTCCAGTTCCCCCTCTTGTGAGGAGATCACAAACTCTCCAGCATGCTCCAGGATCTCTATGTCGTCAGAGGCCACCATCGTGACCGTTGCCTGCTCAGCTTCTATTCCTGCCCGAGTAGTCAACACAGCACCCTCTCCTATGGCTGAGGCCAAGGTCATGGCCACTTGCTCTGTGAGGCTCTCAGGGGTGGCAATGGTGATGGTATCAGAAGCAGCTGCTGCACTGGCTGTCATTCCCTCATCTCCATCCACTGTGACATTCTGGACAATGATTTGGTGACCAGAGCCTGCCTGGTGCACAATCTGCTGTACTACCTTCATGATGTGGCTGTCCACCTGGAGGGGTGGGAGACAAGGCTCAGCTCCAGGGCCAGAACAAGGAGGAGGGGAAGCCTCGGCTCTCCATATCCCAAGTTGACATAAGGGACCTAAGTTCCCTCTCCCACATAAGGGCACATCCTGACCCCTCAGGATCTGGCCAGACTTCATTCTTTGGTCCTACGTTCTAGGGTAGCCTTAGAAATCCCACACCCTCATACCAGGCTTCACACCCCTAACCTGACCCAAAATCCCCCACTCCTGCCTTCTCTCTACCCCTACCCCACCTCAGCCTGTGTGCCCTCAATGATTTCCGTGGCTTCACTGGTCTCAGTGTCTTCTGTGGTGGCCTTGAAAAGGGAAAAAAAAGAAGAGCTCTTATCAAACCTGGAAGGCCAGGACAGTTTACCCAGTAATATCCTTTTTTCCCCAAAGAAATCCCATCCTTGGTTTCACCCCTCCCTTCCAAATCTTACCCACCCCATACCAACACAGCATGCCACTCCAAGTTCTGAGACTTATGTGCCCACAACCCTGGTCCACACCTCAATGATGTACTCCTGAGTATCAGCCACCACAGAGGAGAACTCCACCAGCACCGTGTGGGCATCCTCAGCCAGTGTCGGGGTCGATGGGCTAGCCCTGGACACCACCACTTCTTCCACCTCTAGCAGGCAGCCTCCTGCACAGACACTTACCTGGTGAGGGCCTGGGCTGGCCCATGGGGAACCAGCCCCACCCCACCCCACAGCCACACGGAAACACCTCCCACCCCAAATCCAAGTCACCAAAGGGAGCCAGCCCCACATGACAGCCTCTCAGAGCATGGTAGAGAAAGCATAAGCCACATGTACCTGCCAAGTCAAGAGGAGGCACATCCCCAAGCTCCATGTCCCACAGCACCAGGTTCCCTAGGCTAACCTTTGGTCCGCAGATGCCGGTTGAGCGTCCCGTGCTCAGCAAAGCCCCGGCCACACTTGTAGCACTTGAAGGGCTTCTCCCCAGTATGATGCCGGACATGCCGCACCAAGGAGCCCTTCTCCCGGAAGCCCCGGCTGCAGAATTGGCACACGTGGGGTTTCTCCTCCAGGTGTATCCGAAAGTGCACCTGCTGGGCATTCTGTCAGACAATATAGGGTTGGCATGAAGCCCCTGCAACCCAGGACCGCCATCATAGCTTCTCTCTCTCCCCCTTTGCACCTGCCACACCAGCTGCTGGAGGCCCCAGGTCAAAAAAGCTCATACAAGGGTACAAGGGAGGTTGGGGCAGGCAGGGAGCTACTTGTAAGGCAGCTTGAGGTCAGAGAGTTGGCCTGGCCAATGCAGATGTAGAGAAGGAGCCTGTTTTGGGTAGGCTGAATCCCAAGGCCCCAGCAAGTGACAAGGTAGGACAAGAAGAAGACAACAGTAGTACTCTCCCAATCCTGACTCTCATGGGCACATCCCTTTCCTGCCTAGATCTTGGTTTCCTTTCTGATGAAGGGGAGAAATAGCCCACCTTGGTCTTATAACGTTTCCCACACTTGGGGCAGGCATATGGACGCTCATCTGAGTGTACGCGACGGTGCCCCTTCACGTGGGCAATAGTCTTATAGAGCTTCCCACACTCGCCACAGCGAAAGCGCCGCTCTCTGACATGCACCTCCTGATGCTTCTTCAACAGGTAGGCCTTGGGGAACTCCTTTCCACACTGCTCACACCTGAACAACTGTTGTCCTGCAGATGAAGGGAGACCAGCCCCCCAAGGCACACACTGAATTCATCCCCAAGCACTCCCTAAATCCTGATGTACACAGACCACAAACATATACCCAGTGCAGCACCTAAACATACAAAGATAGAGAGATGTGGAGATGTGCATTGAGGCTGACACACACATCACAGCCACCTTTGTGGTGGGCTGTGACCAAGTCAACCCCTCTCCTATATCCCTGGTAGGGGAGTCTCCTCTACAACTTCACATCTCACCCCCTTCCCTCTCCTGCTGCCTCATTATCTCCCTTTCTCAAGCCCTTCTCAGTTATGAGAGAGGATCAAGGACAAAGACAGATGAGAATCTGAGCCCAGACCTACCAACGTGGACTTTGGCATGCACTTCCAAGGCTGGGGCTGACCTGAAGACCTCTACACACTGAGGGCAGGAGTACTGTGTACACCCACTCTGGGGCGCTGGCTCAGCCTGTAGGGACAGACAATGATCTCCTAAGACGATGCCCTCCCCCCCCCCCCAACACAAACACAGTGTGACTCTGCCTCAACATGCACGTACAGAACATGACGAATTCAGTCTATTCTCCACTCTGCTGTCAAAGTGATCCTCCTCAAGCCTGGTCTGACCCTGCTTACCTCACTATTCAATAAACTCCAACGGTTCCCTATCACCTCCAGGATCAAATATAAAATTCTGCTTGGCATTCAAAGCCCCTTTCAACCTGGCTCCCTCCTACCTTTCCAATCTTCTTACACCTCACTCGTTCCCCAAAGTACTCTGTGATCCAGTGGCCCTGGCCTCCTGGCTCTCCCTCAAACAGGACACACTATCCTCTGACCTCAAGCATTCTGGCTGGCTCTCTCCCAAGCTGTGAATCCTCTCCCTCCTATTTCTGCCTCCTCCAAGGCCCATTAAACTCTCACTTTCTGTGGGAAGCCTTCCCCAGTCTCCCTTAGCACCTTCCCTCCGAGATGATTTCCAATCCACCCTGTACACAGCTCATCTGTAGAGTTCTTTTTCATGCAGTCTCCTCCCTTAAACTGCAAGCTCCCTGAGAGCAGGAACTGGCTTTCTCTTTCCTTGTGTCCCTAGCACTTAGCACAGTTCCCAGAAAACAGCTGGCAATTAATCAGCTGACAGACTAGAGTATTCTGCCCTGGATGATTGTGCTGATAGTTCATCAGAAAAAAGCATAAATGGGATCCTTTATCCCGGGGGCAGAGAAGAGGCCCACAAATGAGGCCCACATCTACACAGTTATGGAGTGAAGGGCACGAGGTGTGTAGGCCTCTTTGAGTGGTCCTAATTATGGGGCTTCTCCACGATCCCCTCAAGGAGTCAGATACCACCAGTCCCCAAAGTTAACCCCTAAGCTGGAGAGGAGCACATGGTGTAGGCACCTACTGTTTGCACTTCTTCCACAGCTACAAAGTGCTGCTCTCCTGTCCTCATCCCCTCAGGCCCTGGCTCCTGGGCAGTGCCAACACAAGGCTCAGCTGGTATGGGCCCCTCTTCTACCGCAACTCTCTCGATCATGAGACCTGAGTTCTGCATGGCTTGTCTCAGCAAATTCTCACTGCTCACCTCCCCTTCAGATGGCACCTTTTCAGGGACTGATGTCTACAGAGAACAGGGAATAGCAGAAAATGCTGTTCAAAACCTAATAGAGAACTCTGCAAAGAAGAGTCACTTAAAAAAAATGTTTCCTGACATTCTGCCTATTCTGTTAGAGAGATTTGGTCTAGAACAGCCCACAGAGGTAAATTTTACCAAGGAGAGTCTTAGGGGGAAGGGAGGACAGAAGTTGACTCCTCATCTCACTGACCCTCAACAGGATACACAGTGTCTTCTACCACCTCCAAAAAACATCCACTGTGCCCAAGGAACTCAGTCCTGTTCACTCTGATAAAGAGGCCCATCCTCTCCTCTCTTCCCCTCGCATGGTAGTCCTGAGATTTTCAAGGGCTCACCTACCCACCACAGGCATTAAAAAATATACGGGACTCTTCTCCTAAGGGTTGGGTTTACAAATCTGGCCTAAAACAAAGGCTGGACCTTTTCTTGGTACTGGAATTCTTCATAACCCTGCAACCCTTCAGGAGAGCCAAGAATGGAAAGGAAGAGAACAGACCAGCTAGCTGTTCCTCACCACAACTCAATGGATAGTCAATGAGCCCAATTCACAAAGACTCTGAATTCAACCTAACCCAAACACAGTTACCCACAAAGGGCTAGTGCCAGGGAACATCTCCAAAATAGGACTGTTCATTTTCTTCCTGGAGAATTGGCAGAAGACACTGTCCTCACTCCTTTAGTGAAGGAAAATCTAATGCTCTTCATTCAGACAGAAACCTAGTCCAACCCAACCTAGCCCTTTCCAGTCTAGCCAGGAGCTCCACTCACCTCCTGGGCTAAGGTTTTCATGTCCACAGGAAGCTCCTGCATCTGGACATGGACCTCATGGATGACAGTGCCCTTGTCATCGGTGACAAGGTGAATCACTGGTGGTGGTGTCTCAATGGATTCACTAGTGATGGCTGTGACTGTTTCAGTGTTTGAATTGCTGGATCCTTAAAACAAAAAGGAAAACTAAGACCATGAGAAAATCATCATCCCTCCCACCAGGTGCCCACAGGGCAACTTCCCTGGAAAGAAAACAGCACCTAAAGGGGAGAAGGCTAGGGGGGTAGAATCTCCTACTCCGTATCTCAGACATTCTGCAGTCAGTGGTCAGTTATTCCTGGCTTCTCTCATCCTGCCTAGCAATATCATCCCCCATTGTATATTTAAGAAAGAGGCCCCAAGACTGAGTGACATATGAAGGGTAGGCACTTCTGTACACCTTCCTGTTTCCAGGAATAGCCCAAAGATGTCAGGATCAGAGACAACAACAGATCTGTGCATCCTGCGATCCCATATGACCAAGGCATGTTTCCTCGTAACCTAAGAGGGTGTAGAAGTCACCTGCTATGAAGAGCTCTTCACTCCTTATCCCTGAACAAGCTCACACCCTTAATTAGCTCCTCTGTAGGAGGCAGGCCAGGAAGTTCCTAGGTAGGAAGACAGCTGCTTGCTGTATCTTGGGTTCATCTAGAGATTCACAAACCTGGGGGAACCTCTTCTTTGCTAACAACTATTTCTTTGTTCATGTTGAATCGGATTTTTTCTGTACATGGAGTTAAGGATTTCAGGTGTCGGGTCAGAGCTCCAGACTCTCTAAAGCTCTTCCCACAATTCTTGCACTTGTAAGGGCGCTCATCTGGTGAGAGAACAGGGTCAACAGTTATACAAAAGATGAAGAGTAGAAAACAAACTCTAAGGGGAAAAAATGTCTTTCCCAGGTAACAGTCACCCACTACTCACTCAGCCACAGAGGTGGCTCTTCCCACCTATCACGTGGCTGCTCAGAGCCCCAGGTTCAGTAAATACTATCCCGAACTAGAACAACAAGGCCAGGATCCCAACTCTGCCCCAATCCCTTTCTTTGCTGTCCATGTGTACAAAAGGTGGAAGCAGTGATGCAGCTCCGAGAGTTCCCAACCCAAACAACTTCAAATCCAGTTCTCATCTTACCTGTGTGCCGCCGGTGATGCCGGATGAGAGAACCCTTGGTCCTAAAGGAAGTTCCACATAACTTACACTCATAATCCTTCTTGCTGCTATGTGTGATCATGTGGGCTTTGAGGATACTGGCCTGGGAGGGGGGAAGGAGGGTTGTCTGTAAAATGGAACATCTGATTCCACAAAATAAAACAAAAAACAACACAAGTAACTCTGAAGAATAAGAGTAAAATGCTTCAGAGGAAAAAAAGGTGGACTGCCTGGAGCCTAAAAGTGAGCAGCAAACATGGCCATTCTCAGAGAGGCATGGCTCAGGGGCAGCCAGAATCCAACCAGGCTGGTCTACAGCCAAAGTACAAGAGAAACTGCAATGTCAAGCACCATGAAGGGACCTTGGCCCGGGCCAGGCCAGCTCACCGTTTTAAACGTCTTGTGACACAGCTCACACACGTAGCGTCCTTCTTTGTTGACAAGCAGCTTCACCTTTAGTAGCTCAGTGGAAATATCTTGCTCGGCGTCATCAGGGCTAACAGGACCTTCTACGAGCTCACTGTCCCCAGGACCACTTGGGTTTTCAAAGACATGGTCTGTTGCTGTGACAATGACTTCTTTGATATGACCACTGCCTGGGGAAGAAAAATCTTGCCATCACATTCGGCTCTTGCCACCAAAGAAAATTCCTGACAGCAGAAAAGTGGGAAATTGTTAGGGGACTTGGTGGGTGCTGGCCCAATTTCACACAGATAGCCGAGCCTTGGGTGTTTCAGATGTTCCTAGCCCTTTATGGAGAAACAAAGGAATTGCCATTCAGTCTAGGGATATGCTGACAACAGAGGCCTAAGGAAAGAAGAAAACTAGGTTTCCACAGGTCAGCTTGAAGGATGGATCTAGTCAATCTTGGACTTAATAGGAGGCTTTGTTCTTCTGAAACACTACCTGTCAAAAATTCCCCAAATCATAACAAATTTGAGCTCAAGGAAAACTAAAACAAGGCCTCCTCTGGCCCTAAAATGGCCCAATTTTTCCCAGGACAGGACACACAGACCTAAAGCAGAGACACAGCAAGAAGCAATTTGGTCTATCTGGACCCACTGCTTTTCCTGTAGAAGCTTCCTTGAAGAAATAAATTCTGACTTCTGTTCTAGCATTTTAAAATATCAGAACAATGCTATAATGCTTCATCCAGGAGGGACCAGAAGGGAAACTGCACCAAACTGGATCACAAGAGAACTTGAGCTGAAGCTTAACATTCTAACCACTGTAAACATTAAACTCCTAAAACAACGTGTATGAAATTTATGAGGTTGGTCCTTAGAGACAATCAGTAATCTAATGATACATGATTTTGGCAAGTTAATTTTTCCTGCTCTGGAATCAGACCCTGGATAAATGAGCCAGTGAGAAGAGATTCTCAAACCCTGGAGTCACACATGTCATCCTTCCCCAGTACTATGTCCTTTCACCAGCAGCACTAGTTGTTAAACCAGAACAGAACACAAAATACAAAGCCCCATGTAATCTGTGCCTCAAACTCCAGGGCAGAACTGGGCAAAGGTGCCTTTTCACTCTGCCCCAAAACAGGTAGGTGGTCTTATTCTGTGTATACATCATTACTTGCCTGACCCTCCCATCAGCTGTCTCACTGCCACACATCCCACCTTACTACTCTGGTGACCAAATTTTCCTATTCTCTTTCTTTAAATAAAAATTTTGCAGGAGGAGAAAACAAATGATAATTAAATTCGTTCACCATTTAACATGCTTCCAAATTATCTCTTGTATGTCCACTACTGTAAAGATGTTAGGTAGACAATAACAAGTAGTGGAAAGCATGTTGGATTTGGAGCCAAAGAAATGGGTTCAAATTCCAACTCTAACACATCTAGACATCTGATCTTGGGTAAAGTCATTTTATCTTACTAAGCCTCAGTTTTCTTATTCATAAATTGGGGGAAATAATTCTTATACTACCTATTTCAGAGTCTTAAAGAGTTTCTACAAAGTGTTATAGAAATATTTATTAGTATTTTTAAGAAAAATTTCATGGACTTCATAATTACCTGGAGATGCTTATACAAATTGATGCTAAGTGAGAAGAGCAGAACCAAGAAAAACTTGAACACAATCACAGACACATCATACATATGATGACCAATCTTGATAAACTGGACTATACTCAACAACACGCAGCTAAAAGACAACTTTACAATCCTCAGGATGGAAGGAGAAATC
>CM053590.1:101888196-101900492 GCA_028646515.1 Pseudochirops corinnae
GGGGGGGAAGGGAGGGGAGAAAATCTGAAACTCAAGTGATTGTGGAACTGAATCTTGGAAACTAAAAGTAAATAAACAAGTCATTCAAAAAAAAAAATTTCAGTCTTGTGCCCAGTCCTCAGGGTAGGGCATTTCAGGTGCGGAAATACTTCTACCATGGACGCTATAGCCCCTTCTCTACAACTTTAAAAGTCTTACAGTACAGGCTGGTGAAATTGTTTGATATCTGGAGTATTTTGTTAACTATATTTGAATAGAATTGGTTTCATTTGTGATCCTATAGATTTCATTTTATACATTTAAAAACATTTCACTAAGAAGAAGTTCACAGGCTGTAAAAGGGTTTCCTGGACACAAAAAAAGTGAGGAATCCCTGCCTTACTTAGAGATATGTCTGAGCACTGAGAGAATACAGGCTTACAGTGCCAGCATGTGTCAGTAGTAAGAACCTTTGTCTTACAGATTCTTGAATCAGTTTTTTAGCCAATATGGTAAGCTTCCTCTCATTAAAAAATATGCTCCTATTATTGTCATTATTAAAAAATACATTGGTACATCAAATGTCTCTATTTCTGAGACAACTGCTGAGCAGGGATTGTGTTTTCTGATGTGACGCTAACTAAGTCAGCCCTGGACTCATTAGTGGTGAGATTTAACCAGCTAAGCCTGTCAGGCCAGCCCCAGGAAGCTGGAAGGAGGGGCAGGGGCAGGGACAGGCGAGATACAGATGCATTTTAGGATATGTAAGGGGGGGGAGGGAAAACTGGGGAGGGCAAAGGGTAGAGAGATGCAGGAAAAACTGGAGGTGACACAATGGGAAACCAGAAAGAAAGAAATGGCAACAGAGGAGTGGGGGCCTGGTAGCCAAGGAGGAAGCATTCCAGCTAGAGGAAGGAAGCAGTTGGGAGCCTGTGCCTTGTGTGCCTAATTACATGGCTGGCACCAATGTGATCCACATAATAACTAACAGGATCAAAGCAGACTTTCAAGAACAAAGTGGGCGTCTGACTTTGGACCAAAGAGAACTGGTTTTCCAAATAACACCTTCCCTGAAACAGGAATTGCAAATGAAAACCCAATTATTACCTTACACAGTCGGGAGCTGCCACCTATGGATGAAATCTCTTCAACTGTATGAATGTTCAAAGAATTTAAAAGAAAGAAATAAGAGACAGACCCTCTAACAATGTGGGGGAGGTGTCAAAGAGACACACCTTTTAATCTAAGGTATACTACCCCTATCTCTGGCTATCTCAGCCTCCCCTCCTGATTTGCCCCATCACTCTCTCTTCCCCAGCCAGGTCTTCTCCTCTTTCTCTCCCCCTCCACTCTGCTTGTATTAAAAGGCTCCTATCCAAAACAGCTTCCTTCAGGGCCTTGCATTTTTGTATCATACTCCCTCAGAGGCGGTAATGTGCGTCTTGGCTTTCGCTCTTGGCAGAGATCCCTTCCCACCATTTTCTGCCCTAAATCTGTGTATACTCTACTCTCATCCACAGAAGACCTTCCTCTTTCCATCTGAGAAGCCATTTACATAAAGACACCCTGAGCACCAGCCTCCTCCAGGAAGACTTCTCTGATACAGAATAGTCCTCATTTATAACTCCCCTTCAGTAGCCAATACCTGGATTCCACTCTCCATGAAGTAACTGTCTTTGCACTGTAATAACAAGGACACTGTCACCTTATATTTTCAAAGTTCTTTTAACTTTCGAAACATTTTACCATTAATTCAATTGCTCATAATGACATCCCTGTCACACAGGTAGGGCTGGACAGGGATTATTTTCTCCATTTTATAGAAAAAGAAACTGAGGCTGAGAGATATGAAGCAAGTTGTTTATAGCATATAAAATTCCCACCTCTGTCCATCCCACTACCATGCTGTCTCTAGGCCCATCCTATATACATATATATGAATCTGTGTAGCTGATGAACATCTATCCTAGTTGTATTCAGACCAGGTCTTAGAAAAATCTGAGCAATAGAGGTCCCAGAGGCATGCTGGGGCTAGACACACTGAGAAAGAAAAAAGAGAAATGAGAGAAAAAATGGACTGAATGTGGTGTGGACAAGAAGAGACAACCTCCTCCTCCATACCTTGCCCCTCCTCTAGGTCTCAATCTGTGGTACATTTTCTTCTGAAATTTACTTTCAGAAAAAGGTTCTGATATCTGTTCTAGACACCCTAAAACACAGCATGAAGCATAGGATCTTGAAGATCATACGTATATAAAAAGTATGTCACTGAATGAACGGACTGGTATGACATGATTGTCCTTCATGCAGGACAGTCCATCTCCTGTGTGAATGCTTTTGCACTGATTGGAAGGCATTCTTTCCTTACCTGTGTCTCTTAGGATTCCTGGTTTCCTCTAAGATTCAGCTCAAGTACTAACTTCTACATGAGGCTTTTCTAACCTCCCAAGATCCTGGTGTCTCCTCTTCCCCCCAATAAAGATCTTGTAACTACTTTGTACACATTTTGCAAATACCTATATATGTACATTTGTTTCCCCAGTAGAACATAAGCTCTTTGCAATCAGACACTGATTGTCTAGCACAGCACCTAGCACCTAGATGGCTCTTAAAGAATGCATGTTGATTAACTGACTGTGACTGAATTCAGTCCTCTAGGGCAACTTCCATTTCTACCCTAAGCTCTCTCTGGAATGAAAGGTTCCGTCCACTGTTAAAGGAATTTCGGGTATCAGTCAGCAAGTGAGATTTTGAAGGTAAAAGGCCTCATGCTGGTCCTAGAATACATAGCCCCAGAGTATGGATGTATATAAGATCATGGGATTACAGGAGTTCGATTCCAGAAGGCATCACCCCAACCCCACCTTTTCAGCTGAAGAACCTGAGGCCCAGAGAAGTGCAGTGACCTGCCTACCAAGCTCATGAGCTTAGAGAGAGTACATGGTAGAATGAAAACCAAACCTGGGCCCTCTAACCTGGCTGTCTCTCAACAGCCCTTAAATGGAGACCATTAAGTGAATTCTCTCTCATTTAGGAGATAGCAACATCCTGATGGCCAGAGCCCCACTTACCAATGATGTCTGGAGCACTGCTGACATCCTCTGAGAGCGAAGACGTTTCCACAACAATGTGAGCCACTGTAATGGACTCCTCCCCAGACGGGACCACCTGCTGTAATACAAGATGGACTGCATGGAGGAGAGAAGTTAGAGAACACAAGACACAGAGAAAGACTCTGACTCTGTTATGTCTTCTGTTTCTGATAATAATTACTCTCCTTTAAAAGGAAAATGGAGAGAGCATTATTCAGGGAGAGAGCTCTCAGAGCAAGATGAATCCTTCCATCTCTCTGGCTGGGGACGGACTCCCCACTCTCAAACACCAAACTGTGTCCATTTCACAAGGTGTAAGTGCACTATGTGACACGCAAGAGGTTTGGGGACTGGAAACAGGATGTACCTAAGGAAGAAGGGCAAGTAAAGAGCCTTTTGTAGCCCATCCTCTATGGGGGAGACAGTCACAGGTGAGTAAGTCATTGTTAGCCCTTTAGGCTCCCCAAGGTAGGGAGCAGCCCCCAGAGATAACACTAGGGAACTGTCCTTACCTCCTGGCCCAGCAGGGCTGCTGCCATGGCTGTTGTAGCTTCCTGGGGTGTGCGCTGACATGCCTTCTGTATTTTGTGCTGCACAAAGTCTTCAAGGGTAGTGAACTCAGACTGGCAGCGGCCACACTTGTGCACATCATCTTCATCTGAAATGTACAGAACAGCACTGAATAACTTGGGACATGGCTGTTCCTATATAATCTCTGAGCTGGAGGAGCCTTCAGGGGATCTAAGCCAACCTCTCCCTTAAGGAAGAACCTTGGCTAGGACATCTCTAACATGTGACCACCCAACCACAACTCGAACACTTCAAGATCCTTATTACCTCTCAGGTAACTCATTCCATTGTCAAATCAATCAACCAACAAGCATTTATTAAGCACCTGCTACTTCACAAACCCAGCACAGTGCTGGGGTACAGAGACAAAAATAAAACAATCACTGAATTGGGAAAGACAATGTAAAAATATATAAGTATATGCAAGATAATTGAGAAAGAAACACTAGTAATTGGGAAATCAAAAAAGGCTTCTTTTTTGTAAGAACTGAGTTGTGAAGGAAACAAGAAATTCTAAGAACCACAGGTGAGAGAAGAAGGCATTCCAGACCTAGGTATGGCCAGTGCCCAGGCACAAAGATTAGAATGGAGTGCTATGTATGAAAAATGGAAGGCCAATCTGGCTAGTCCACAGGGAATGGGAAGGTATAATAAGGCTAGAAAAGTAGTTAAGACCAGGTTATAAAGGGCTTTAAAATCCAGCAACAGGGAACCACTGGTGTTAATCAGTTTATTGAGTAGAGAAGTGATATGCTCAGACCTGTACTTTAGGAAAATCACTTTGGCATCTGTACAGAGTATGGGCTGGGGAAAGAGAGGCCGGGGACCATTTAGGAGGCGACTGCCATAGTCTAGGTCAGAGATGAAACAGCTCTGATTGAAAATAAATTTTCAGCATCATCCTGATGTTGAACTGAACTGTCTTCCTGCAACTTCCACCTGATAGTCCTAACTCTATTCTCAGGAGTCAGTGAGCCTGTCCCTCTTCTGCATGACAACCATTCAAATATCTGAAAGGAATAATCATATATCATTCTCACCCTCCCCCTACTCTTTTCTTCTCCACGTTAAATGTCCTCAGTTCCTTAAAAAGATGGTGATCAAGGCCTAGGACCCTGCTCACCAAGGATGACCAAAGAACAGATAATCTGGAAGCTGGCCACCCTATGATGCTTCTTCCCTTCGGGATCAGCTGCTGCTCTCTTCATTTTCTGAGTTAGACTAATAGAATCTAGTTCTGGGCACTGTTCTTGAGGGCTCTTCAAATACCACTGGGCTCATACTGGCCCTGGCTCATCAGGAAACACCATCCCATCTATGTAGGCGGTGGCCTACATAAAGCTGCAAGGGTTACCTAATATGTTAGAGGACAAAACTGGGATTTAAAAGATCTCATCAGGTTAAATGATGAGCTGATTTGAGATGAAATTTAATGGGGAGAAATATAAAATCCTACACTTGTGTTAAAAAAAAAGACAACAAAGGAGGCGGAAGCTATGGGTAAGCAAGTTCAAATGATGATGCAACCACTTAATTAAAAATCTGGGAGTCTTTGTGGATGGCAAAGTCAATATGAATCAATGGTGCAATGAGGTTGTCACAATAGCTAAGGTGATCTTAGGTTGCATTAAAAGATGTTTAAAGCAGGAAACAAATGAAGTGACAATTCCCCTCTGTGCTCTTCCGGATTACTTTGTTCACTTTGGAGCACCACATTTTGGAAGGATGTTCATCAGCAGAGACAGTCAACCAAGACTTATTTGGAGGAGACTCAAGGCTTTGTCAACATCTCAAGCTTGCTACCTCTAGAAAGCCACTGATTCAATATTTGGGGTCTACTCAAACTGTATGAGGTAAAAGGCAGCTCAAGTAACAAGAATCCAGCCTGTTTTTAAAGACTTGTATTTGTACCCACCATTCAAATACCTGCCCTCCCCAACTGGACAGGGACACAGTTTCTATCAACAGGGGAAAGGTCTGGGTGGCACAATGGCACAGTGAATAGAATACTAGCCCTAGAGTCAGGACTTGAATTCAAATCTGGCCTCATACTTAACACTTACTAGCTGTGTGACCTTGGGCAAGTCACTTACCTCCAATTGCCCTTCCTTCCCCCCCTCCAAAAAGCAAAAAAAAAAAAAAGAGGTGAAAGGCCTCTAGGATGTCCTGGGCTCTGGGCACCACCCTCACGCTTTCAGAACAAAAACCAGGACAATCTTCTGAAACCTCTCCAGGTTACTAGAGGACACTTAATAGGGTCCCTGTTGGCAGAAGTACTACCTAAAACCTGCCTTAGGTCTATCCTTAGAAACCTCATCCTGCACAGGACTATGACAAGATAAGCAAGATAAGCAAGGCAAGAATCAAAACCAAACTTTGTATAGGTCAAAACCCCTTGCCCAAGACAGCACCAAAAAAAGGAGCCAAAGCTCAGCTCCTCTTCTCATCCTTTCTTAGCTTCCTTACCCCACCCTTACCTCCGTCCCTACTTGCTGAAATGTAAATAAAGACTCTGTTCCCAAGAGATGCAGGCTACCTGGAACTGCATAAAGCTCTGGGCTGTCTGGTTGTGTAGCAGAGCCTGGAACTGGACAGTGCTCTAGGCCAAGTCTGGAAACACAGTGAGAGCTCTGAAGCCCAAGTCCAAAGATTTTACAAAGCCTGATTACTGTTAAACAAATCAAGGTCCTTTGCAAAGAGTCAGGAGAATTTGGCATTGACTTTTCCATTTTCCACATTAGCAGACTGAGGAAAGAAAAGAGTCCTGACATTCATCATCCCCTCTCTGATCTTGTGCTACCCTCTTCTACTTCTGATTATTCTGAAAGGGTCCATCACCTCCAATCCAATCCAATAAGCACTTATTAAGTGGTGGGTGTGTGGGTGTGTGGGTGTGTGGGTGTGTGTGTGTGTATGTGTGTGTGTGTGTGTGTGTGTGTGTATGTGTGAGAGAGACAGACAGACAGAGAGAAAGAGACAGAGAGAGACAGAGAGACAGAGAGAGAAAGAGACAGAGAGAGAGAGAACTGGGACACAAAGGCACAAGGTAAAACAACCCCTGCCTTGGAGGAGCTTACATTCTACTAGGGCAGTGGTTCTCAACCTTCCTAAAGCCAGGACCCCTCAATACTCGTATGTGGACATATCTTGCATGTGGGCGGACCTGCCTGGAGATGGATAGAGGAGCAGTGTCTCAGTTCCTAAGACGTCGAGACCAACAGGTTGAGAGCCAATGTACAAGGGGAATACAATACATAAAGAGAGAAAAGAGCCAAGGTTCAGCTAATCATTAAAAATAACATTTGAAGAGAAGAAAGTACACTAAATACCAAAAAGTACAAAGAATGGCTTCCTGAAGGACAGGAGTTCTTAACTTTTTTTTTAGTATTTTGATAACTGAATTAATAGGTTTCTTTTGTAATCCTACGTATTTTATCTTGTTCAGTGGTTATCAGTCATGTCTGACTCTTTCTAAACCTATCTGGAGTTTTTCCTGGTAGAAATACTGGAGTGGTTTACCATTTCTTTCTCCAGCTTATTTTACAGATGAGGAAACTGAGGTAAACAGGGGTAAGTGACTTGCCCAGGGTAGAGTCTGAGGCTAGATTTGAACTCAGGATGTCTTCCAGACTCCAGGTCCAGGACTCTATCTACTGCACTACCTATGCTTTTATAAAACATTATTCTGAGAATGGGTCTGCAGGCTTCATCAGAGGGCCAAAGAGGTCCAGGACCCAAAAAGGTGGAGAAGTCCTGCTGCAGGAGATGGCTTATGAGTTTCAATATGAAGAGAACAGAGAAGGGAGTACATTCCAAGGCACAGAAGAAAGACTGTCATGGAGACAGGAGGATTGCTGAATGAAAGGAACAGCAAACCAACAAATAGGACAAATAGACAAACAGCAAATAGGCCAGTTTGGCTTCAGAATGCATGAAGAATAATGTGCTATTAGACTGGAAAGGTTGGCTGCTACATCAAACTGTGATTGCTTAAATGCCAAGCTGAAGAGTTGGTATTTTATTCTAGAGACAACAGAGAGCTACTGAAGGTTCTCAAAGTACTAACACTTGAGGAAGGTGGCAGCTGGGTAGAAGATAAGGTAAGAGAAAGGAAGTCAAAAGTACAAACAGGAGGTGATTGTAACAGTCCAGGCAAGGAGTGAATGAGCTTGAGTAGGCACTGTATGAGTAGAAAGAAGAGGGTAGATGAAACATATGTTGTTAAAGGAGACTTAATATAACTTAGCAAGTCATTAGATATGGAGTGTGAGAAAGAAGGAAAAGCTGAGGTTGACTTCAAGATTGTAAACGCGGGTGTGAGAAAGAAGGAAAAGCTGAGGTTGACTTCAAGATTGTAAACGCGGGTGACTGGAAAACAGTGGTGCTCTCAGCAGAAATAAAGAAGACTAATAGAGGGAAGGATTTAGGGGGAAAGATGATGAGTTCTTATTTTGGACATAACTGAATTTGAGATGCCTATGAGACAGACAGTTAGAAACATCTGATAGGTAGTTAATGACATGGGACCAGAGCACAGTCAAGAGAAGGCTGGATAAATAGATCTGGCAGTTATCTACATAGAGATTATAAGTGAACCCATGGAAGCAGATGAGATCATCAAGAGAAAAGGCAGTGGCTCAACTGTTTTGCCCACAGTTAGAGGATGGGGGAGGATGATCCAGCAAAAGAGGCTGAGAAAAAATGTCAGAAAGATAAAGAGAACCTGAAGAGAACAGTATCATGGAAACCCAAGGAGCAAAGAATATTCAGGAGAAGGTGGTCATCAATATTGTCAAGTGATGCAGAATGCTCAAGATAGATGGGGATTAGGAACAGGTCAAAGGATTTAGCAACTAAAGAGATTGTTGGAAACCTCTGAGAGGGTAGTTTCAGGTAAACAAAAAGAGTAGAAGCCAAAAACAAGTGTGAAATAAGTGGGAGTAGAGGAAATAAAAATCATTTCTACATCTTGGACTGTTGAAATCCATCTCTTCTGGAAACTGTCAATGTTTGTGGATTTTTTTTTTGCATTAAACAGCTTTAGTAGGGACCTAATATCCTAGATATAAGGAACAAACACAAATATATAAGACCAACAGCTATTTCCCAGTAAATAGTCAAAGGATACAAACAGTTCTCAAGAGAACTGCAAACTATTACCAACTATATGCACAATTGCTCCAAGTCACTAATAACAGAAATGTGAATCACAAAATTCTGAGAATTCACTCAAAATCCAGCAAATTGGCAAAGATGACAACAGATTTAAACAACCAAGTTCTAGAGAAACTAAGGCAAGGCACAAGTTTTGTTAAAACTCAGCTGAGAAGTGCCACATGGAAAGGGCTGAATTGAGACTGTGACCTCATCAGGGAACTGACATACAACACTAGGATTATGCATAAGGGCCCTGGGGAAGATGTCTCTCTGTGACTCACAACTTTTCAAAGGCAGAAATGCAGTCATGGCTGGAGGACTCCGGGTCTGCCCTCTAGTTAGCCGGGTTTATTGTGCATATATAAGGCAGGAGTACATCAGAAAACCCACAGGAAATCAGCTCCTTACATCACAACCAACTGGAGGCTCTCCCAGCATCCACCTGATGGCTTCATGCAGACTGCATAGCATTTCCAGGGTGCCCATTTCATAGTGGGAGAGACAAATCTAGTGAAGGTTAATTCTCAGTCGAAATCTCTCTTCTTCCCTCTCCCTCACCCACATACCCTCCTCTTTCCCTGGTTCCAGGTTCATTCTCCCCTCTCCTTGGTCTCTAATTCACAGGGTCCAAGGTGGTGGTTCTCTAATAAGAGCTAACTCTCTATAGCAATTGCTATGTTCCAGCACTGGTAAGCACTTCACAATTATTATCTCATCTGATTCTCACAACAACTCTGGGAAGTAGGTGCTATTATCACCATTTTGTAGATGAAGAAACTGCAGCAGGCAGAAGTTAAATGACTTGCCCAGGGTCAGTCACACAGCCAGACAGATGCCTTCTAGGACAATAAAATGGCAAGAGACAGAAAAACTGCAAAATACCCTGTGAGATGGCAGTGACTCTTCCTCTAAGGGGATGTTGTATCCCTTGTCAGCCGGCCCATTTCAGATTTGTATAAAGTCAAGAGCTGGAAGGCACTTGGGAGATTGTCAACACCCTCCTCAACACCCTCATTCTACCGATGAGGCAGCTGGATAAAAGCACCGGGTTCTGGAGTCAGGAAGATGAGTTCCAATCTGGCTTTAGACACTAGCTGTGTGACCCTGGTCAAGTCATTTCACCTCTGCCTCAGTTTCCTCATATCTAAAACAGGGGTTATAATAGCACCTCCCTCCCAGAGCTGTTGAGAAGATCAAATGAGATAGTAAAGAGTACTTGCTACATGTTAGTTATTATTATTATGAGAAAACGGAGGCTCAGAGAAACTGATTAACCCTCCATCACATAGCAAGATCGTGGCAGCCCTGGGCCTAACACTGAAGTCTCCTACCTGCTGATCCTGAACTCTTTCCTATATCACAGCCCCATGATTTCCGTGCAATAATATCGGCTTAGGTGGACCCAGGGTTGGCTGCGAAAAGGACACAGAGCCCGGGCCAGGGGGCTCGGGAGTAGGGGGCAGTGGTGGTCTGCAGGAACGCGGCCCAAGCTCCTCCAGCTCCGTCTCTCTCCACACTCCCCTCCCCCGGCCCAGTCTCAGCTGGGGTCAACCGGGGCGAAGGCTGCGGGGCAGGGCAGGGAACACCAGGGCCTAGGGCCAGGCCAGGTAGACAGGCTCGAGGTGAAGGGAGAAAGGCGGGGTGCCGGTGGGGGGAGGGGCGAGCGAGGGGGAGGGGCACCCGTGAGGTCACGTCAGTCCCAGGGTCAGAGGTCAGGTAGGGACCGCAACCTCCTGGCCTGCCTGCCTCGGGTTTCCCTCTTTACCTTCTTCGCTGAATGGCGTCGTAAGGCCAAGGAAGCCGCCGGGAGCTGAGGCCACTGCCGCCGCTGCGCCTCCTGGTTCGCCCCGCTCCCGCCCGGCCCCAGCCCCGGCTCCTGCCGTATGAGCTGCCGCCACCCGCACGGCCATTGCGCCCTCCATGTCGCAACGCGCCGCAGAAAGATGGCGGATTTACGACCGTGTCGTCATAACAACGGGCCGGGCTGGGAGGGAGGAAAAGAGGAGGGGCAGTGCGAGGGGTGAGATGCTGGGCGGGGCCAGAGGGAGGAATGAGCAGAGTTGGAAGAATTTGGGTGCGTCCAAGCGAGCGATGGAGGGGCGGGCTGGTTGGGGCCCAGCCCGAGCCTTCCCTCTCGGAACCGCACGCGGTGCGCGGGGCTGGGGCTTGGGCTCACCTCCCTCCCGCCCTCCTGCGCACCTCCTTGAGCATGGGCACGCCCTGTCCCCCGATCCCCTCGGCCCTTGCTGCAGTTCTTACGCCTCTTATTTTCCCTCAGTTACTGTGTAGCGATGGGCTTGGAGTGGGGAAGACCTGAGTTCAAATGCCGCCTCGGGCCTGGCCTTGGCAAGTCACTTAACACGTTTGCCTTGCTTTTTGCCATTGTGAGATTAAATGAGATGGCATTTGTAAAACTCTTAGCGCCTCTCTGCTCCTGAACAGACGGCGGGCGCCAGGGCAGGCATCTCTCCTCCAATCGCCCTGATCCCTGCTATATGGGGACTGACGGCCATCATTTCTAAACCTCTGAGCCAATACCCTATTCTGTGTCCTGTAACTCACCATTCAGGTTGTGGACTGGGGGTGCAGGATACTGCTGCTGCCCCTGCCATCTTGGCTTTGTGAGCTCTTGCCACACTGGGCTGTGGTTCTGGGGCTGCACCTCATCTGCCTTGGGGACTTGAGAGGGGCTTTAACCCCCTCCCCAAACCTGCCCCCCAGCTCGGCTCTGGAAAAGAGCTGCGAGTTCTACTGGTCCGGCTATCACCACTGGCAAGGAGAGGTTCAGATGCTCTTTTCCAACACTCTTTCTTAGGCAAGGAATCCTGTGGTATCCATAGCACTACCTTCAACTCAATCGTGAAGGGTAATTTTGATGTCTGTTTGACAATGCCACGTTGCCACATTTGACAATACAAGTGGCACTGTTGAAGTGTGGGGGTTTAGGGGTGCTCAGGACTTCAAAACACCAACACGTCAGAACCTGGCAAATGAATTCAACTCAGGTCTTCTCTCAGGCAAATTAAAACAAAGTTTATTAAGGTTCGCCATACTGGGTAGACTCTTAAGGAGCCTAAGTATTTGTGACCCTTGCGTTGACTAGGGGGCCAGATTGAATCTCCTTTAGATTGAATCTGAGCACCTTCAAGGAGGCAAGATGAAGCTTATATACAGAAAGATTGTGGGAGGGATCTGGGAGTGGTTTAGAGGAGGGGTTTGGGAAGGGATTTGAGGAGTGTAAGTGTTGAGGAAAGGGTGGATTTCTATGGAAATCCTGTGAGGGTTCTTACCAGTCTGAAAGAATTACCAGGCATGAGCAGTCTTGGCAGTTTTAAGAGACTTTATTACATTTGTCAAGGGGACAGGAGAAAACTTAGGTGAATCATCCTGCGAAGTGTGGGGATTGGGGGTACTGATTATATATAGTAACAAAAGTCATACAGAGGTGGAGTTTGGGAGGAGCACCCAGCCTGTCTGCCCTGAAAGGTCCTCCTTTGA
>CM053590.1:101900592-101931840 GCA_028646515.1 Pseudochirops corinnae
ATGACTTACAGCTGGGGGGAAAGGTGACCTTTCCACAGGCTGATATCACATACCCAGGTACCCGAACACAGACAAAGTCACCCCAAAACATTACAAGACCTCAGCAGCCCCCTTCATAAGGAGGATTTTGAGGAGGACTGAGGTCAGACTCCAGGAATGGGATTAAGGGTGGAAAGTAGTTGAAGGCTACTTGAAGATGATGGACTATGGAGGGCTAGGCTAGTTTAAGGATAACAGATTTGGGTATAGATATGTTGAGGGGGTCTAGGGTGGGAAGTAACTGGACAACCGAGGGCTAGGCTGGGTTTAGAGTAACAAAGATTTGGGCCTAGCTAAAATGAAAGGCTTATGGCCTCAGGCAAATGCCTCACTCTATGAGTGGGAAGATTCAAGGGAGTTCCCAGAGCCTGTACCCCATCAGTACCACTGTGTAGCCAGGCATTGCTGATAGGATGCAGGAGGAGACTACAGCCCTTGATCCTCAGCTTAATGAAAATCAAGATCATTGTTCCACCTGAAGCACTAGTACTCTTAGTATTGAAGGCTCCATCCTGAAGAAAACCTTATGTGATGAGTCTTAGCCCTCCATTGTTCATAACAAATGCTTCTAAATGGACTGGAGGTTTTTGTTTTGGTTTTGTCAATGGGTGTGATATGATAATTGCTCAAAAAGAAAAAGATGACATTGGCGCTGGCTTTGCTTTCTTTTGGTTTTTTGGGTGTTTGACTCAGGATTTAAAAACTGGAATAGTGACTTGAGCAGTCTAAGTTGGAGACAAACATCCCCCAAAGTTCTAAAGCTCTCTAGTGTGACGTCAGGCCTCTGGCTGTACTTTTTTTTTGTTTTTTTAAACAGTCATTCCAGATATTGTATAATGCATCGTTACTGGGAGTTTCTTGTTTCAGGTAAGGCTGCCTTGCCTTGCCTTGCCTTGCCCTACAAAAGAAGTTAATTAAATTCAAACTAGTGTGTTGGAGAGGGAGTTAGTAGAATTTCTTATATGTAAACTATGTAATCCTTAAAAAAAAAAAAAAAGCCTTTTTGTATATTCTGCCTAAATACTTTTTTTGTCTGACCATAATGGCCTGGTCCTTTTCCTTCCAGCCCCAACAAAGATGTTAATGAAAGCTTTTTAATCGTCTACCTGGGAATTCATTTATATTAGTCTAAGTAATTGGGCAAGGGGAGGAGCTTTGCCAGTATACTCATTTAAGTTACATTTAAGTTAAGTAGAAAAGGAGAGAGGCAGAAACTGAGAGTAAAGAAAAAGACTCCAGCAGACCCTGGAGTCAGGAGGACCTGAGTTGAAATCCAGCCTCAGACACTTAACACTTACTAGCCCTGTGACCTTGGGCAAGTCGCTTAACCCCAATTGCCCCCCCCAAAAAAAAGAAAACACAGATATTCTGAGTCATAATTTCAACTGACACTTTGTCAACTTTCTTGTTTTATTGTATTTACCATCCATCCAATTAAGAAAACCTTTCTCATAGAATGATTAAACATTTATGGAGATGATAAATTTGTATGACACAGCCACCCTGAATTGGGATGGTTCTAAAGCGTATTTAAGCTTTCTGAATCTTTTGTTCAGGCAGTTAGAACTTAGCTTCTAAGTCCTTGTACAAGTTCGCTAATTTTAAGTGAATAAAATGAAATGACTGTTTCATCTAGCCTGTTGTCTCCTTTAACCAGACTTAAGGTTAACAGATTCAGCATAACTTGCTAGGCTCTGTGTTTAGTGCTAGAGATACAAATGTTGAAGTTTAGGGTTTAGGGGTGCTCAAGACCCCAAAACATCAACACGTTGGGTCCTACCAAATGAATTCGACTCAAGTCTACTCTCAGCCAAAGTAAAACAAAGTTTATTAAAGATTGGCCATAATGGGTAGACTCTTAAGGAACCTAAGTATCTGTGACGCTTGTATTGGACTAGCAGGCCAGAGGAATCTGACACAAACTGAGTCTGCTAGATTGAATTCTCAGCATCTTCATGGAGGCAAGATGGATCTTATATACAGAAAGATTGTGGGAGAATTTAGGGTAGTTTAGAGGAGGAGTTTGTAGAGGGTCTTGAGGAAGAGTCTAAGGAAGATCTTTGATGAAACTGAGGTTAGACTCCAATATAAGGGTGGGAAATAGCTGAAGGCTACCTGGAGGCAATAGACTATGGAGGGCCAGGCTAGTTTAAGAGTAACAGATTTGGGCCTAGCTGTAATGAAAGGCTTATGGCCTCAGGAAAATGCCTCATCAAGTGGGAAGATTCAATCAGAATTCAAAGGGTTTCCCAGAGCCTGTATCCCATCACAAAGAAAGGCAAAAGACAGTCCCTGTTCTCTAGGAGTTCACATTCTGATGGGGGAAGGTGACATGCAAACAAAGATGTACAAACTACAGGATAAATAGGAAATAATTAACAGGAGGAAGGCACTAGAATTAAGAGAAAATTGACAATTTTGAAAAGCAAAAAATAAAGTACATAAAAAATATCTTTTCAGAATTTGTAACTATTGAAAATGATGAGGTATAGGCTCTGTGAACCCCCTTGAACTCTGAATCTTCCCATTTGATGAGGCCATAAACCTTTCATTATAGCTCCACCCAAATCTCAGTTACTAGCCTAGACCACCATTGTCCAGCTAGCACCCACCCATGATCCTCCCAAAATATCTATACCCAAATCTTGTTACCCTTAGACTAGCCTAGCCCTCCATTGGCTGTCATCTCCTGGTGGCCTCTAGCTACTTCCCACCCTTAATCTCTCATCACTGGAGTATGACCTCATTTGACTCCTCCTGAAGACCCTTCCCAAACAACTCCTCTAGATCACCCCTAGATTCCTCCCACAACCTTTCTGTATATAAGACCCCATCTTGCCTCCATGAGAAAGAAAAAAGCTGGAGAATTATCTAGTGCACACTTATTCTGTGTCAGATGATTCTGCCTGCTTGTCTAATACAAGTGTCACAGATACCGAGGCTCCTTAAGAGTCTACCCATTATGGTGAACCTTTAATAAACTTTGCTTTTCTTCGGCTGAGAGAAGACTTGAATTGAATTCATTTGGCAGGACCCAGTGTGTTGGTATTTAGGGGTCTTGAGCACCTCTAAACCTTATACCTCATCATTTTATAGTTCCCTGACCTCTACAAAATGATATTTCATGGCAAAGTTTTAGAAGCCTACGCTTCTATATATACAAAATATACAAATTGATAAAGATCTACAGATTTTTCAGAGCTCTCTTTGCCCACCTGACTATTCAACTTATTTAGATATGTTTGAGTAAATTCAAAATCCCCTCGTCAGAGATCTATTTCTGTCAAGAAATCTGGAACAAAACTGCAGATTCCCACCAGTCAGATGGAAAAAGGACAACAAAATGATGATTAAGAGGATGATGAAGGAATTAGAAGTTACAGAGGGAAAAAATTAATTTTATATGTGCTTTTAGCAGTTTTCCTCAAAATCGACTTCAATTTAGTAAACTGTTCAGTTTAGATTAATTATTATAATTTAAAAGCTAGGCAACAAGAAATTAACATCTATGTATATACGCATATATATATACACCCTTAGTAAATATTTCAAAGAGGCTAAAGTTTTAAAAAGTAAATGGCTTTTGAGGAATTATCCTCAGAATGGAATGTGATTAAAGGAAATTTCTGTAGTCCCAAAATTAAGTAACTAAAATAAAATAAAAAATTTGCCATTAGTTTTATTCGTTTACCCAAGGTTATGGTATTTGTTTAAATAATTATCTTGAAAGCTATCTTTCAGATGTTGTTACATCACACAGATAAATATGACAATTGCCGAAAAACTGTATCATTTTCTCTTGCCTTCATGAAGGTGCTCAGATTCTATCTAGCCCAAGAAAGGCTCAAAGTTCACTTTGGCCGGCTTGAACAAATGCTCAGGCTCCTTAAGAATCTACCCAATATGGTGAACCTTTAATAAACTGTTTTACTTTGGCTGAAAGAAGGCTTGGGTTGAATTCATTAAGGCAGGACCCAATGTGTAGCTATGTTGGGGTCCCAAGCACCCCTAAATCTCAACCTCTTCAAACTAGAAATGGCTTGGATATAGAAGAATGTTAAAATCAATAAAATTATTTATGGCATATAAACCTAAATCACAGAGTACATAATTATCCATTTTTTTTCTTCAACACCACCCTCTAGTCTCCAGTCTGTTCTCCACAAAGTTGTCCAACTGATACTCCAGAAGTTCAGGCTAATGTGGGAATTTGTTTGGCTTGATTAAGCATATTTATTACAAGAGGTTTGTTTTTCTTTTTCAGTGGGGGCTAGGGGTAGATTTGAGAGAAAGTAGATTTTCCTAAATTAAAAAAAAAAAGAAATGCAAACATAAAAGCCAGTAGAAAAGTACATTTATTTAAGCAATTAGTAGGATCTAGTGATGATATAGTATTAACGTTCTAAACAAGTATCCTTTCAAAACCTTATTGTTTTTAGAGGGCATTGAGAGAATTAAATAAGAAAAACCGAGGACCTAGGGGTGGACTGGTTATGTTCTGAGAGTTTTAAAAGTGTAAAGAGAAGGGAGAGTAAATAGTGTAGATGGAAGAAGAGGGTGGATCTTGCTATTTGTAATAGAGATGCTTGAGGAGAAGAGTATACACATATAGAGGAAAGAATGTGGGGGGGCAACACTGAATGAACATCACTCTTACCTGAACTGGACAAAGGACAGTGGAACACACACACACACACACACACACACAGAATTTGGCATAAAAATACATCAAACTGAAAAGGGAAACAAGTGGGGAAGGAGGATGGCTACAAAGCAGGGAGGGAGAAGTCACAAGCCAAAAAAATTTCCTGATCCTGAAAGGAGGATTAGAAAGGTTGGAAAGAAAGAAAAGAACTAGAACCTACATGGGGGGAGGGGGAAGTGCCCTTTAGTGGAAGAATGGTGGAACAAATTGTGATATATAAATGTAGTGGAATATGATTTTCCCATGAAAATTGATGGAAATGATGATTTCCAAGAATTTTGGGTAATATACAAGGGCAACACTATTGTAAAGAAAACACAATACTGACAGATTTAAGAAGTCTGATTAGGTCAATGATCAACCATATTGCTAGAGGACCTAGGATGAAACAGATTATTTGCTTCTTGACAAAGAAATGATGAAGTCACAGTGCAGAGAGAAAGAGAGACAGAGAGAGAGATACATTTTTAGACTTGAACATTCTGTGGTTTCGTCCTGCTTGAGTACACTGATTTGTTACTTTCTTTCCTTTTTTGCTTTTTGGAGGGAGGAAGGCAGGGCCATTGGGGTTAAGTGACTTGACCAAGGTCACACGGCTAGTAAGTGTTAAGAATCTGAGGTCATATTTGAACTCAGGTCCTCCAGACTCCAGGGCCAGGGCTCTATTCACAGCCACGTAGCATCCCCTATTCCTTACTTTCCTCTGACTTTTGATTGGGAGGTGATATTGGGAGGAAAGGTAGATTGCCAATAGTGATGCCAAAAATTACAAGAAAAAAAATGCACAGAAGAGAACAGAAAGAAGTTCAGAAGGAAACACAAATAAGCAGGACAGTTTTGAAAGTATTGTGTGGAAATAGATATACACATACGTAGCAAGCAGTATGAAATGGAGATTCATAGTTTTATATGCAGTCTTTTGTGTTCTGCTGTACAGATGGAAATGTTCTTTTTTTGGTATTTAAGTTCAGAATTAAAAAAAGAAAAATTGTTTAAAAATTAATTTACTCCCATGGAGATTAGGGGCAGGCAAGAGGGCATTCAGACCAGGGAAACGTTCTACCGATGAAAAATTCATGATGGGTATTATGTAGGAAAGGTAACAAAATAATAAGAATAGTGATGATGATGGTGGTAGTATTTATATAGCACTTTAAGGTTCATGAAACATTTTATACATATTATCTCATTTGATCTTCAAAATAATCCTGTTAAGGAGGTGCTATTACTAGCCCCATTTTACAGATGAAAATAGACTTGAGAAAGAGGCAAGATTTGAATACAGTTCTTCCCGACTCCAGGTCCATAAAAATGAAGAGGTTCCCCACAAAGAGGGTTAAGGTTGCCTGAGACCCTAAAATACCAACATGCCAGGTCCTGTGGAAAGAAGTCTTCTCAGCCAAAGTAAAACAAAGTTTATTGAAAGTTCATTAAAAGTTCGCCATATGGGATAGACTCTTAGGGAGCCTAGGTATCTGTGATGCTCGCATTGGGCAAGCAGGACAGAGTAAGTCTGACACAGAGTAAGCACTTCCTGTATTTAAAAAAATTTTTTTTTGCTTTTTTGGAGGGGGGAAGGTAGGGCAACTGGGGTTGCCCAAGGTCACACAGTTAGTAAGTATGCCGATTGTCTAAGGTCAAATTTGAACTCAGGTCCTTCTGACTCCAGGGCTAAGTGCTCTATTCACTATGCCACCTAGCCACCCCATATCTACTTCATATATTAATAATAAAATGAGAATGTAAAACAACAACAATTGTAGCTTACATTTCTATATGATTTTAGTTTGCAAATTTCCTTTCTTTTTTCTTTTTTGGCAAATTTCTTTTCTGTGGCTCTGTAAGGTAGGTAGTGCATTGTCTTCTCTTTATTTTAGAGGAAACTGAAGTTTTAGAATGATTGTGATTTGCTCCAGGTCAAAGTTGTTTGTTGAGTTATTTCCATCCTGTCCAACTCTTCGTAACCTCATTTGAGGTTTTCTTGGCAGAGATATTAGAGTGGTTTGCCATTTCCTTCTTGAGCTCTTTTTATAGATGAGGAAACTGAGACTGGGTTAAGTGACTTGCCAAGGGTCACACAGCTAGTAAGTGTCTGAGGCTAGATTTGAACTCAGGAAAATGAATCTTCTCAATTCCAAGCTCAATGCTGCTGCCCAGGGTGCTGGCATGAACACTTTGCTCTATATTCTTTGTTTTTTACCTTCTTCAGTCATATGCTTAGTGGGACCTGATTCTAAATGTTGAGGTTTAGGGTTTAGGGGTGCTTGAGACTCCAAAGTATCAACACACTGGGTCCTGCTGAATGACAGACTCAATTCTCTTAGTCAAAGTAAAGCAAAGTTTATTATAGATTTGAAGCTCTAAGTATCTGTGAAACTTGTATTGACAAGCAGGCCAGAATAATTGAGTCTGTACCAGATTGCATTTTCAGCATCTTCATGGATGGATCTTATATACAGAAAGACTATGGGAGGATTTAGGGGTGTTCTAGAGGAGGGATATGGGGAGGGTCTTGAGCAGGAGTCTAAGGAGGATTTTTGATGGCATTGAGGTCAGACTCCAGGAATGGGATTAAAAGTGGGAAATAGCTGAAAGCTACCTGGAGATGATAAGACTATGGAGGGCTAGGCTAGTTTAAGGGTAACAGGTTTGGGCCTAGCTATAATGAAAGGTTTATGGCCTCAGGAAAATGCCTCATCAAGTGGGAAGATTCAATCAGAGTTCAAGGGGTTTCCCAGAGCCTATACCCCATCAAAACAACTTAGTAAATTTTCTCAAATCCCAAGATGTTTTTGGAAAAATTTCACATTGTAGTCTTCCCATTGCCCTTCCAACATTTTAAAACCATCTTTGACATGAAATATCAAAGACATTTTACTTTGCATGTCCCTCAATACTAGTGATTTTGAGCAATCTTTTGTTGATAATTTTTTCTTGTGTCTGTTAGTTTAGGCAGACTCATTCTAAGAGCTGTGACATAGCCCTAAAGAATTAGCCATAGAAGCAGCAAGAAACAGCAGGTAATGGAGTTTCCCTTGAGGCAAGAAAGTGATGCTAAATTTTATATGTTACATGGCAGGGGTTCTTAACCTGGTATCCATGGAACTCCATGGTCCATGGAGAGATTTCATCTTTATTTTTTAATAATCTCTAACTGAAATTTAGCATTTCCTTCAATTATGAATATAGGCAACAAACCACAGTAGTGTTAGGTTTCACCTGTCAAAAAAAATAGGGTTAGTCTGGCATGATTCATTCTTGATGAAGACATTTCTAGCTCTTTAGGGTTAATGCTTCATTTCCTAGCTATTTCCTTAATAATATGTACTAGAATTTTCTAGGGAATTGAATTGCGCTTCTCCAAATTTGCAGTGCAATTCCTATAGTCTTTTCTTTTTTCTTTTTTTTAAGTGAGGTTCTGAGTTCAAATCCTTGCTCAGCTTCTTACAATCTATCTGACCCTAGACAATCACTTAATCTGAGCTTCATTTTCCTACAAAATGAGAAGGACTAGACTAAATTTCTAAAATCTCAGCTCTAAAACTAGGAAATGATGACAAAGCAATACAGGAAAATTCCAGATCACGAAGCACTGTTCTGTCCCTTCTCCTCTATGAGAAAAATGTAAGGAATCCACATAACCCCAAAGGCTCAGGGACAAATGCCATCAGGAATGTGACCTGGAGTCATTCCTAATGACATTGATAAACTAGAAAGCCTCCTGAGAGCAGTTGGATAATAACACAGCTGGATAAAAGAATTGGGGGTGTTTAACCTGGTGAAGAGGGCACAACGGCTTCTTGCAGATATCTGAAAGCTGCTGTGTATCTGAATGATCTTTCAAAGATAACAGGCAGTAAGTGGTTTGGCAATCACACTTCTTTCAGCTCCTGAAGATGTAGTTTATCTAAGCTAGATAACATGAATTCATTAAGGACAGCTAAAGCCTTCTTACTAATTTTGAATTTAACTCCCTAATGGCTACTTTTGTTCTGGTCCAGATAAAAACCTCCTTGGTAGTGAAACAGAAGGGCATGGAAGGTGTTTTTGACCCCTCTACTCCGTGCTAGGTAGGGTAGAGAAAACCTCACCACGTGACACAAAGTGGGGATTTCTGCTGGTGGTGGTGATGTTGATGTTGATGGTGACGGTGATGGTGGTAATGGTGGTGGTGGTGGTGGTGGTGGTGGGGTGTGTGTGATTGTCCTAATATGTGAGGAGGCCTTAGGGGATGGTTTCAAGAGGAAGATTCTCCTTTTGTTGATGCAGAAGCACCTGTCCCTCTGCTTTGTCCCCACTTAGCTTGGCCTAGGGATTGAAAAATGCAAAATCGCCCACATAAAATATTTTAAGAATGTATCATAACTTTTGCTCATATCCCACACTTCACAGGAAATTATTTTTTTCAAACTTAAAAGCACCAGAAAAAAAAAATCTAAAAATATATTTCTTGTTTCACTTCCCATTAAAATTCTTATCTTTTTCTTAACTTCAGGTGACCCAAAAGGAAAGCATACTCACAGAAGAACTTAGGTGTATTGCAAAGAAATAGAAACCAAACAAAATACAGTACTGAGAATCATCAAAGAGCTCTTGGGGTAAGAGGATCTGCCATCTTCTGGAAAATTCCTAGACTGTTGGCCCAATTAATAGTTTGAGTCACTACTTTACTTTCTATGCCCCAGAGTCAGTGTTAAGGGTGGGACTTGGGGCAAGAGGATGGAAAGAAAGGAGGATGAAAGTATCTCACCAACATCCATTCCAGCTTCTGCACCGTGGGGGTCCCATGAACTCTTACCTTAGGCACAACATCCCACATGTGGTTCAAATGGAATTTTCCTTCCAAAGGGCAGCTGAGTCATTCTTGCCAGCCAGTCTTAGGCAGTTAGCTCTGACTCATACATGAACAGGGAAGTGGGAGAGAGGAGTGCAAGGGTCTTCTGACAAACAAAATTATCTCTCTCTAGCACAATGCCAGGTCCACTCAATCCCTATGAGATCTCTCTCCTGTCATGCTACATGGTCCCCACCAGCCCTTAGATTGGAATTGTTCATTCTGGGTTATAATTCCATGTCAGTCCTAGAATTGAAAAGTGAATTTCTTCTCATCCTTTACTGCTCCTGGGAGTGCTCCAGTCCCAGTGGAAAACAGGAATGCCAAGGAAAAGTCCTTCTATCAAGGCAGGCATTACAGAAATAAAAATGGAGCAGTTTTGTCTTCTCTATGGGGCTAGCTACCACCCTACCCATTCCTGTTTGTCCTAGACCAGTCTGAGTTTTACCACAAATGACATTTTCTTACAGCACAGTGCCTACTTGTATCTTTGCATTCCTCTTTTGTTATCTGACCTTGCTTCCCTTTTCTAAAAGCTAAATCCGTTGGTGAGTTCCTATACATTCACATCAGTCTCTTCAACCCACTCCCAGATACAGGATAGAATTTCCTCGTTTCCTCTGTCTCAAATTATGAAGGAAAAAATTATCATTAAGGCAAGTCAAGAAATTATTAAATGCTCTGCTTTTGGCATAGAGATATCCAGATAATTGAAACAGATATCAGATTAACTGTCCTCATAGCTATCATCTGGGGAAGCAACTCCTATGGAGAAGGGGCCAGTTATCCCCTCTGGCTGACCAACTGCCACACACAGGGCAGGTAAGTCAGCCCAGCTAGAGCAGCAAGTCACCGTAAGAAAGAGATGGGGAGAGGCTGAGGGCTAACTTTCCGAGACAGCGGAAAATTAAATTACTTGCTCCAAATCACACAGTTGGCAAGTAGGAGGGGCAGAATTCGAATCCAGCTCCTTTGAGTCCGAACCCAGGGCTATACTGCCCCAAGCAAGTAACGGAGAGTCACCAAACATCACTAACTGTCCATTCCTTCACTTGTGCCGACCTTGATCATGCAATCCTTCAATGCCACCATTAGGAGGCAGCGTTAACTAAGGCACTCCAAATTAACCGCGTGAGAGGTTTAATCGAGAGTAAAACTAAGGGCAAGCGAGAGGTGAGATCCAGTCGGGCACCGATTGGAAACTTCTCAGCCAATCATCAACGGACTCCGAGCTCTTCAGCCAATCGGCTCTAGCATTCCGTAGGCTATCACGCGCCGGGTTGTGACAGTTGGTGCTTCGTTCCAAGCCGCATCGGGGGCGGTGCGCGCGACAAGGAGGATGGTTTAGGATTGGCTGACGCGTGGCGGGGTGGGGCGTGCTGTAGCCTCGCGCCCAATAAGACCGTTGAGGGCGGAATAGATCTAAGCTAGGCCGGGACCGGGGCCGGGGCCGGGACCGGGGCCGGGGCCGGGGCCGGCGCTGGCGGGCTAGGCGGCCGAGCGGGCCGGGCAGCGATGGCGGAGGCTGAGGCGGGCGGCGACGATGGCCGCTGCGTCCGGCTCAGCGCCGATAGAGCGCAGGCACTGCTGGCCGACGTGGACACGCTGCTCTTCGACTGCGACGGCGTGTTGTGGCGAGGGGAGACCGCGGTGCCCGGCGCGCCAGAGGCTCTGACTGCGCTGCGGGCCCAGGGCAAGCGGCTGGGCTTCGTGACCAACAACAGCAGCAAGACCCGCGAGGCCTACGCTGAGAAGCTGCAGCGCCTGGGCTTCGGCGGCCCCGTGGGGCCCGGTGCCGGCCCAGAAGTCTTCGGCACGGCCTACTGCACCGCCCTCTACCTACGGCAGCGCCTGGAGGGCGGCGGGGTCCCGGCCAAGGCCTACGTTCTGGGCAGCCCGGCACTGGCCGCTGAGCTGGAGGCTGTGGGCATCTCGAGCCTGGGCGTGGGGCCAGAGCCCCTGCAGGGCGTCGGCCCCGGAGACTGGCTGGCCGAGCCCCTGGATTCCGGCGTGGGCGCCGTGGTGGTGGGCTTCGACCCCCACTTCAGCTACGCCAAGCTGACCAAGGCCGTACGCTACCTCCAACAACCGGGCTGCCTCCTCGTGGGCACCAACATGGACAACCGACTCCCGCTGGAGGGCGGAAGCTACATTGCCGGTCAGTGCCCGGGAGGGAGATCGGGAGGGGACCCCAGGCCGGGCTGGGGACTGCAGCCCCTGAGGGTCAGGGGAGGACCTTCCTTCTGGCCAGAACCCTGGGAAACAGGCCCGCCCCATAGAAGGCCCCCTCCCCAGGCCCCTTCATTCCCCCCCCCCCCCCCAGCCCGGGTCATTGCTGGCAAAGGTCCTCCGAAGGGACTGCCCGCTTGTGGACCCAGACCCTCCTGCGGCTTGAGAGTGCCCAGTCGACCTCATTTGAGCTCCAGGCGGGAAGGGAAGAGTCCCACTCTCTGAGGACAGCCCCCTCGTCCAAGGCTGGGGACAAGGGGTAGCCGGAGAGTCCCAGGCCAGTGACCATCATCACCCTTGTTCCACACCCAGGTACTGGCTGTCTAGTCCGAGCAGTGGAGATGGCTGCGCAGCGGCAGGCAGAGATCATAGGTAAGCCCAGCCGATTCATTTTCGACTGTGTGGCCAAGGAGTTCGGCCTCAATCCAGACCGCACCGTCATGGTGGGAGATCGTCTGGACACAGACATCCTCCTGGGGGTTACCTGTGGCCTCAAGACCATCTTGACTCTTACTGGGGTCTCCAGCCTGGAGGATGTGAAAGGCAACCAGCGAAGTGACTGTTCTTCCAGGAACAAGATGGTTCCTGATTTCTATGTCGACAGCATAGCTGACCTTATACCAGCTCTTGAAGATTAAAGAGTTACGATGTCTTTAATCTCCAAAATAAAAAATAAATGATCAGTTACCTTAATTAATGGGTGGGCTTGAACATGTACTCATCTAGATGAGTACAAAGAATGTATTGGAATTTAAGAAATCTTAGTTTGTAAACCTTGCAATTGAGCTGGGGAGGGGGGAGCAGAGGAGATGATTTTGTTTACAAATTTCCTCTATTTTAAGATGCACTTTGAAAAGAAGGAGGGGGAACATTGTAGTGGCTCCTGACTGTATTTTGTTGGGAGGGAGAGCCCACCACAATGCCTGCCTTCCAGGGATTCAGCTAACTTCAGAGTTGTAACTGAAGCTGCAGGGTTAGGGAAGGGAGTGTTTCAGGCTTTTGTTCAAATTTATGTTTCAGAAAAATCTGAAATTCAAAGTTTATTCAGGGATAAGCCTTTTTTTCAGGCAGGGAGGTGGGGCTATTTTGTGACTTCTGAGTACTGGTACAAACCAAACTAGGCCCAGCCTCAACATCTTTTTGTCCTAGGTGAAGCCATGTCTTAGAGGGTCTTTGCCTTAGGGTTACCAAGACTTGGGGAAGGAGAAGGGAATGTTCCCATTTGGAAGACCCTCCATTGAAGTGAGGATCTGTCCCCATCTCTTTTCCTCTTACCCGTACCCTTTCAAGACAACTGCACTCTGATTGATGTCACAAATGGGCATTTGTTGTTGTTGCATTTCAAACTCAGGGCCCTTGGGCCTTGCTTTGCCTCCATCCAGATGAATCTTTAAAATCTCAGGACAACTCAGAAGGCCTGAGGAAGTCTCAATCCATCTCCAATATTTATTTAAAATATTAAGTGAAGTATATTATATAGAACAGTTTAAGTACGTACTAGAGAGAATGTAAGTGGTGTCCACCTTACCCAGTGTCCTTGTTTAGTACTGCTGTTTAGTGAACTGAAAGTGGATGTTGGTACCAAAAACTATTTTTTTACTTTTGAACAACTTTGTAAAGTGGTGGAATTAAATCTTAAGTGTACTAATTGCTGTTCTCATGTCCTAGGAAAAATATTTAAAAGGATTTCAAATACTTGCTTAGGACATGTGCTGGCAGTGCTTCTGTGAGTGGTGAGAGAAACCTTCAGGGTCTGCTTTAGACATGCCAAGCTTCTGACTCCCACTATGGAAAGAGGCTTAGACCCATGACAAAGGTGCCTCATCTTAAGGAACAACCTGCATGATGACTGCAGCCATGTCTGGTAATGGGAGCAAGCCAGTGAGGGTGGGGTCCTTTTAAAAAGCAGAAGGCCAAAGCAGTGCAAGGCTGTATATAGCTTTGCAGCCTTTTCCTGTGAGACACACATGCACACACACACATACGTACATACATACATACATACACACACATACACCCCTTTCTTCTGGGGGTTTAAATGCCAGCAGTGTAAACTTGCCACTTGCCTGGACTGTGGTATGGGGAGACACTTATGTGCACCCTTTTTGATGCTGGGCTTTGAATAGGAAGCCCATGGCCTATAGAAGCTGGAAGTGCACACCACCATTTGGAGCTTCCTGTGGAGGCTTTAGGGACATCTTGTGGCTTCTGATCCTTCACTGGGCCATTGAATATCTCCTCAGTGTGGAAATGTGATTCTGTACTAGGAAAAGCAGAATTCTGATTGACAAACTCTAAGCAGTGTTAACAGGGTTGCACAGCATGATGACAGGACTTCCCACCGATGTTTGTTCCCATAGCAATAAACACACAGGACTTACCTGTCTCTTCAGCTTCTTCCATAGTCTCGGCTATAGTCAGTAAGTGGGTACTGTTCCTTGGCACTGTCAGCTGTGTATGCCATGCATCAACCCCAGCCTCCCTCTTCATATGTGATTTACAGAAAGAAATCTTTGTGGTTTAAAAGCTCGGTTCTGCCAGATCAGGTTCTTAACAGGACTATTTGTGTGTTACAACCCAATTCTAGAGTAGAAGGAATAGGTATAATCACATATCCTGTTTGGGGTAGTATCCTAGGTCAGAAATCTCAGGCCCTTGGTTGTCCTACCTGCCAGGGAACTGTACTGGTAAAGTGTTTGTGAACCTTCCACGCCCCCTGGGGCTCATCCCTCTGTATTTACCTGAATTCGTATTAAACTTGCAAACCTGCTCAGACTCTTCTTAGGGTGGTTTCTTTATTCTGAAACTTCTGTGAGCTTCACTCCAGTTTAAGAGTGAAGACAGCTATATGGCATATGCTAACAAAATCTGGGATAGATGGTTCTGTGGACAGAGCAGCCTTCAAAAAGCCAGTAACTCCTGAAGGAAGCAGTGGCTAAATTCAAAGACTGTTAAGAGTTGACAGTCCCTGCCTCTCATGTTACAAAACTTAAGACCCTATAAGCTTTTAAAGGTCACAACTAATGGTAGAGTTATGAACCTGTCCTTCCTATTCCTCTCTTTTACTATGTCACATGGCCCTGTTCAGCCATTTTCTTGGTCTCTTGCTGCCATGTTCACTGAGTTGAGGGCCCTTTCCTGGTATTGCTGAGCTTTGTTAAGGCCATTGTGCAAATGTCAGCCCATCTCAGACCCCGGCCTCTGTCCTTACAGACTTTCAATGTGAGCTCGGCTAGGAGAGGTGACATTTATCTTCATTCTTGAACATAAGTATGAGTTACCTGTGGCAAATATCTGGGTCCGGATCAAACCTGGCTGTCTCCATGTTCCTGTTTATTATGACCATAGAAAAGGCAAAACTAAACTATTCTTTAAGGTACAGCCTTAGCTGAATGTCATTAGGAAAACGCCCCAGATGTGTTGGTTTACACTGTGTACAACAATGAACTTTTAAAAAATCTGTGCTGTAGCTGCCCAACAAAATGACTAGCTCACATTCTTACTGAATTTACGAAGTGCTTTTCTTACAACCCTGCGAGGGAGGCAGGGGAATTGTTACTCTCACTCTATAGACTGGGGGGACTGGAGCTTTGGTTCAATCACGCCCATAGCTACATGTCATAAACAGAATTGAGTTGGACTTATGGGCATAAGTGTTAGAGGCTAACGTTCTTACAGAACCAGACGCAAGTCTATTAGCACAGCTAAAGTAGGGGCTCCTGAGAGTACACTTGCTTGTATGTGCATGCACATGCTTATGCTAAGTGGGAATCTGGAGGAAGCCTGACACCAGAGACTCAAAACTGGGCCCTGTGATCCTCCCTTGATAAACTGGGTGGCTGTTCTAGGAGGGACTGTGACAGAAACTCTCTCCACCTGTGAGTGTATTTGGGGCACAGAGAAGGGGGGGGATCCTGGCCGGTCTTGCCCTGGGATGTCAGTGTAAGGTGACACGGGTGGAGGTGGAGGGGAGAGATCTGAGGGTCCTCTGGGAAGATTGTTTGTTTGGCTTTGATGGACACATCCTTGGGTTTCTGGAGCTGGCTCTAAGGAGCCAGGTTGGGCAGGGCCAAGCACAATTCAGACATTGTGAGTGGGAGCAGAGCCTAGGCTGCAGCATGGAGGGACAGAGCAGCAGACCTGAGGTTCAGGGGCAAGGGCCCTCCAAGGTGAGTGTCTTCTACCCCTTGACCCGCTAAACTCCCTATGAGTAACGTGAGTGATATGATGCCCCTTATCTGGGGAGCAGCTCCCTGATTAGGCTCAGGGCAATCTGTGCTGTGCACATCATAGATCTGTGGAAGTATTTGTTTGCATATTCTTGGATATATCTCTACTGTTAGTCTAGTAATTGTTTAAGAGTTTCCTTTCCTAGCTCTATTTATATCTGAGACCTGATTTAGAATTCCCCTGCAAAATGCAGCAGGGTGGGAGGGTGGGGAGGAGGAAAGTGCCAGCTTTGACATTGCTCTGCATGGCCTTCCCCAGGTGAGCTCCAAGCTGCCTATAGGGTCACATTGGCCAGTCCTAGGCCTGGCATTGCTGCTGCTGGTGCTGGCTTTGGCTGGAGCTGTGCTTGGTGGGTTCCTTGGCTTGGCACACAGCCCTGCTGAGGTAAGTCCCTGCTCCCTACCCAAAGAGTAAGGGGCATGATGGGGAGCCTTCTGAGGTACCTTGTCCTGGGAAAGTTGGTGGCAGGCTCTTAAATCCCACACCAGGTGATCTGGATCCTACTCTGTTCCCCAGTTCAACCCACACCTAAGGCTGTGTGTTCAGAGATGGGAACTAGAAGTACTGGGTTGTGAATCTCTTGCCTGCTTCTAGTTTGTCTGAAACTAGCTTTCCCTATCCATGCCTGACTGAGATGGTTATGGACACTAGATCTAAGGAAGGGACTGTGTCTCCAAAACATCACTGGAACTTGGGGACTGCTATTTTGCCCATACCCTTCCTTCTGAACTCACCCATTGTCCACAGCCTATGCTGCAGGCTGTTAGATGGACATTCTTGGGTCCTTCTACCTCTTGGCCCAACCAGACAGCCACAGTGGACCTGGCCCAGGACACAGTGACCTATGTGGTGACCCCCCCTCAGAACAACCATAGCTGGGCCGTGCTATTTGACAGCCACAACGTGAGTCAACCTCCCCTACCTAGATTAGGTGTGACTTGGATAGCTAAGGGGAACACACTTCAAGCCAGACGTCCATCCACTTTCCAGGTCTGTAAAATGGGATTTTGTCTCTCTAGTCCCCAGGCTTGGGGTGGGGAGGTGCTGTGAGCCCCCCAGAGGCTTGGGGGATTGTCTTTCCCCAAAACCCATACCACTGTCCCCAGGGTTATGTGTGTTATCGCCCTGGGGAACCAAGGTCCTGCTTTCTGCGGAGGATGGAGACCTGGGACCGAGAAACCTTGAAGCTGGTCCTCAACACCTCTCAGGTGAGGGACCTTGCTCCCTGTGTAGTGTTAGGCCAGAGTTCAGCTGGCGGCCCGCTATACCCCTGTGATTCAGTTGCAGTAGTATAAGGGCTGGGAGGAAGGAGACAAAGGGCCCCTGTTTCCTGCCCCCCAGTGACTGATGACTTTCCCTCTGCCATGTTGGGAGGGCAGAGGGACTAAGGTTCTGGTTTCAGGGGAACAGAGGACTCTTATCTTCCCTCGGCTGTACCTGATGATAGATACCTTGGGGTTTTCTTACAGAGACAATGGGCAGGGTAGGGCTAGGGTGGACTGAGAGACTTCCTGTCCCCTCCCTTTTCCAGTGAGGGGGGGGCTGTGACAGTACAGAGCATCCAGATGGATGAAGGGGGTTGGGAGGTGGGATATCCCTGACTTTAGGAAATCCCTGACTCCAGCTCCCCTTGCTCCATCAACAAAACAAGATTAACCTGGAGGTCTGCCCTTCAGCTTGATATGGGGTTGGAGAAGTCATGGGATATGTGGGCACTACTAGAATCTCTGGCCCCCTCAGATCTTCCCACCTTCAGTGTTATTCAGATCCTTCTGCCCACAATGCTAATTTCTCCTTCAGGCTGATTGGCCACTGGGTCCCAACAAAGACACCAAATATACTCAAGAGTTTTTGGGGGTGCTAGGGCGGCATGAAGTAGACCCTGCTCTGGTAGGAGGACCAGTCCAGAACCTTTGTGACCAACTCCCCATCTACTGGGTGCAAAGGGCAGAAGGTGAGTAAATTTCTAAAGGCATCCAGAACACTGAAGAACAGATGAAAGTAGATAGATATGCCAAAAGAACGTCCCCAGCCCTCTGGTCCTTCTCTTCTTCCTCATTAGCACAGCCCAGGAAAGAGAATGGAGGGAGGGCAGTGGAGTATGAACTGTATGGCAGGGGGAGTGCATGGTGGAAACAGAAATGCATGGGTCAGAGACTGGATCTTAGATTTTCATGTCTCAATTTGGGGGATATTTAATTTTGGACATTTTCTTTACAGGTTCACGGAAACAGAGATTAATTTATCTCTGCATTGACATTTGTTTTCCAAGCAACATTTGTGTATCTGTCTGCTTTTATTATCTTCCAGATTAGAAACAGCCTTAAGGCTAGGCACCTTAGGTGATTCTCTTTGCCCTGCCTGCCTCAGCTTGCCCCTGGTCACTACAGGAATCAGGGACTGAAGCAAGGACATAATCCCCCCAGGTCCATGGGTGGGGCAGCTGGTCCTTAGTGCCAAGTCAGTGGGCTGTTGGCCAGATTTGAAAGTCTTTCTACTGGAAACCAGGGTTTCTCTGTTAATACAGGAGGTGCCGAGGACAGCTTGGTTTTAATCCTGAATAAAACGATCACAAATGTCCTGATCCTGTGCTGACTTGACGGCTTAGACATATCCTATCCCAGCCTGTGGGATTTTGTAGTCTCTTCCCGGGATCAGGAGCCAACCCCATGCCCTTTTATCCTACAGATGCAGTAGCTGGCAAGGTGCCTCCATCCCAGTGTTAGGGGTGACCAGAGTTTCTAAGCCTGCCATCTCTAAGGTATGCTCTGGACCTGCTGTCCCAGGTTTCCAAGGCCTACTCCACTCCTTTTCTGTTTTCCAACAGCTCAGCTGGACTGGCACCACCTGGGTTTACTCTTTCCACACCAAACTCTCTGTATGGCAGGCCAAGAGTTAGGTTAGCTTTAAGGATGAGGTTAAGGGGTGGGGCCTGAAGAGAACTGCTTCACTCTTGGAGCTGATGAGGCTGTATGCACAGACACCAGATGCAACTGGCTTTTTAATGTCCAACTTTTCTCCATCTAAGAGATATCTATTTGTATATATGTACATACACATATAAAGGGAATGTCCTGGCCACACTGGAAGTCCCCTAGTAGAACCTCATAGCTCTAAACTGCCCTATAACTAGCCAGTGGGAGGCTCAGTCCCAAAGTCCCTTTTCTCTTCCCCCAGTTCCATTCCTGTGAACTGTTCTGCAGAGTCCTCAGACCAACAAGGGGAAGAGACAGTATTTTGCTCTGAGCTGAAGCTGAGACTTTCCATGGTCAGAGAAGCCCCATTTCTTTGACTAGCATTGCAGTCTTGAGCAGCTCCTGTTCCCTGAAGGCCCAAGGGCAGAAAGGAGGCTTTCAGGCTAGCCCAGGACACTGTCATTGAATGCCAGGCAGACTACAGCCTTCTGGTGTCCACCATACTCTCTCTTGATCTCTCCTGTATCCACACACCACAGCCGTGCTAAATTGTCGGAGGAGGCTGGAGATAAGAAGTAAAGAGGTCCCATTACTGGGGGGCTCGGGCTGAGAAGGCTCTTCCCAAAGGGAACTAGAATACTGCTCTGTCACTTCCCTCCCCTCCTTGCCCACAATGGCCGTGTCCTGTTGTTAGGGCCATGGTCCCTCTAACAGAATCTGCTATCAAATGCGTTAGTACAGTCCTGACTATGAACTCCACACTGCCCCCTCAGAGGCTGGTATGGACAGTACAGACCCCAGGCTAGGCTTTATTTACTAAGGCCAATATTAAGGTGTTTGGGGTTGTTTTTTTTTTTTTGCTTTTTTGGAGGGGGGAAGGTAGGGCAATTGGGGTTAAGTGACCTGCCCAAGGTCACAGAGCTAGTTTTGTATTAAGTGTCTGAGGTCGGATTTGAACTCAGGTCCTCCTGACTCCAGAGTTGGTGCTGTATTCACTGTGCCACCTAGCTGTCCCTCAATATTAAGTTCTAAGCCCTAGTTTTCTGGGATATTCACAACCTTATCTCAGGGTATCCCCAAGGTAGAGACCCATGGCTGGCTCAGAAAGCTGGGCTTTCTGCTATCTGGTTTCTAAGTTTAAGAGGCACCAAGGCCCCAAGGAGCACCCTGCGATATAGAAGCTTACCTGTTACAATGTACTGAGAGTCTCCAGAAAAGGCACAGTCCCACATCCAGCCTCTTGAAGTCTCACCAGGATTGTTGCTCTTGATGCTCAGTTCAGTCATCAAAGAGAAATTTGAGGTCCTCCAGATTTTGCATGTTTGGTCTGCTGAGCAGGTGGCCAAGAGCCTATGGGAAAGTGAGAGTTCCTAAGTGCTCTACCAGCAGACCCATCCAAAAGCACCAGGCCTTCCCTATGGCTGACTGGACCCGCTGGCTCACACCTCACAGGACTCATCCCAATTCAGCTGTTTTTACTAGACTGAGCATACCAGGCTGATGGAAGTGGTGTCAAACAGAAACAGAGACCACTAAACCCTAGGATCTGATCCCTCTGGGACACAGACTGACTTAGAAAATGACTCATTAACATTATCTATGTGATATTGTGTATTTTGTTAAATATTTCCCAATTACATCTTAATGGTTTGGCACTTGGGAGTCTGGGATCCACTCTCAGGATGCTTGTTTGACATGACTGTTTTAAATGACAAAGAGGGTATAAAGTACTGGGGAAGGGGAAAATCTGATGAGGAAGAGGACCAATGGCCAACCTGTTCCCTGTAACAGGATCTCAAGGCATCCCTGAGACCCAAGAGCTCAGCCTGGAAGCACCAAACTTTGGTGCAGACAGGGTCACTCACACATATGTTCCTCTTAAGCAATAACTGATATTTCTATATAGTGTTTTATGGCTTCAAAGTGCTTTTTCTACAGCCTTGTGAGGGAGGGAGTGCAGGTGTCAAAAGCCACATTTTACAGATTATGTAGCTGGCTTAGAGAATTTACATGGCTTGTTCAGGGCTCATGGGAGGCCAGGCCAGGCCACGCGGCCCGCCTCTATCTATGCTCCGTCTCGGTTCCCTAAAGATGGCTCTCCCCAGTGGCTGACTGGGAGAGGAAAGGGTGAACGTTACTGGAATCTCTGATCATTCCCTGCCCAATGCTCCCATTTCCTTTAGAAAATCTCTGATGCTCATCTAGCTTCTACTCACTATATCTCAATGCAGTCACAGGCATTTCTTCTTTATGATGAGCTCGAATGTATCTCCCTCAAACTTCCATGCATTAGTCCTTATACTCATCCCTGGAACCACCACCCTTCTTCACAAAGGCCCTTCAGGTAACTGAAGATAGCAATTCTATGTCCTCCTAATCTTTTTCTTTTTTAGGCTAAACATTTCCAGTTCCTAAGGCATGATTCTGCCTTCATCCTGATTACTCTCTTCAGGACACATTCTAATTTATCCATGTTCCTCTTAAAATATGGCATCCCCCCCCAAAAATATGGTGTCCCCCCAAAAAAGGGGGCAGCTAGGTGGTACCCTGAATAGAGCACTGGCCCTGGAGTCAGAAGGACCTGAGTTCAAATCTGGCCTCAGAGATTTGACATACTTACTAGCTGTGTGACCTTGGGCAAGTCACTTGACCCCAATTGCCTTGCCTTCCCCCTTCCCCCCTCCCAAAAATATGGTGTCCCACCCTGAAAATCATGCCCCAGGCATAGTCTTGTCAGGGCTCAGTTCAGCAGAACAATGACCTCCCTCATTCAGGATATTCCATTTCTTTCATCGTGGACTGAAATCACAGTAACTTTTCTCTGACTGCCACATCACACTATTGACTCAGGTTGAGCTTATAGTCACTATGAACTAGTTAACCATGTCTTCCCACCCTATATTTGTGCAGCTGATTTTCTGAACCTAACTAAGCACAAGACCATTTTTATTCTCATTATTTTTCAACCACCTCTGATTCTGCTCATCATGGCCCTCTGACATCCTGATCTGTTGTCCAACTTGTCAGTTACCCCTCCCTGCCACATGCAGATCTGATGAGCATGCAATCTATACCTTCATCCAAGACTGCACCAAGAACAAAACTGACCAAAGACAGAAGTCCATGGCATGCCCTGACAGATGTCCCAGTGGGTTGACACCATTCATAAGATTACAGGATTCTGAGTGTAAAGGGATTAGCTCAAATTTATGAAATTCTAGATAACCTGGAATGATGGGCCAGGCTGGAATCTCTTTAGTAAATGCTATTTACAAATCTTAAATGTCATAAAAATATGAGTTGAGCTATGAGTTGTTTGTGGAACATATCAGATTTAAGCTGACTCGAGTCTCAAGAAAGTCCAGCCACTTGCCCAAGGTCACATAGCTTATCGGTACGTAAGCCAGGATCTTAACCCAATTCTCCCAACTGCAGTTTCAATGTTCTTTTGTCTGTACCATATGGTTCTGCCACAGGACATCTTCACGAGCTGCCCCAAGTGGAAGCTGTCTCTCCTTGCTATCAGGTATCAGAGCCCTCTCACTGTGGTCCAAGGCATAGCATGCTTTGCACTGTACTTATTAACATGCATATCTTATTTTCGCTCTAGTGAATATAGAAGGTGCTTAGTAAGAAAAACTAGTCTTTGGACTCAGTGGACCATGATGCCACCTTATTGTAGTACCCTGTCAGTTATAATTCTGCATCCTGTCCCCCAGAATGCTGTGAAGGAATGCCAGAGGTCCTGTATTTATTGGGCCGTAGCCTGATTCCCTCGACTAGTGGTCCTGTTCTGCACTCACGTGGAGTCTGGGCTGAACCGACACTGTAGCGCGTATCTTGTATGAGCTGGAATTTTGGTTTTGGGAATCAGCTGAGTCACTTCTTCCCCAATGCCTCCGGTCAAGTTCCAAACATAACAGTTTCCCTACAAAGTCAGAGAGAGTGGGGGGAGGAAATTCTGAAATAACTTTCTCCCATGGGTTTGAAGGTATTAGTCCTCTGAGGCCTAACTCAAGTCAGCCATCCTATGATGGGGCTGAATGTCAACATGTGAACAGGAGGAAAGGCAAAGGCCAGTACTGACTCAGCCCAAAGCTCTGTGATACTGAAGAGGGAGCCCTGAGTACCTGAAGCTGGGAGAGTTACCTCAAAAGGTGTGCCCAGAAGGAGGGCATGAGCCTCTGGGAGCCAGGCCAGGTATGGCCACGTGGGCAGGCCCGGGATGGCAGTGCTGCCTTGGAGTAGGAACGATGGGGAGCCATTCTGACATGGGTAGGGTTGGGCCAAGCTAAGAGCATGCAAATTCACCGGCAGAGGCCTTCAGTGCTAAGTCTCTCTAAGGAGACCACAGACTGAGGGGGTGGATTCTGGAGTGGTTGGCAGGAATGGATAGCAGGGCTCTGGAGATTCCTTCAGTCTCCTTTCCTTGCTGAAGAAGCTTGAGATCTTCCCCCTGCACAGCCGACCAAAGGACTAGGCCCACACAGAAGTTTATTAGCTATACAAACAGTGTGCAGGGCAGAAGGGAGTCCCTAGGCAGGGAAAAAGCCAAATGGTTCTTACTGTACTGTTGACAGCTGCCATGTAACTGGCATCAGGGTCGATGTGAACGGAATTCACGGAGACCTCGGGCTCAGGAATCAGCTGTTCGTTGTGGTCAGTTTTCAGGTCCCAGATGTGGATAGCGCCACTCTGGTCACCCACAATCAGTTCAGCCTGCATGGACAGCAGGATCAGGTTCTGATGCCTCCCAGTGACCTGAGGGGAGATCTTTGACCTCCCACATCCAAACCACAGTGGAAGAGCACTCCTGACATCTAGAGAACTGCACTTCATTGCCCCGCACAGGGGCTGGCTTGAGTTTCAGCCCCATTTCTGGTGCTGCTTTAACTGTTTGGTGCTAACCTTTCTGACCACAGCATGTTGCCGTGGCTCATTCCAGAGGCTTGGTGCTCTTGGATCTCACTCTGTTGTCTCCCATTTTACTCTACTTCATTTACTGATGTCCCCAAAAGGAAAATGTGAATCAATAGTTGGGAGTCATTAAAAGGGAAAAGCAGCAGATCTGCTCAGAACATGACTCTCACAATCCCCTCTGTCCCAGTCACTCCTGTTCAGTCACACTCGTGAGAGTCTGACCCCAAGAAGCAAGCACAGAGGAATGAACACCCACCCACTTGCCTCCTCAGAGAAGTTCCCTGTCACCTCCTTCTGCCTAAGAAAAGACTCAGACTCACATATACTTGCAAAGCCCATTTCCAAGAGGAAACACCTCCAGAGACCAGCCCATTGCAGGCAAGCACACCAGGCCCAGAGAGAGCTCACTTGAGGTGGCTGCCATGGACAGAGGAGGTTCCTGGCTGGGGTATGGATGGGAAGCAGGCAGACAGGAAAGCAAGTTACCTGGTTGGGGTGCAGACACACACAGTTAATGGGCGCATTCACTTGGAAAATTCGCTGGCACTGGAGATTCCGTGACCTGGCATTAAGTACAAACTCACATTGGTGCTTGGGGCAGTGCCAATGCACCAGCTTACCTTGGAGCTGAGAGTCACTCTGACTGCTTACCCTGAGTTGCCAGAAAACCCAGGCCCTTGGGAGCTATCAGCAGCCCCAGAAGGCCTGGGAATTGGGCTCTGGGGAGTGTGGCAGCCCCCTGCTAAGCTGTAGCTCCAGGTCTGGAGGAACAGGTGTTTCTCCTCTAAGCAGGTGGGCCCTCAACAATACTGTTTGAGACACAAAAAATCTGTATAATATGCTCCTCTGATTCCTGGGACAAGGGCCGAGCTGGGCTCACCCTTCACCCTCAGTTTCCCCAGAGTGGGCTGAATCATTCTCATTTCCTTATTACTTAGACTACACCAGGCCTTCTTTGGTCCCCCATTACCCAGACACAGACAGGTGTTCCCCTGATCCCTGGGTTGGCACCTAAGGTCCCAGATCCTGGCCATGCTGTCTTCTCCTCCTGTGTACATCCAGCGGCCATCCTCATGGAAGCCCACAGAGGTGATGTTCTTGCTCACGCCATCATAGTTGATGACAGGGTTGGGATTATTGGAATTGAGATCATACATCCGGATGTGCTGGTAACCTGAAGGGCACAAGTGCAGTCTTACTAGTTACCCTCTTACCCTGGCCTCCCAAGACTGGTGGTAAGAATTCAGGGTGAGACAGACTTCCCTTACCAAGTCATGGGTAAGCATGAGAGAAAGCCAGGGGGACGGCAACAAATCCCTGAAGACAAATAACTGGCAGCATGATCTGCCTGGGGTGGCACAGAGGGCACGCACGCACCAACATGTCCTAGCCCAGAGCAGGGAGGAAAGAACAGGAGATACCCCACTAAAAGCTTCGAGGTTTTCTGCTAGGTCACCAATTCCCTAGGGGACCTTCCCTCACTCTGTCCGAGAGTATCTACACCTCTCCATCTTACCATATATTAAGAAGAATCGCATGAAAAATGGCTTTGCTGTGCTTACTGCCTCATTAGCTGGGTGGCAAGGATAGGACTCGGGAGGTGGCAAAGCTTCCTACAGGAGGTTCTTGGCACTGATATCTCCCCTCTTGCCCATATCATCAGCAGAGGAACCGGGGTAAGCCTTTGAAATGCCCAGCTCCCTAACCCTGGGGAAGGGCTGCTTCACGTTACAACCCACAGCCCACCACTACTGTGCCAATATTATGACTATATTAGGGTCTGCAGGGTCTGTCACTTTCAGGCCCTGGCTGAGAGGGTCCTGGTCTGGCTTGGTGCCAAAGAACTGTAATTGGTGCTAATCCAGGATGCTCCCTCATCCCATCTGGTCCAGCTAGTAGGTACCTGCAGCTGCAATCATGCTTCTGTCTGGGGTGATCTCCAGGGCGTTCACTTGCTAGGTGGTTAGGTTAAGGTGACTGAGGACAGAGCTAGGAGTAGAACAAAAGATACTATCATAACATTTCTCTGGTTCTCAGACTGCTCATTAAGCTACACAGAAAACCAGATTGTGACAAGACAAATAGCTTGAAGACCTTGCCTCAGGCAGAAGCCTCAGGCCTGGGACAGGTGGGGAGCTAGAGCAGGAAGAAGCACAAGCACATACAAAAGGCATCTATAAGACAGGGCTCTCCTGGCCCTATGCAGCAAGGCCAAACTGCTTAGCCTGGCATTGGAGGCTTCCTTAACATAATTCTGTCTTACTTCTCCAACTCCTCTCCCTCTTCCTGTTCCCCTCCTGCCCCTACATCTTTACCCATGCTATTCTCACCGCCCTCCCCCCCAGTCTCTTCAAATCTTTCAAGGTCTAATTCCAACCCCATTTCCTACAGGAAGCCTTCCCTGTTCAATTATTACAGTCCTCACACATCTCATGTAGAGGCAATGTGGAGGAACAGAAACAGAACTGGGTACTGAGCACAGTGTACAGCACACAGTGGGTGCTCAATACAATGGTTATTGATTTGAGACTAACTCAGTTCTAGGACTGCCTTTGCCATTAATGTGATGCAGCTCCTTGGAGAAGTTACTTCCCTCACTAGGCCTGTAAAACAACAGGGTTGGACTGCAGGATTCCCTAAGATCCTCACAGGGTCTTAGGTCTTAGGGTCACAGACATAGAGCTGGAAAGCATCTCAAAATGTCACTGAGTCCAACTGCCTCATTTTTTTTTGGAGAGGGGAAGGTAGGGCAATTGGGGTTAAGTGACTTGCCTAAGGTCACACAGCTAGTTTTTGTGTTAAGTGTCTGAGTCCAGATTTGAACTCCGGTCCTCCTGACTCCAGGGCCGGTGCTCTATTCACTGCACCACCTAGCCGTCCCTGCAACTGTCTTGTTTTACAAATAAAGAAACTGTGGCACAGAGAGGTTAAGCAGCTTGCCTGGAGTCACACAGCTCACAAATGTCTAAGGCAAGCTTCAATCTCATGTTTTCCTGACTCTTGAGTCAACGTGTAGCTGCCTCAATCACACACCGTCTTACAGTGAGCACTCCCTGAGGTAGGAACGGTGTCTGGCCCTCCCCTCCTACAGCACCCCCTATCCCACAATAGCTGATCTGGCTCTGGAGGAACAATGGCCTCTATTCCACAGGCCAGGTCTGAGTCCCCAAACCTGGAGGGGCACCCCACTCCAAAGGATACGGAGTCCTGGTGCTGCACCGTGCGGGTACATATTCCACTGTGGGCCTGCCAGAAGCGGACGGTGTGGTCGTAGCCGGCTGTGGCAAGGATGACGGGGTCGCTGCCCACAGTGCCCTGGGAAGTATTCATGATCTGACCCTTCAAAAGACAGGCTTGCGGAAGGTGCCTCGCACAGCAGAGAGCACTGGAGATGAATCTGCAGATTCCTAAGGGCGCCTAAAGGTGAGTTACTTAGCGGCCTGGAGCCTTGGCTTCTTCAAATCTGTAAAATGGAGATAAGAACGATCACAACATTGACTTCACCTCGCAGGGAAGTACTTTGTAAACTCTGAAACACTCCATCAGTGCTACCTGTTATTATTCAGATCCATATCTACTGATCTTCTCCCAATACACACTCTCTCTCACATTCATAATCTTGGTTATTCTCTCCCATTCATACTTCTCTTTCATCCTTCACACCTGATTGGTTAAAAAATTCTATCAACTTCATTTCTGCAATACTTCTGTGACCCTCTCCTGTCACCACTAGGAGAGACCTTCGTGAGTGCCCATCTGGAACAAGGCCTTCATGAGTGCCCACCTGGAACAAGGCCTTCATGAGTGTCCACCTGGAACAAGGCCTTCATGAGTGCCCATCTGGAACAAGGCCTTCATGAGTGCCCACCTGGAATAAGGCCTTCATGAGTGCCCACCTGGAACAAGGCTTTCATTAGCGCCCACTTAGCACTTCTCTTTCATCCTTCACATCTGATTGGTTAAAAAATTCTATCAACTTCATTTCTGCAATACCTCTGTGACCCTCTCCTGTCACCACTAGGAGAGACCTTCGTGAGTGCCCATCTGGAACAAGGCCTTCATGAGTGCCCACCTGGAACAAGGCCTTCATGAGTGCCTACCTGGAAGAAGGCTTTCATTAGCGCCCACTTAGCACAAGGCCTTCATTAGTGTCCACCTAGAACACTGCAATAGGTGTTCCTTACATCTATTCTCTCCCCTCTCTAATCCATGTAAAAGTGCCAGAATCATCTTTCTCACACAAAAATGATGTCACCTGTCATGTCAAAAATATCCAGTGGTTCCCTACTGCCTACCAAAGTTTTGAATTTTTATTTTTTTAAAATTCTGAACTTAAGAAATACAAAAGAAAATGAACATTTCCGCGTGTGTGTGTGTATGTGGTAGAACACATGTATATAGTATGTCTATATTATGGTATATAGTAGGAGATGAAAATGTGGATCTCTATTATGTAGTTTGCTTTTCTTTTAAAGTATATGATAAATTCAACACAGAACTTTCTTTTTTTTTTTTTATTTGCTCATTTACTTTTAATTTGCAAGATTCAGTTCCACAATCACTTGAGTTTCAGATTTTCTCCCCTTCCTTCCCCCCCCCCCCCATGGTGGCGTGCAATCGTCAACACAGAACTTTCAAAGCTGTATTGTTTGTAATTCCTTCTGTCTTTCCTTGTTTACTTCTGTGTGGTTTTTTCAGTATCCATAAAGGTCTATTTCATTATTGGAAGGTGGCGTCAACAGGCAACCAAATATATTTAAATGATGTATGGGGATGTATGCACTGTATGTATGTGCGATGTGTGCACTACTGCAGCACTGATAACTAGATAGAGCATCAATTTAAACAGAAACTAGCAGGTAACTGTCTAAATATTTAAAGTAGAGCTCTTATTTGGATCATTCTTATATTTTATGGTCAAATCTTCTGCTATCCCCTCTCCACAGGTTTTTCTCAGTTGTACTAAGGCTCTGACTAAGGTGAGCCCCAGCCTGTGACCTTTAGCATTAAATGGTCTTTCTTTTTAACCAGGGTAAACTGGGTAAGCTTCACACAAGGCCTCGGGGTCTGTCTGAGTGTAGCCAACTTCAGTGAAATGAGAACTGGTGACTTGTATAGCCATAGGAGCAATGGGATCCATCTGATATTAGCTGCAATGCCAAAGTGAGTACAAGATGTCCAAGCTAGGTTTAAAGAAGTATTAAGATCATCACATGCTTTCTGATGAATTTTGTTGTTTGGTTATTTCAGCTGTATCCAACTCTTTGTGACCCTACTCAGGGTTTACTCTTGGCAACGATACTGGAGTATTCTGCTATTTCTTTCTCCAGCTCATTTTACAGATGAGGAAACTGAGGCAAACTGGGCTAAGTAACTTGCCCAGGGTCACATGGCTAATAAGTATCTGAGGCTGGATTTTCACTCAGGAAGATGTCTTCCTGACTCCAGGTCCAGCACTCTATCCACTGTGCCACCTAGCTGCCCACTTCTGATAAAAAGAACCTCCAAATTCTGTTTTAGTGTGCAGCTGGAAGGAGCTAGCCCTGTAATCCCCTGCAAAGTTATTCCTAAGTCAACTTTGACTTGACATTTTTAAAGGTCATCTGGTGACCAGCAAGTCTGCTTAAGTAATAAAAAACAGCTGACCTGGGATTTGCTGATCTAGCCAGACCAAAGTTAGTGCTGTAGCCAAGGCTTATATATTGCTGTTTGCAAGCAAACTATTTATTGCTTTTATTTCTTTCCTGAGTTGGATGAGAAGACAGTGTCAGATATCAACCTCAAACCTCGGTAAATGTGATATGCTATAGAGATTTCAGTTCTAAGCCTTTATCAACGTTCCATTTTTCTGTGAAAATCAGACCAGATTCACATCATTTCTATTTGCTTTACAAAGTCCCCTTAAGTTCACAGTGCTTGTTCTAGATGAACCAGATAATAAGAATTCCATTCCACTGAAAGATTTTGTTTTCACATCCAGTTTCACCAATCTCAAACTAAATCCTTTGTTGAAAATATTTCTGGCAGTCTTGGCAAGTTCAGCACATAATGAACTGCCAAGGACAACATGGAAAAGCCTCAGGAGGGGGTGATCTGGTGGTCGTGAAGAGTCACTTGACACAGTAGGGCCTCTTCTGTGCTTTAAAAAAAAAGTTTCAATGACTCTCTTTTTTGGCAACCCTACTCCTAAACCTCCTCTTCCAGGTAGCCCCTCCTCCTCAATTGGGGGGGGGGAGGAAGAAAACAAAACTCCAAATCACAAATATGCATAATGTATGTCTCATTCTGCATTCTGAGAACATCAGCTCTTTATCTGGAAGTAAAAAATATGTTTCATCACTGGTAACCTGGAACTGTTTTCACTGATAAGCATTAAGTCTTTCAAAGTTATTTTCTTCATAATATTCTTATTGTATAACTTGTTCTTTTGGTTCTGCTCATTTTACTCTGTATCAGTTTATATAAGTCTTCCCAGGTTTCTCTGACATCATCTCTTTTGTAATTTCTTATGACATTGTTACATTCACATATCATAATCTGTACAGCAATTCCCCAATTGATGGGCATCCCCTTAGTTTCCTGTTCTTTGCCATCAAAAAAAAGAGCTGCTACAAATATTTTTGTACATATGGGCCTCTTTCTTTGATATCTTTGGGACACAGGCCTAGGAGTGGTTTAGTGACAGTTTAGCACAGTTTAGTGACTTCTGGGGCACAGTTCCAAACTGCTTTCCTGAACAGCTAGATCAAGTCACAGCTCCACCAACAGTGTGTTCATGTGCCTGTTTTTCCCATAGCTCCTCCAAGAACTGCCATTTTCTTTTCCAATTTGGTCAATTTTTTATACACTGTTGTTGATAGCTTAGATTTCTTCCTCTGAAAACTACCCACTCATATCTGACAATGGAGATTCTTGGTCTTATAAATTTGTATATCTTGAGTATGAGACTTTCTTCCCAAATACAGTTCAAAACTCTTTAGCCTCTATAACATAGTACAGCCTGATCCCCCCCTTAGACACATATTACTCCCCTACAAACACTACAATTTAGTCAAAATGAGCTTATCTTTACCCCTTGTAGAAGTCTCAAACTCCCTCACCTTTTTGCCTTTGTTCATACTGTTCCCTAGGCTGGAGCTGTACTTCCCTTCTTTCTTCTTAATCATCCTTTAAAGTACAATTCTTTTTTTTATTTTATTTTATTATACTTTGCATCATTCATTTCCACAAGATTTTGAGTTACATATTTTCACCCCCTCTTTCCCCCACCCACCACCCCAAAAGAGCCATCCCAGTGTGTCCCCCCTCACCCAGTCAATTCTCTCCTATGTCATTTTTCGGTAGGGCAGGATGGATCTCCCAACCGCAGTGCCTGT
>CM053590.1:101932340-101952822 GCA_028646515.1 Pseudochirops corinnae
GTTGTAAATCTCTGTGGAGCTCTGCTTCCAGAAGGGAAAGCTCTGTCCCAAATCGCTGGGGTCCTCCCGGCTGCCGTAGCTCTTAGGAAGATGCTGGGAACTCTTCCTATTTACTTCCGGCTGACTGGATAGTGAAGACTCCAGAACCGAGGCCCAAGACGGCGATCCGGATCCAGGCCGCTCAACATGAGAGCTCTTGGCCTGAGAACAATCGCTCAGTCCCCCTGCTGTCTGCAGACTGCGGGCGGGAAGCTACAACACGGAGGCGGGTGCAAAACCTCTGCCTTTTGCTTTTCCGCTCTGGAGGCCTTTCGGCTGGACTGCTTATCTCCCCCTTTCTCCATCCCCACTCGCAGCTGCCGCTAATCCAACTCACCAGAGAGGCTCCTCCGCTCCTCCAGTCCAGCTGCCCCCGGGGTACAGCCGCGGCTTCAGGCCAGGCTGGTTTCGGTTCGCAGTGCTAATATGGTTCCTCGTAGCCGAGCTGACTTTAGTGGGAAGTATCTTTGTGTGCGTTTTGGAGTTCTAGGATTAGTTTAGAGTCCTATTTTATGGGTATTTTGGGGTGGCTATGTGAGAGCTGCGATATGTTGCTGCTGCTACGCTGCCATCTTGGCTCCGCCCCCCTAAAGTACAATTCAAATAACACATCCCCTGTGGCCCTGATCAGTCAGCCTGCCTCCCCAGAACTCAGACTGCATTTTGCTTCATAATTTTCTAAAGCACTGGATTGTAGCTTTTTGTCTTACCAGATTGTGGCTTATTTACATTTTGTTATGTCTCACATTTAGTCAAAGTCCATTACATGAAGGGATTTCTAGATGCCACCTCTAGATGCCAGTGGCAGCTTCTGCTACCACTGCTGCGATGGGTGAGAAGCTCATCATCTGACAGCTTCAAGTCTCTCTCCCATCATTACACGTGACCCAGGAAGATACAGAGACGGCACATGGTTCCACTCCAGAAAGCTCCATGCCAGCAGCTGTATCTCATTTATCTTTGTCCCCCAGCATCCACAGGGCTTTGTACATACTTGATTACTTCCAAGAGGCATGATTTAATTTTTTTACATACTCTTCCACTGAGGCAGACAATAACCATTCTATGCAATAGCAGACAACCTCAGCGAGTTGTTGTGGTCAGAAATATTCATCCGATTCAATAAAACACTAACACTTACACAATGATATAAAATCTGCACAGTACTTCATTATCTCATTTGAGCTCAGAACAACCCTTATGAAAGGTGCTATTATTCTCCCCATTTCACAAATGAGATAACTGTTAAATTACCCACACAGTTAGACAGCAGAATGAAAGGATCACAGTTCATTATTAAATGCCTACTATGTGTAAGTTCGTCTGCCAGGTACTAGGAACACAAAGACAAAAACCAAACCAGTCCCTGCCCTAATTACGTTACATTACATTCTGCTGAAGTGGGACATGCATGTGCGCACATGTGTGCGTGTGTGCGCGCGTGGTTACAACATGTGCAAAGATAAGTAAATACTCAGTGATATGAGGGAGAGGGCACCTACACCTGGGAGAATGAGAGAAGACTTTGCAGAGGAGGTAGTAGTGAAGGTGAATCCTGAAGGAAGATCAGGATTCTGAAAGGCAGAGGTAAGGAAAGATTCCATTCAACCAGTACAAAGACATGAAGAAACAGCTAGCGTTGACTTTGGCTGGGATGGAGAGTGCACGAAGAGGAGTAATATGCAATGAGACTGAAAACGTTGGCTAGAGTTGGAGCATGGAGAGCCTTGACCACCAGGAGGTTGTATCTTCTCCTCAAGGAAACAGACGGTCCCTGAAGATTTCTGAGTAGGAGAGTGCCATGGTCAGGCCTGTGCTTCAGGAATACTACTTTGGCAGCTGTGTGGAAGATGGAGTAGAAAGGGCAGAGGCTAGAATCAGGAAGACCAGTTAAAAGGCTATTACAGTGATCCAGGCAGGATCAATCGACTGGCTGTGTGCAGAGAAGTTGATGGACACAAGAGAAGGCCTGGAGGTAGAATGAAAAGGATCACAGAATCACAGCTTTAGAAGGAGAGGGACTTAAAAAGCCATTTTTACAGATGAAGAAACTTGAGACCCCTGGTGGGTAAGTGACTTGTCCAAGGTTGGAGACATAGTAAGTAGGCTTCTGAGATGAGATCTGAACACACATTCTCTGATTCTAGAGTCAGAGTGCTTTCCACTGAAGGACAGCGCCTCTCAGGCCTTGGCAGCGGGTTAGATATGCAGTGTGAGGAAGAGGAACAAGACCGCAAATTCTGGTACCAGGAGTAGGAGAACCCTAGCGAGAAAAAGGGAAGTTCAATCTACCAAAGCATGCTGAAGACTTACGTAAACACAATTACAAAACACTCTTAAAAACAACTTAAATAGTTGGGAGGGATATTCAATGCTGCTGACTGGGTCACATCAATATAAAACTGATACACTACCCAAATGAATTTACATAATTAGGGTTACATCAAACTATCAAGAGGATAATTTTTAGAGCTAGAGAACATTAAAAAAAAATCAATTTGGAGAAGTAAAAGGCCTAGAATCTCAAGGAAAATAATGAAAAAAATTATGAAAGAAAGGAGAATAGCAATTTTGGAACTCAAATTAGGTCATAACCATCAAAACCATTTGGAAGTGGTTATAAGATAGAAAAGTTTATCATTATTTATTTGGTGGGATGGACTAGCTAAGGAAGAATCTAAAAACAATCAAAGTCAATAACTCAGTGTTCAACAAAACCAAAAATGCAAATTACTTTAGGTTTCTCAGTGATCTAGTAGCCACAGTACTCTTGGAGTCAGGAAGCTCCGAATCAGAATCCTGCCTCGGACACTTACCAGCTGTATAACTGTGTAGGTAATTTAACAGTTATCTCATTTGTAAAAAGGGGAGAATAATAGCACTTTCCTTAAAGGGTTGTTATGAGAATCAAATAGGATAATGTATGTGAAGTATTGTGCGAATTTTACATCATTGTATAAATATTAGCTATGATTATTATTACTACTTGGAGAAGTAACTCCCTAATGGACAAAAACTGCTAAAAAACAAAACAAAACTGGCAGGTTAGTTTGGCACAAATTAGGTCTGTATCACAAACCACAATATTGTCCAAATGGGTATGTAATTTGAATGTTAAAGGTCATGTCATAAAACTTTTTTAAAAAGAAACAGACCAGGTACCTTTCATAGCACTAGCTAAGGGAAGAGTTCTTAACCAAATAGGGTCAGGAAACCACAAAAGGTAAATTTTTATCACAAAATTAAAAAGCTTTTATGCAAAAAAAATCAATGCATCTAGAATGAGAAGGGAAGCTATTGACTGGGTAAAAAACCAACAACTTTGCATCAAATATTTCTCATTAGGATCTGATACCTAAACTAACACAAATGTGTTAAGGTCAAGAAATATTTCTTGGGGCAGCAAGGTGGCACAGTGAATACAGCACCAGCCCTGGAAGTCAGGAGGTCCTGAGTTCAAACTTCACCTTAGACACCTGACACTTAACTAGATGTATGACCTTGGGAAAGTCACTTATCCCCAATTGCCCTGTCTTCCCCCCTCCGAAAACACCAAAAAAAAAAAGAGAAATATTTCCTAATAGGTAAGTGGTTAAAGGACATAAACAGTTCGCAAAAGAATTGCAAACTATTAACAATCACATGAAAGATTACCACTAACAAGAGACATGCAAATTGAAACAACTCTGAGGTTTCATCTCACTGGCAAACTGGCAAAGATAACAAAAGACGGGAACAGTCAATACTGGAGGGACTGTGGGAAGCCAGGAACGCTAACTCACTGTTGAATGAAGTATATGTTAGCCTAATTATCGTGGAAAGGAATTTGGAATTATTCTAAGAACGTGAATAAAATGTGTACACCCTTTCAGCCAGGGAGCCTACTGCTGGACATACATCCCAAGGAGGTCAGAGACAGAGAGGAAGGAAAACTGAAATATTTAGAGCATCACATTTTGTGATTGAAAAGAACTGGAAATAAAGTAGATAGCCATCAATTGGAGAATAGATAAACAAATGGCTACATGAGTGTAATGGAACATTACTGTACCCAGGGAAAGCATGGGAAGACTTATATGAACTCATGTAAAGTGAACAAAGCAGAACCAGGAAAACAAGTCATTAACCACAACAAAACAATCAAGCTTGGGCCCCAAGAACAGAAATGATAAGGGGCCCTTCTCCCTTCTTGGCAAAGGCAGCAGGTTTTGGGTAGACAACACTATAAATAATGCCAGGCTGTTTCAGTGTGTTTGTTAATTTTGCAGTTTTTTTTTCCCCCCTCCTTTTTATTCTTTGTTCTCTAATATGCCTCTCTAGGACAGGGAAAGAGAAGTGATATATGGGGAAATATAGGTGATGTAAAAACAAAACATATCAATTATTAGTTATTTAAAAGAAAATGAATCCACTGAAATTGAATGCTGGGTAATCATTATGAGGAAGTTTGGCCAAGTGAAGAAAAGATGAGAAAAAAGACTTATTTTCCTTCTTTGCACAAGTAGGGCAACATGGGTATGGAACTTGATTTCACTGATTTTTTGTTGTTGTTGCTTCTTGAGTAGGGTACTGGGGAAGGGTGTATTCAGAAATAAAAGTCATATAGAAACAAGAGGTGGCAATAGAATTTTTTAAAAGAAATAAGGAAGTTTAGGAGAAGGAAAACAATCAAGTCTGCTTTGGCCATGTTGAACTTGAGATGCCAGCAGGACATCCAGATGCAAATAGCAGGCAGTTGGAATAGAGTTCAAAAGAGATACCAGAGCTAAGTATCTAGACTAGGAAGTCATTTGTGCAGAGCTGATGGCTGAATACGTTGAACAGAGGATGAGTATAGAGAAAGAGGACCAAGAACTAAATGATACCCACACTTAGGAGGTAGAAAATATATTACAAGAAGCTTAATGAATGCTTGTTAAATTGAGTGATCTAGAAAAGGAAATTGATTAGTTTGGTAGGTGCAGGAGAACCAGGAGAGAACTTTGTTATAGACATGCAGGGAAATACAAGTGTTCCTACTAGCCTTGTCCCTCTCTTCTCAAAGAATTTAGTACCTGACTGAATGTGATCATCAATTCCTGCGTTATAGAAACCATGGGAGAAGGGAGTGGGTGGGGCTAAGAATGTCAAAAATGCAGAGGTCAAATAGGATGAACACTGAGAGAAAGCTGTCAGATTTGACAGTTAAGAGATCACTCACTGATAACCTTGGAAATAATAGTTTCAGTAAAAGATTGGTTGTGAAGTCAGATGGCAAAGGGCTGAAAAAGGAGTAAAGTTGATGAAATGAATGTAGATGTCTTTTTCTAGGAGTTTATATTTAAAAGAAGATACAGAATGAAAGCTTGAGGGGGTGGCAGCATCTAGCGAAGCTTTTAAGAATGGGGAAAAAAACAGGCATGTTAGTGAGAAGCAAGAGAGGAGCAATATATTTGGGAGAGGCTGACAATGAGAAAGAAGGAGTGTAGAAGGGTAAGTTCCTGGAAGAAGCAAGGGGAGACTGATGATGAGAGAGAAGAAGTATAGGAGAAGGGGTAAGTTCCCAGAACAGATAAGAAGAGATAGACATAAATAGAAAAACTGGCCTTTACAAAGTAAGGACCCTCTCTTCCTAAGAGACTAGAGCAAAGAAGGAATGCGAGGAAACAATAAAGAGGGGTTTGGTGATGTAACCCAGGGAAGAAGCCCATGTGGTTTCCTATCGCCTCTAGGATCAAATACAAATTCCTCTGGCACTTAGAAACCTTCCCAGGAGGGCTCCAGCTCCTTTCCCAGATTTATTACGTATGACTCCTTATTATGCACTCTGTTGCTAGTTGCCCCTTCTCACACAAGATAGCCCACCTCTCCTATCCATGACTTTGCACGGGCTATCCCCTCCTCCTCCACCTCTTTGAATCCCTAACTTCCGTGTAAACTTGGTGAAGCATCTCCTATGACATGAAGCTTTTCCCAGAGCCCTCTTGTGCCTCTTATCTCCTCCCAGGAAATTACCTTGGATTTATTTTGTATATATTTTAAATTCACATATATGTGCACATGGTGTTAGCTTCAATGAGATGTGAACTCCTTAAGTTCAAGGGCAAGGACTATTTCATTTTGTCTTTGTACTCCTCTCCCCTAATCTGGTGCCTAGGATAAATTATATGCTTAATAAAAGCTGATTAAGTGATAAGGGAGACTGTGGTGGGCAACTTTTTGTGTAAAACAGGAGCTGGGGTCCTCTCCTGAAAAGGACAGGGGAAAGGATAGCTTAAGGAAGAAAGAGAAGTTTGGGACAGCCTCAATGGGAAATGTAATCTTGCATCCATCAGGAAAGAATAAAAGGACTACGTGAGGGCCCAGTGGAGATTAGGTAACATTAATCTGCCATAGTGGTTGTACAACTTCCTTTACTGACATTTAGCAGCAAGTTAAGCAAAAGAAAAACAGGATGGTAGGAATAACCCAAGGATGAAATTTGGTAAGTCATGAGTGGCAACAGGACAAGAGGGCAAGGTATTCAAATAGAAAGGACAGTGTATAGTTGAACTGGCTAACTGTACAGTTGAGATTTCAAAGGCAGAAACTGAGGGAAAGCATCAGTAATGGGCTGAAAGGTAGAGAGGCTCAGAGGTCACAGTGAAGGCAAAGAACAGCTTTAGGAGGAATGAAACAAAAATAGAGATGATATAATAAATTATCATCAGAGAAAGGATCATCAGAGTAGCAATACATGGGTTAAGGTGAGATTGAAAGAATACCTACTCTGGTGAACAGCAGAGATGAAGATGAGAGTGAGTTGAAGAGGTGGATGAAATAGAAGGCCAGTGTGTTTGAGGAAATATAAATATGTTTATTAAAGTATCCAAGTATGAAGGAAGTGGTTGGAATGGAAAGAAAAACCATGAGTAGGGTACTGAATTCCTTGAGAAAGGAAGAATTAGCTGGAGACTAGTAAATACATGCAGCAAGGATCTGGACAAAGTGAAATAGATGGATTAAGTTAATCTTAAAGGAGGAAAATTTGACAAGTAATAGCAGTGGAGGGAAGGTCTAGAAGTAATACTAAGGAGCAAAAAATATCCCTACACTTCCTTGTGTCCCATTGTGTTAGAATACATGAGAGAAACATTCAGGGAGAGGGGTTACCCGAGCTCTAAGGCCTTCTGGCCATAGCCAGGATCCTGTGAGTACAAGACGATGCAAAATACGTGGCAGGAAAGGTCTAGGATGAAGGGAACTGTTATCGATAGCACAGGAGTTGTAGGGAACATAACACAAATGAAGGGCAGAGGATAAGGACCAGGAAAGGGGAGGACTGAGGTGAAGGGTGTAGAGCTAGGGAAGGGAGCTTTTGTTTTAGCAGACAGTGGTTTTGATTTCGGAGAGGGAGAGATGGAAGTTTGTTAGACAAAGGATGAGGGAAGCTTCCACTCTCTAGCTTCCTGTGATTACGAAGGACAACATCAGACTCTTCTTGGTCTTCAAACATCAGGGAAAGTAGGGCTAATAAGGAAAAGAGATCAGGTTAGGCATCTGGGTCAGAAAATACCTGGTGCTTGAGTTGCCCAGCTGAACTCACACTTGGTGCCAGTTCCTTTGCAACACTTCAAGATAACAGATAATGAACATCCAGAAGATAATCTGCTTGTGGATAACATACTCGTTTCCTATCTGCCCTGTTGTCTGTGGCCCTGGTGGTGAAAGGTCAGGCTTTTGGGTGTATGATACTTCAGAGGCCTAAAGTAGTGTTGCTCTTCTCAGATGAAGCAGAAGTGAGCTTCCCTACACAAGGATGAATCCATATCCAAGTGACCTGCTGTGAAAGTGTGGATGGCTCAATGAAAACATGTTCTCCTTTCTGAGAAAGGTGCTTGAAATACCTATAAGGTGCCTTTCTGCTCTATAAACTCAAAATTCAAAACTGACCAGTACATCAAAGTACTTAATGAAAGGAAAATGCAAAATCTGGTTGAGAACAGCTGATTCCTTCCAATGGCAGCTATCCACAGGAGAGTGACTAATATAGGAATATCAGACATGGTACCCACTGACTTTGTTTAGTTTGGAATACAAAAAATATGCTCAAAACCCACAGAAGGTAGGATGGGAAAGGAGGGGACATGGGAAATCACAAACCAAATATGCCATTGGGTGGCCAGTTTCACATATATTTAAGTACCTATTATATACAAAGCATTGTGCTGTGGGTACTAGGTACGAAAAGACGTGAAACAGTCTCTGCTCCTAAGGGGTTTTTATTCTAGAGCAATTAAAAAGGACACAAAAAGAAGTAAAAGGTAATTTGAGAAGAAGAGAGAGCTAACAGAGCTAACTCTAACAGTTGGGAGAATGAGGGTAGGCTTCTCAGAGGGTGTGGCAACTAAGCTGAACCTTGAAGAATCATGAAAAGCCGGATGGAGGAAGGAATGCATTCCAAGCACTGGGAAAAGACATGGAGATGAGAGATGGAATGCGATGTTAGAATGTTAAAGATTAGTCCAGCTTGGCTGAAATGCAGACTATGTGAATGAGAGTAATAACAATAAGCCTGGTTGGAGCTGAATGGCATAGGGCTTTAAAAGTCAGGTTGAGAAATTTCTATATCATTCTCAAGTCAACAAGAAGCCATGGAAGATATATGAACCCAGGACAGACAATGGTCAGATTTATGCTTTAGAAGGCTATATGGAAGAGGACTAGGGAGGGGAGAGACTGTAGGTGGGGAGACCAATTAGGAGGCTGATACAATAATTCAGATAAGATGATAAGAGCCTAAACTAGGGTAGTGTCCTTGAGATGAATATGAAATATGAAATGATGTGGAGGTTCAATTGATAAGATCTTGGCAACTGGTGGTTGAGAAGAATCAAGGATGCCTCCAAGGTTATGAACCTAGATGACTGGAAATCTGGAGCCTCAACAAAACTAGTGAAGGTGTGGTGTTTAGGTGCTTGATGGTTCGGAGGGCAGAGGTGCTTTTCTCAGATGTTGTGGGCTCAGATGGTGAAATGGGTTCCCCACAGAAGGACGAATCCAAATCTAAGATGACCTGCTATAAATGTGTGGGTGGCTCAAAACAAACATATCCACTTTACTGGGAAGGCTGCTTGAAATACCTACAAGGTGCAAGAATATAAATGGCATCAGTTTGAACGTGTTGAATTCGAGTTGCTAACAGGACATCAAGATGGATATGGTCAACAGACAACTGGTAAAGAAAGGCTAGAGTTAAGAAGAGAGATTAGGGCTAAACATAAACCTGGCAATGCTCTGTTTTGAGATGACAGTTGGATACATGGGAACCGATGAGATCACCAAAATAGAGGATATGGAGACAGAAAGGAAGAGGTCCTAGCATACAGCACTGAGGTGCTCTGCTTATATAAAGTGAGAGAGGTAGGATGATCCAGTGAAGAAAATTGAGAAGGGCAATTAAGAGCAGAAAAAGTCAAGAAAAGTGTTATGGAAACATAGCAGAAAATGTCTAGAGGAGTGGGTGGTTGACTATATCAAAAGCTGCAGAGAGGTCAAACAAGATGGGGACTCAGAAAATGCCATAGCAATAAACAATTAGGAAATCAACTTATTCAAGAGCAATTTCAGCAGAGGGTGGATTCCGAAGTCAGACCACAAAGTGGTTGACAAATGAGTAGGGTGGTGAAGAAATGGAGGAAAAATCAAAGGAAGGTGTCTTAAGGATGGGGAAGACATAGGCATACGGCCTCAGAGAACCTGGGGACATCCCCATGCCATGCTTAGGTATCAGAGGAGAACTTAAGATGAGGCTTTACACATTTCCTTGTAAAATGAGGGTGTTGAACAAGAAGTCCTCTATAATGAGGGTTCTACTACCTTCGGCAGTTTCCTGTTGCCTCTAGGATAAAATATAAACTGGCTTTTCAGGCTCTCCACAATCTAGCTTTCAGCTACTTTTACATTATCACTTCATGTAGAAGGAGTAACATCCCAACTTGTACTCATACAAGTTAGACTAATTTTTCCTTAAAAAGGTATTGAGGCTGAGGAGGTAAGTTTTAGGGCTTGGGATGGCAGTGGGAGCAGCATGTATTCAGTGGGTGGAGGTGGTAGTAGGCTGTGAACACAGATTTGTGAGATACCTATAAACTTTTCCGAGGCCACTTCTCCTAAGTATAAAGGAACCCAAGGAGCAATACCAACTTAGACACAGATTACCCACTTCAAATCCTTTACTAAGGAAGTTGTTCATTCTCAGCAGTGCTATAAATACATATTGATGCTATTAACCGTAGATGGTGGTTAGAGAAGAATTTTCCAAATGAGTTTATAAAAGTGACTGTGAAACAGGAAAAGAGAAAGAGAAGAAAATAACACAAGACAGGTAGAAGGGGTCAAATAAAACAAACAGAAAAGAAGAGAGTGCTGCAAAAGGTCAGGACAGCAGAAATTCTTAGAGAAAAGAAGTATCAAACAAAGGTGCGCAGTCTTCGACTTCTGAAAGAGATCTTCTTTTCATTTTCATTTTTATATTTATTTATTTAATTGGTCTTTTTAAACACAAAGATTTTTTGGCTTAGAAACTTTCCCGAGGTGCCTCAGGAAATCCTCATTTGGGAAGACTTTACAGATAACATCACTGACTAAACGCAAAAGGGGCTGGAGTATGGTGGACACTGACAACAATGGGTATCTTAGAGAACTAAAAGAATGATTTCCATCATCTGTCTTTAGAGAAAGAAAGAGGAATTCCATTTGAAATAACTGAAGACAATATAAAATACTTGGGCATCTACCCACCAAGACAAACCCAAGAACTATATGAACACAATTACAAAACACTTTTCACACAAATAAAGTCAGAACTAAACAACTGGAAAAATATTAATTGCTCCTGGGTAGGCCAAGCCAATATAATAAAACGACAATTCTACCTAAGTTAATTTACTTATTCAGTGTCATATCGACTAAACTACAAAAAAATTTATAGAGGTCGAAAAAGTTGTAACAAAAGTAATCTGGAAGAACAGAAGGTCAAGAATAATTTCAAAGGAATTAATGAAAAAAGATGTGCGGGAAGGTGGCCTGGTCATACCAGATCTTAAACTATATTATAAAGAAGTAATCATCAAAACTATCTGGTACTGGCTAAGGAACAAGAGTGGTGGATCAGTGGAATAGAGTAGTTACACAAGACTTAGTAGTAACTGACCATAGTAGTCTAGTGTTTGAAAAACCCAAAGACCTCGGCTTTGGGGACAAGAACACAACATCTGACAAAAACTGCCAGGAAAGCTGGAAAGCAATAGTATAGAAATCAGGCACAGACCAACGTCTTATACTGTGTACCAATATAAAATCAAAATGGGTACATGATTTAAACATAGAGAACGAGGCCATAAGCAAATTAGGAGAGCAAGGAAGAGTTTACCTGTCAGATTTACGCAGAAGGAAAGAATTTATGACCAAACAAGAGATAGAGAGTATTACTAGATGTAAAATGGACAATTCTGATTATATTAAGTTTAAAAAGGTTTTGCACAAACAAAACCAATACAAAAGTAAACCAAGATTAGAAGGAAAGCAGAAAGTTGGGAAACAATTTTTACAACAGGTAAATTGAAAGGAAAAATCTGATAAAGGCCTTATTTCTCAAATATATAGAGAACTGAGTCAAATGTATAAGAATACAAGTCATTCCCCAACTGATAAATGGTCAAAGAAATCAAAGCTGTCTATAGTCATATGAAAAAATGCTCTAAATCATTGCTGATTAGAGAAATGCAGATTAAAACAACTCTGAGGTACCACCTTACACCTATCAGACTGGCTAATATTATATAAAAGGAAAATAATAAATGTTGGAGGGGATGTGGGAAAATTGGGACACCAATACACTGTTGGTTAGTTGTGAACTGATACAATCATTCTGGAGAGCAATTTGGAACTAGGCACAAAGGGCTTTAAAATTGTGCATACCCTTTGATCCAGCAATACCACTACTAGATCCATATCCCGGAAATTTTACAAAAAAGGGGACTATGAACCAATTATACAAAAATATTTATAGCAGGTCTTTTTGTAGTGGCAAAAAATTAGAGACTGAGAAGGGATTTCCCATCAATTGGGGAATGGCTGAACAAGTTGTAGCATGGCTGTAATGGAATACTACTGTGCTGTGAGAAATGATAAGCAGACTGATTTCAGAAAAACCTAGAAAGGCATATGAACTGATGCAAAATGAAGCTAGCAGAACAAGAACATTGTACCCAGCAACAGCAATACTATACAATGAGCAACTGTGAAAGACTTAGCTATGCTCAGCAATATAATGATCCAAGACAATTCCAAAGGACTCATGATGAAAAATGCTATCCAGCTACAGAGAAAGAACTGAATGCAAATCAAAACATACTATTTTTCACTTTCTGTATTTTTTTCCTTCCGGTCTGTGTCTTCTTTCACAATATGACTAATATGGTGAAACGTTTTATATGACCAAACATATATAATCTATATCAAATTGCTTACTGTCTCAGGGAGGGGGGAGGTGAGGAAAGGAGAGGGAAAATTTGGAACTCAAAATTGTAAAAAATAAAAGTGATGTTAAAAATTGTCTTTATATGTAGTTAGGGGAAAATCAAATACTATTTTTTAAAAAATCTGTCTTTAATGACCTAAAATTATAGTTGATAAAACTAAAGAAAGGCATTTAATAAATATATCAGTGTGTGTGCATATATGCATATATTAATGTGTGTGTGTATATATATATATATATATATATATACATATATTATAGTATCTTTTATTTTTGGCATTTCACTGTTCTGTATGTGGCTGATTGACTTTTTTTTTAACTGACAAAATCTAATAAACATGGTGGGGAAATGCATCATATTTATTCATGAAAGATTTAATTAAATATGAAATTTTGGTCAGGTCATTCAAAAAAATATTGAAACCATCCTTGAACTTGATATGCTAAAAGAACCAAAGGCTCAGGCTGATGAAGTGGCTTCCTTATTGCCTGAGTACAAGACAGCCAAGAGGAACTTCAGGGACCCCCAATATCTGGCTGGTGGAAAATGAATGACAATTCAGATGAGAGCATCATTCAGCTGAATCAACTACAGATATCTTCAACACTTAATTTTATTGGATATCCTGCAGCTATGGAAGGACAGGAACCTACTATGTGCCAAGTACTGTACTAAGTACTTTTTACAAATATCTCAGTTGAACCTCATAACAAACCTGGGAGGTAAGATGCTATCATTACCCTCATTTTATAGTTGAGGGAATTGAAGAAAAAAAACAAAAAAACCCCAACAACCCAGAAATCAATTGACTTGACCAGAGTCCCACAGCCAGTTAGTATCTGAGGCCATATTTGAACTCAGATCTTCCTGACTCCAGACCCAGCTTTCTAGCCACTCTGCCAATTGCTGAATAATCTGAATGTTTTCCCCCTTGTCTCCATAGCACTTAGTTTAGTACACAGTAGGTGTTTATTAAGTTAACTGACTTCCATTTTGTTTTAACATTGAACTTGAACTACAGTTCTGACCTGAGTGGGGCCCAGCCCAGAACATTCCTGTTCACACCCACTTCTGCTTCAATCATATTGGATGCTATTTCTCCAAAACGACAGTCCATCTGCAGTGTCCAGGTTTACAGAAGCTGTTACCCATCTCTGTAACATGACCCCCTCTCATCTCCACGTCTCAGGATCTTTAGCAGCCAAACCAAGCCAAGACTGCATTTAAACAGGGTAAAGAGACCTGTTTAGATAGACGGGATGACAAACCGTTCCCATACATCAAGCCTTTCCACCACGTGCTCTGTGCTCCCTACCTCTATAAAGGCAGAAGTAGGTTTTGGATGTCCGCATTGCAGAAAATAGGTACTTTAACACAGTATTAAACACCTACTGGGTACAACACGTTATGCTAAGTGCTGCCTATACAAAGATCCATTCCAACAACCATCCATTAAGCTTCCACAATATGTAAGGGACTGTGCTAGGATCTACGGAAAATGGCCCACTCCCTGCTTTCCGAGGGCCTGAGATCTACAAGGTTTTTGTCGCTGTTTCTAGGGACACCAACTGTAACAAGTGTTTACATGCATAGATCTTTGTTGAACGAATGAGGCCGTTCCTGAAGCACCTCTTCTGGCTTACAGGAGGCCATATTCCGGAAGGTTGGACCCCGTCTCAAAGGAGAAAGAGGATATCCCCTTTTCACTCACCCAGAGCACAAGGGACTAAAGGAGGTAGGAAGGACCCCGGCTGTCAGCCCTGCAACCCATATTTGGGCCACAAGGGGGCAGCCACCGCCTGAGAGGCCAGAGAGTGGCGCAGCAGTTCGAAGCGCAGGCGCATAGCCTGAGACGGCGGCGCCCCCCACAGAAGAGAGACGACGGTCGAGATTAAGCCTCCGCCGCCGCCGCTGCCGCAATGGCGCATGCTCAATTTAACATAGTCGAACCGGCAGGGCGGGGGTGTTTAGGGTCGGGAGCCACATTAAGCTCAGTCCCAAACCGGATCCGTGGAGTTGCGCCAGTTGCCTAAACCTTCCCCCTCTGCCCCACACGCCGCTCAATCTGCCTCCCGAGCCCCCTGCCGCAGGGACCCAGGCACCATACCTCACTCACACAAGGATTCCCCACTCCACCGGGGCTCAGGACGGCTAGGAGAGTCGGAACGAATCGATGGGTAGTGAACCTGAGCACAGAATCATCGATTGGATTCTTTTAGCTCTAGGGCGAAACCATGGGTAAAAAAGAGGAAGGGAAACTGGATGAAACCATAGTTCGGCGTGGTGGGGGGAACTTCTCGTCTTCTCAGGAGCCCCTGGGGCTGTCTCCTCTGTGTCTTATTTGCATATTGAAGGGACGGGCAATCATCCATTCCTTCTGCCTAATTTAGTTACCTTTTCTCGGTTCTCAGCCTCCTCTATCTTTCAGCCACATCTGACGGTGCTGACCACCCTCTCTGGGTGGCCATACACCTCCCTGTTTGTAGAGCTACTTGCCCTTGGTTTTCCTCCCAACTGCTGGGGACCTCGAGCTATGTGCAGCGAAAATTAGAGCATGTCACCTTGGACAGGCAATGGGCTTGACCACATCCACTACAAATTTATGTTATCTAATCTCAACTGAGCTTCTTGAAGCTTTTGCTCCTTCCTAATGGATTCTCTCTGGTACTCCCGCACCGCATAGGCTCCAGACCTGTTTTCTCCTCCCACTGCAGCCTTCTTCCCACCGCGCCCCACCCCCCAGCCAAGGACCTGGCATAGTACTTTAATGAGGAAATTAAATTGAGGCAATATGTCACTAGCTCCCTCTTCTCCCCTTCTCTACATCTCTCAGCCCTGAATATATTCGCTTCCCCCCCTTATGCCAATCTCAGATCAAGGTCAACCCTTGGATATGTACCTTGGTTCCTATCATATTGCCCTCACTATCATCTCCTCTTCCTCTCAAATGTTTATTCTTTATTCAACAAGCACTTATGAAATGCCCCGTAAGCATCAGGAAAGGTGCAGGTTTCCAACAGTCTCTTAATGGCTAAACATGATGGCTTTTTTCTTTTATTTTTTTAACCTTCTTGACCTCTCTGCAGCTTTTGATACTATTGACCATATCCTCTTTCAGGATATTCTCTGTTTCCCTTCTATTTGAAATGCATCTCTCTCTTGGTTCTCCTTCTGTCTGTCTCCTTTGCTTCCTGTTCTTTCTCTTTTCTCTTTCTATAATTTCTTTCTTGATGATCTCAAGTCAGTTCTCAATCTTTCCTTCCTTCCTTCCTTTCTTCCTTCCTTCTTTCCTTTCTTTTTTTCTTTCACCAAAACTTAAATCCATTTCACTCTGGATCTCACAGATTGGATCACAATATGTCCCTGCCCAAGTACCACTTAATGGCTGTATTTTGGGCCCTCCTGACTCAGAGTGAATGTCAGTTGTAACTGTTTCTCTTTTCATCAGCCACCCTGAGAGTCTTCTCCAAGTCTGATTCTTTCTCTCTCTCTCTCTCTCTCTCTCTTAAATTAAAGGGGCCATCCCTAGACTCATATCTTTAAGAGACCTATTCACTGAATAAATGTTACCGCTTTCAAAGTGAGAACTTGAACAGGCCTTAGCCTAAAAGGGCCAGGGTCTCCCATTGCATCTTGGGCCATCTCCGGGCATCCTGATGAATATCTGGCCACTGGACCTAGATGACTCTGGAGAAGAAAGTGAGGCTGGTGACTTTGCACAGCCCTCCCTCACTCAAATCAAAGCCAAATGAAAGTCATGTCATCATTTCCTTGATGTCATGGTCCTCTTTGAAAACGAAGGACAAACACAACCCTCTTTCTCTACATATACATACATATTTATATATAACACACATATGTATATACATATACATGTATGTATGTATGTTTTTTCAGGCTCGCTCTTTAAAATGTGAGCTCCTTGAGAGTTGATAACAAATTTTAAAAAATTTTCTTTGTGTCCTCGGTGCTTAGCCCAGTGACTGTGGCATAGTTAAGTGCTAGTAATTGCTTGTTGACTATTGACTGACTAATATCTTTCCTGAACTTCAAGCCACATGACCAACTAATTGCCTCCTGAGCCTCTTCACTCTGATGTTTTGGATTGCTGTCTCCATCCTCCATCTCATATTCAACATGTCCAGAACTGAACTCTGTCTTCTCACTTCCCATTCCCAAACCTTTGTTGTTGTTCAGTCATGTCCAGTTCTCATGATTTGATTTGGAGTTTTCAAAGTACTGGAGTACTTTGCCATTTCTTTCTTCAGCTCATTTTTACAGATAAGGAAACTGAAGCAAACAGGGTTAAATGTCTTGCCCAGGGTCACACAGCTAGTAAGTATCTGAGGCCAGATTTGAACTCAGGAAAATGAATCTTCCTGACTCCACACTGGGTATTCTATCCACTGTACCATCTAGCTACCCAAACCTACCTTTGCTGTAAACTTCCTATTTCTATTGGGAGAACCACCATTCAGTTGTCATTATTCCTCCCCCAAACAATCAGTACCAGAGTGTTGTTGGTTCTATCTCTATGTACAAGGTTTCTGGAATCCATCCACTTACCTGGTCTCCTCCCCATCTCTTCCAGCCTCCCAATAGATCTCCCTGCTTCCACTCTCTCCTCTCTCTATGCCATCCTCCATATATAGCCACTAAAATAATCTTCGTAATACCTGACCATGTCATTTCATTGCTCAAAAATTCCCAAGTGGCTATAAGAACACAAATTCCTTCACTTGGAATTTAAGACTCTCCCCAGACTGGCACTAAAATGCCTTTCCAGCATTATTTCACATTCTTTCTCTATGTCAACCAAACTGGCTTATAGACTATACCCCGAACCTCACATCTTTCACATCTGGGCCTGTGCCCAGCCTATCTCCCCATTCCCAGAATACAGTCCTTTGAACCCCCAACAGTTAGATGTCTTCCTTTACTTCAAGGCTCAACTTGTAGGTTATCTCCTACAAGAAACCTTTCCTGATCCCCTTCCTTGTTACTGTTTTCTCCCTTCTGAAATTATCTTATATTTACCTATCTGTGAAATATAATATCCTCTTAGTAGACTATAAACTTCTTAAGGCCAGGTATTATTTTTCCTTTTGTCTTTGTATCACTAGCACCTAACATGGTGTCTAGATTAATTTGTTATTGAGTTATTTCCATCAGGTCTGACTCTCCATGACTCTTTTTGGGGGTTTTCTGGGCAAAGATACTGGAGTGGTTTGCCACTTCCTTCTCCAGCTCATTTTACTGATGAGGAAACTGAAGCATACAGGGTTAAGTGACTTGCCCAGGGTCACCCAGCTAGTAAGTATCTGAGGTCTGATTTGCACTTAGTTCCTCCTGACTCCAGGGCTGGCATTGGGCTGCCTCTTAATAAGAGCATGTTAAATTAGTATTTTAAGCCTAGCCCGACCTAATCTCTCCAGATTTATTTCACATTGCTCCCTTTTATGTATCCTACATTCCAACCAAACCAAGGTACTTAGCACTCCCTGGATTTAGCAATATAATCTCTTCTCACCTTCCATTCCTAGAATCTATCACTCCTTTCAGTGTTCAATTCAAGTACCATCTCCTATAGAGAGCCTTTCTTCCTCTCGGTAGTTATTAGCATCCTTTCCTGCTTTATATCATCTTATATTTACTGAATTATGTAATTAGTCAAATATTGAATATAAGCTTATAAACTCCTTGAGAGCAAAAACTTTCTTGTGTGTTTTTGTGTCCCCGGTAACTTAGACACAGAAGGCACTTTCTAATCCTCAATTAATGCTTGTGCCTTTCCTCTGTTCATTATCTCTAACTTATTTATGTATTTTGTGTATACATAGTCATATGCATGCTGTTTCCTCTGCTAGTCTCCTTGAGAGCAAGGTCTGTCTTTTACCTTAGCACAGTGCCTGGCACTTAGTAGGTACTTAATAAATGTTTGTTGACTCGACAACAAGAATACTTGTTGAATTGTTGAGTGGACAGACATCCATGTCGAAAAGAGGTAGGTAACCAGAGCTGTTGGGGACAGACTGATACTCTGGTCTTGGAAGGGACAGAGACAAGCTTCTTTTTCAGATATAGACTGACTGTGGACTCTGGACATATCAGTGGTGGAGGATCAGACTCTAAAGGGATAGAGGATGAAGATACCCAAGGCCCTGAAGGGAGAGACATTCCATTTCAAAGTGAAGAGAGACAGTTCCTTGCCCCTCCTTGAGAGGGACAAACATGTCCAGATCCTGAGGGGACACATAGGAGACATCTAAGCCCAGAGTGGGACAATTGTATGTTCAGACCTTGAGACAATAAATAATAGGTCCCGAAAGAGAGAGACCAAGACAGACTTGACTCAGAGGGGAACAATTTATCCTGGCTCACCAGATAAGGGAAGGGGAAGGAAACAGGCATTTTAAATAATTCCTATTATGTACCAGGCATTGTGCTAAACACTTTTTAGGTAAATTGTCTAATTTGATATTTACAATAACCTGGTAAGGTAGGTGCTATAATTGTTTATCTCCATTTTACAGTTGAGGAGACTGAAGCAATTGAGGTTAAATGACTTACCCAGGGTCACCCAGCTAGTAAATATCTGAGGCAGGATTTGAACTCAGATCTTCCTGAGCTCTACCTGTGCTCTATCCGTTGAGCCACCTGAGTGAGTGAGCAGATATGATATTAGGGCCTAATCATTAGGCTTTGAAAATGACAGACATGAGGGGCCATTAGAGAAAAGATGGACATACAGATCTGGAGAGGACAGGTACCACACCCAGAGGCAGTGTGACACAGTAGAAAATGAATTAATCAGCTTTGGAGTCAAAGAACTTGTATTTATTTCCTACCAATTTTACCATCTGTGAGATCTTGGGCAAATCACTTAATCTTCCCAAGTCTCTGTTTTTCTCATCTTTCTAATGGGTGTTGGACTAGATGACCCCTGAAGTCCCTTCCAGCTCCAGAGATCTATGATTCTTTCATTTTATGATCTATGCATTACCATATTCAACCTCTGAAAGGGAGAAACAACACAAAAAGTGAGTCAACAGCCTGACTGAAGAAAATAACACCTTACAAAATAGACTAACTCAAATGGCAAAAAGCCAATGAGGAGAAGAATGCCTTAAAAAACTAAATTTGTCAGATGGAAAAGGAATTTCAAAAACTCACTGAAGAGAATAATTCCTTCAAAATAAGACTGGAGCAAATGGAAGCTGATGACTTTATGAGAAATCAAGATACTATAAAACAGATCCAAACAAATGAAAAAAAAAATAGAAGGCAATGTGAAATGTCTCATTGGAAAAACTACTGACCTGCAGGATAGATCCAGGAGAGATAATTTAAAAATTCTTAGACTTACCTGAAAGCCATGATCGAAAAAAGAGCCTAGAAATCATCATCCAAGAAATTCTCAAGGAAGATTTTTGTGATATTCTAGAACCAGAGGGCAAAAAAGAAATTGAAAGAATTCACCAAATGCCTCTTGAAAAAGATGCCAAAAGGAAAATTCCTAGGAATATTATAGCCAAATTCCAGAGTTTCTAGGTCAAGGAGAAAATATTACAAGCAGTCAGGAAGAAACAATTTGAGTATTATGAAAACACAATCAGGATAACATAAGATCTAGCAACTTCTACATTAAGGGATCAAAGGGCTTGGAATATGATATTCTAGAGGTCAAAAGAGCTAGGATTAAAACCAAGAATCACCTACCCAGAAAAACTGAGTATACCACTTCAGGGGAAAATATGGTCATTCAATGAGGTGGAGGACTTTCAAGCATTCTTTTTTTTGATGTTTTCTAATTTTTTAAATTTTATTTTAGTTTGCATCATTCATTTCCATGAGATTTTGAGTTACATATTTTCTGCCCATCTTTCTTCTAACCACCGCCCCCAAACAGCCATCCCAGTGTATCCCCCCTCCCCCAGTCT
>CM053590.1:101953322-101968768 GCA_028646515.1 Pseudochirops corinnae
AGGGAATGGGTCAACCTTACTCTCACTGAATTTGGCTTAAGGAGGGAATAACATACACAGCTGGGTATCTTACTCTACAGGAAAGTAGGGGGGATGGGGATAAGAAGGGGGATGATAGAAGGGAGGACAGATTGGGGGAGAGGGTAGTTAGAAGCAAACACTTTTGAAAAGGGACAGGATCAAAGTAGAAAATAGAATAAATGGGAGGCAGGATAGGGTGGGGGGAAATATAGTTAGTCTTTCACAACATAACTACTATGGAAACATTTTGTGTAACTACACATGTGCAACCTATGTTGAATTGCATGTCTCCCCAGTGGGGGTGAGTGAGGAGGGAGGAAGGGAAAGAATTTGGAAATCAAAGTTTTAAAAACAAATGTTAAAAAAATTGGTTTTTCACATGCTACTGGGAAATAAGATATATAGGCAGTGGGGTATAGAAATCTATCTTGCCCTAGAAAGTTAGGGGAGGATATAAGAGAAAACAGATTGGAAGAAGGGTTATTTAGTAGGCTCGCTATCTTGGAGTGGGGGGTGGAGGGGAAAGACAGGGTGAAAATTTGTAACTCAAAATCTTTTGGAAATGAATGTTGAAAACTAAAAATAAATAAATAAATTGGGGGAAAAAGAAAGAGAGAAACAAAACATCTATGCTCTGAGGAAACAGAGGTCCTGACTGGGACAGGTAGGCATCCCAGCCCTGAAAGAGATGAAAATCCAGGATCCGAGTAGACAGGCCGACATCTAGGCTTTTTGAGGAATATAGACATCCAGGCCATAAAGTGAATACAGAAACTTCCAGTCCTGAAGGAGCAGATGGGCACCCAAATGGAAAAATTAAACCCTGAAGAGATAGACTGACATTTAAAGTCTGAGAGGACAGATGGAAATCCAGGCCTGAATAGGGATAGCAGCCTTAGGAAGCAGATAAACATGTAGCTCCTGAGCAGAAAACCAGACATTGAGTCCCAAAGGAGATGAGAGACAGTTATTCAAGCTCTGAGTGGACCTACAGATAGGGAGACTCTTAAAGAACAGCTACGCTTACAAAGACATGTCCACAAAAGAGATAATGATGCTGGAGTAATGGGAACAGGGTGATGTGGTGACAAGTACAAATATGCATATTGGATTCAAAGTGCCATTCTAGTCTGGTCTTTTTCACTTATCACCTGTGAAGCTTTGGGCAAAATACCTTTTCTGGGCCTCCATTTCCCTTCTCTAGATGGAAGATCCTATAATTGATAAGGTATCTTTAAGTCTGGGGAGTTTATGAACTGGTAGGATATTCAGGTACAATGAAAAGAAAGATTTCTTGAGTTTTACCTCATAAGGTATGAGCACTGACCTCTAGGATGCTCTAATTTGAGGCATTAGAGGAAGTTAAAAAGAGAGCAGAAGAAACTATAATATAGACAGAAGAAGAAACAGGAGAGTAAGCAGAGAACAAGAGGGGTCACAAGAAGCCAGGGACAGAAAACATAGATAACTTCTAGCTCTATTCCTACCTTACCTTAGGACCTGGACAGAAAACTTTGATTTATAGCAGCTTGGCATAGCCCTCTCTGGAAAATCCAGACCTAACTGGGAGAATGCAGGTTAAACAACGGAGGCAGCCCAGAGTGAGGGTCCATGCCAAGCACAAGTCCACTACATTCATCTTACTCCTCCAATCTCTTTGGCTATTCCTGTCTTCTTCGAGGGTACTTCTCTTCTTTTAGTACACTTAAAAAAGAGATTTTACCCAAAACTCTGTTCTAAATCTTTCTCTTTCTCTCTCAATACATATCCCATCAGCTCATAAACTCAGCTTGCTGCTTAGATTATTTTGCCTGGGTTGCCAGCAGGCAGAACCTATTGAGCATGCTCCCTGAATCAAGCCCTCATTGGCCAGTCCCCCATGATATGATGAATAGAATAAGGCAAAGGCAGGTTCCCTGAGGCTCAGTAGATATGATTTACATTTATCTGCATCAGTCCCCAACCACTTTTGCCTCATTCTTGTGGCATGTCCTAGTTAGGACATCTTTTGATAGGTAGTGATGCAACTGAAAATGACTGGAATTTCCATGTTGATGCCCCTATGACTGTAACTTGTTGACTAATAGCCAGTCATCTGGGACTACTCTTTGCAACTGTTTGAACAGGGTCAGTGGATGCTCAATAGCCTGCTGGTGGGTCTGTCTGACTTATTTCTCCCTATTCCAATCCATATTTGACCTTCCTAAAGCATGTCTGATCATACCACACCTCCCCCACACTAACCAATCAACTCCAATGTCTCCCTGTCACCTTTGGTATCAAATACAAAATCCTGTTTGTCTTTTAAACCTAGCTGCCTCCTACCTTCCAGTCTTCTTGCCACATATTCTGATCCAGTGACATTGGTTTTCTGGCTGTTCTGTGAACAAGATACCCCATCTCTTGGCTCTAGACATTTTCTGTGACTGTCCTTTAAGTCCCAACTAAAACTCATCTTCTACAAAAAGCCTTTCCTAATGCCTCTCAATTTTAGTTCTTTCCCTCTCTTAATCATTTCCTATTTATCCTGTATAGAACTTGTTTGTACATATTTGTTTGTCACCTTCTCCTCCCCCCCCCCCATTAGACGGTGAACTCCTTAAAGGAGCCAAGGGACTGTCTTTTGCCTCTTTTTGTATCTCCATCACTTAGCACAGTGCCTGGTGCAAAGTAGGCACTTAATAAATGTTTATTGACTGACTGAGGAGGGTGCTATCCCTGGGTCACTTGCTGCTGAGGAGGGCATCTCTTCCCTATAGGACATGTACATCCTTCTCAGCCCATTCATTTATCATCTGGGAGGTTTTAAAGTTGTTCACCAATTCCTAGTCACTGATGGTAAGTTAAATAATTAATTTTGAAGTACCTTCCTTTCTAGTTATCTCTTTGGGGATCTGCAAATTTCCATGGTTCCAGGCAGCATGACAACTGCATCATCTTCCCTCTTGTATGCCTCATTCAGTACCTTATGTCTCCTGAGAGGCTACAGCAAGATGGAACATCCTTTCAATGTTTTCATTATTGCATATAATATACTGTCCTAAACAACTAGCCCTGACTGAGAGTCTTCTTCCACCATTTAACACCAATTCTCAGGCAATCGAGTAACTGTAATAGTTTTTCATCCCAACACACAATTATAAAATTATTCCTCAGATTAGCTTGCCTAGATTGCTACCAGTGTCTCTACTGAATAAACTATTGCCAAATTGTAGCCTAGAAATTGAAAACATGTAGTCTATAGCATAATGCCACTATTATACTGTACCGGATATTATCTGTAATAGGATTGTTTCAAGCGAGTCCCTACTCAATTTGGTGAATTCCCCAATCAACTTCATGAGATTAAAGAGTATAAACTTTAGTTGGAGGTATCTAAGGAACCTTCTCATCCAGTCCTGGGGCCTTACATCAAAGTGTCATTTTCTCTCTTTGGCTCATTGCCTACCTGGAGGTGCTCCAGGAAAATTTGCTAGTAAAATCATAGTATAGCTTATGTGAAGGGTTTCTCCAAAAGTAGATAAAAAGAGCCCCTAGCTCCCATTTAAGTATTTGAGGTACGGTGTGGGTTTCAAGTATCAGACAGCCTTAATATCACCTTAAAGAAAATATAGAAGAAACAAAAGAATCATAGGAGCCCATAAACAGATGCAGAAAAACAGAGAATGTCCATTACCTACCCCCAATAACATAACCGAATTTGGGCTATTATCATGGCAATATCTTTACATCCCATCAGTTAGTTAATCAACAAGCATTTATTAAGTACTTACTATATGCTGATAGCTGTGCTAAGTACTGAAAAATTAAAAATGAATATCACATAGAAAGCAAGGGACTCTCTTAATGGGTTTATATGTGTATGAATGCATGTCTGCATGCGTGGGTGTGTGTGTGTATGTGTGTGTGTATGTGCAGGCTGCAACATATAAACCCTGAGGAACTTCAAAGAAGAACAAGACTAAAGGATAGTCAAGGAAATAGATGACAAGAAGAGATGAAGAGGGGAAGAATCCCTGAGCTTGCCAAGGGCAAGAGCAAGGGACAACAACTATATGACTCAAATGATTCACTTGTATCCTTGTAATGTTATAAGAAGGGGAAGAAGCATTTGTTTTGTTTTTAAATTAAATTTGCTTTTTATCAATCAGCAAAAATCTGCCTTTTTATCTCCTCCCCCAATTGAGAAAGAAAGAAAAACAAAACCCCTGTTACAAATATGTATGATCAAGCAAACAAATTCCCACATTGGCTGTATGCAAAAACAAAACAAAACAAAACAAAACAAAAACAACCCAGCCCCAAACAAAAAAAAAACAAAACAAAAACCAAAAGAGTTTGTCAATCTGTACTTCTCTTTCAGAAGTTTCATCAGGGGACCTCTGGAACACTAGTTGATCATTGCTTTGATCAGAGTTTCTAAGTCTTTCAAAGTTGCTTTGCACTATTGTTGTTATTGTATAAATTCTTCTCTTGGTTCTGTTCCCTTCATTCCGCATCAGTTCAGACAAGTCTTCCCAGATTTCTCTGAAACAATTCCTTTCACCATTTCTTACAGCAAAGTACTACTCCTTCATAATTTATACACTACAATTTATTCAACTATTCCCCAATTGGAACCCTAGAAAGGGAAAAAAAACTTTCTATCACATTGAGTGGACCCATTGTTGTGAACTTATGGAAGGACATGGGCAAGAGTTTCACAAGAAGGGAAAATCCAAATTCACGAGATCATAGAACCATTTGAGCAGATCCTTCCAGACTGATGTTCCAGTCATGGTTGTCATCACATTGCATCTCAGTAACATGTATGAAGTAAAATCTGTTCTCGTGGGTTAAGATCTTTAGTTCATCTTTCTTTTTTTTAATTATGTATTTACTTTTAGTTTACAATGTTAAGTTCCACAATCTCTTAAGTTTCAACTTTTCTTCCCCTCCTTCTCCTCTCCTCTCCCCTCCCCATAGAGGCATGTAATTAGATACAGGTTCTACAAATACCTTCATATCGAACGTTAGTCATGTTGTAAAGAATTATAACCAACAGGCTGAACAATGAGAAAGAAGGGATAAAACAAAACACAAATGAGAGAGAGCAATGGATGTGGATATCCCTTTCCATCATGACTCTTTCGTAGTTGTCTTCTAACCTTGTATTGCTGAGAGGAGTCCAGACTATCAAAGTTAGTTATCACTCTAGTTCATCTTTCTTGATAACATTGAGACCAGAGGGAGTTATTAATAGAGGAAAGTCATGGAGGAAATAGAAGAAATGGAGGAAAAAATGTGGTGGGATGGGATAAAGAGCACAAGACACAGCAATTAACCTTGGTAAAGAGAAAGATAACATCATCTTCTGTCTGGAGCAAAGAGTTAGAAAGGTTGGATAAGGAAACAGATATTTTTAGATGTAGAGGATAATCTCAATTTTCTCAATAAAGTAGGAGATGAGGTCATTTACTACTCAGAATGCATGGGGAGTTGTAACTGGGATCTTAAGTAGAGAGGAAAAGGTTTGGCACAGCTGAAGTGGGCAATGTGATAGTTAATCAGAGATGAACCAAAGAATTTCTGTGCATCTTTGAGGGCCCAATTGAAATTAGATGGCACAAATTTATAAAGGCACAAATATATAAAATTCATCACTATTTCATGACTTCTTCCATCAGTACTTGGTAGCCTGGGAGCAGGAGTGAAGAAGGTACATGGTAGAGTAACCTAGGGATAAGGATTATCTGGGAGAAAACAGAGAAAGGACAAAAGTGCAAGATATTTCAGCATAGAAGACATTTATCAAAATAGCATCCTATAAAGTTAAGACTTTAAAGGCAAAGTAAAGCCAGGATAAGCATGATAGACTAAGAGGATGAGGAGAGCTCTGGGGAGCAGTGGTTGTGAAAAGGACAAAGAACTGATTGAGGAGGAATGAGGTAGTCGAAGATGACTAATAGCAGATTCTAATAAGAAGGGGGAATTTCAGATATTAGAATATTAAAGGTGAGATGGTTTGGAATGACAATGAGGTCTAAGATGTGATTTCCCTTGATGGTTGGGGCCTCTTCACTCTGGTACATCCTTCTGCCATGCTGATCCCTTTCTTTCATGGCTAATTTCCACCTGGGCCTCCATTATGGGAACTGACCCTGGCCATGTTTCATTCCTCTCCCAGCTGTGCTTCTGACTCTCTGAACTTGGTCACTGTGACTTAGCTGCATTCTCACCCTGGCACTTTCTTTAGTGCTTGGGCCTTCTTACTCTGTAATATCCTTCTGCCATGCAGCCTCCTTCTCCCATTGGTGATATCCTTCTAGAGCTTCCATTTTGGGGAGCATTCTCTTCTTGGTCGTGTTTCTGACTCTGCTCATGCCCTTGAGTAGGTACCTTGTCCCCAAGTTCCCATGCTTTTCAGATTCTTTTTACATGTTGCCTTTCTCCATTAGAGAATGTAAACTCCTTGAGGGAAGGGACTAGGACAGGGTTATTACTATAAATATCAAACCATCAAGGATGTAAGCGAGGGTGGGTGTGAAGAGGAAGATTGTACTGCACACTGAAACCATTGAAGAAGGTGGTACGGTGTACTGCCAATGCAATATTTACAGTGCCCATGATCACGATAAAGACCGTGACTATAAGTATCGCATGACACTCAATTGCAAAATATACCAAACTCTCCAGACAGAAGATAGAACTGAAGCATTTATTTAGACACCAGAAAACCCAATCCCAAAACAGTATGCCAATTCCATCATAGTACCAAAGATATTCAGAAGCCATAATAACACTGAGAGCTACAGCATCCTTCAGCTTTCCCACAAACCAATAAAAGATCAATATCTACTCACGAGCCTGACTCCTTGCCTGAGGTCCTTCTCTCTCCCGTGCCATCTGGCTAGCTCTATCAGCTTCCTGTAGGCTCTTCTTCACTTCAGCAAATTCCTCCCACCACAGGCTCCATGTGATTACATTCAGCCTATTAGGGGGCAGAGTTTACTTACAAAGCAGGGGAGGTCTTCAAACTCCCCCCTAGGTCTGTTAAGGGGCAGGGAAGATCTTCAAATTCCCATTCCCATTACATACAGTAACCTAGAGATTAGCAGATGATAGCAACAAGGATTCAGGTACTGATATAATTTGAACTGGTGTACTAGATAGATTGTTGGGTCTGAAGTCAGGAAGACTCATCTTCCTGAATTCAAATCCATCCTCAGACACTTACTAGCCATGTGATCCTGGGCAAGTCACTGAACCCTGTTTTCCTCAGTTTCCTCATCTGTAAAATGAGCTGGAGAAGGAAATGACAAACCATACCAGAATCTTTGCCAAGAAAACCCTAAATGGGGCCACAAAGAGTCAGACATGATTGAAATGACTGAACCACAAAAGCAAAACTTTAATTAGGAATTGGAAATGGTAGTCGAGACCAAGGAGTATGGTTCTCTCCCTGACCCTCTTAAGTCACAGAGAGGTGAAAGAAATGGAAATAGCATCAAGGCAGTGTGATATAATATAAAATACACTGTACTTGGAGTCAGGAGAGATCTGGATCCTATCTCTGATACTTACTAGCTATGTGACTGTGGGCAAGCCAATTAATCCCTCTGAGCCTCAGTTTCCTTATCTGAAAAAGGGGAATTGTAACCTCTCTAGTACTTACCTAATAGAGTTGTTTTGAGGATCAAAAAGAAAATGTATGTAAAGTGTCTTGTACATCAAATGCCAAACATTATATAAATGTCAATTATCATCATCATCATTATTATTGTAGGGTAAGAGATGTGGTGCCAGAGGAAAGTCAGGTTACAGTTATTCCCGGAGCTGGAAAGGGTGTAAGAAAAAGAGTTCAGGAATGAAGGGGAACTCATTAACCATAGAGTACAATAGATGGAGAAAGTCAGTCAGCTAATATTATCTACCAGGAATGGTACTAAAAATCCCTGCTCTCAAGAAACTTAAAATCTAATTAGCACAATGCCTGGTACATAGTAGGCACTTAGTAAATGTTTATTTATTGATTAATGGTGGAAGACAAGACACAAAAGAATGCTAAAAAGGAGAGAGGTGGAGAAGAAGTAAGAGAATTTCCAGAATGAAGGATTTTGGAGTTCAAGGCTCCACTCCAGAGAGGAGTGATGAGGTAAAGTACCAGGGCTAGTGGGATCTTGCAAGATGATTAGGTTTACCAATAAGGAGCTTCCTGTGACATTGTGGAGAAGTAAGAGAGGTAGGTTAAGGTAAACCATTAACTGGTATGAAGGCTTCTTTTAAAACAAAATGAAAGAACAACTTTTCAGTTTCTCTAGTAATATTAAATGATAATCATTAAATATCATATTTTGATCAAAGTCTGAATTAATCAAACAAACTGCTTTCCCTTCACTTAAAAATGCCTTTTCCTGTGTCGGCAACTTCAGAGATCAGATAAGGCTGGAGATGGGTTTCCCCTTATCTTGAGAGAAAAACAGACATCTTGGCACCATAAAATTAAATGAACCCTGCTCCGTTTGCTGTCAATTTGCATTTACAACCAAGAAACTTCTTTTCACACGTAGACGGTAACAAATGGAAATCATAAATTTGTATGACATGGTCACCCTGAAGTGAGATGTTTCTAAAATCAATTATGATTCATCTGTTCATCAGTCAGGACTCAGCTCCTGTACTCCTTGTACAAGTTTCTCTAGCTTAAGGGAATAAGGAATAAATATGAACTGTATCTATTTGTCTCCTTTAACCAAACTTTTTAGAAGGCTGACATAAGAAATAATATTTTTCTCTCAAGCCCTTTCCAGACTCTTGGGAAAAGTACGTTGGAAAGGTGGGTGAGAGGTTGAGGGCAAAAAGACTTTTTAACAAAGAATAACTCTAATCTTTTTGGGTTATTATCTCCTCTCTACCAAACTGCCAAAAGAGATAGGAGTTAGACCCACCTTTATAAAGAAAATTCGATTAAGGTATCAATGGAAGGGAGGTTGTTCCATTGTTTAACTCTGGGAATGAGGGAAATTGTCTGGGAGAAGTAGGACAATGACTATTCAATCCTGGAAGGTTGACTCAGTCTATATTTTAAGATAGCTTTTCCTTGTTCAAGATTTCTGTAAATGTCACCGGAAATCTTGGGGCAGAGAATCAGGTCAGAGGGCATAGGTGACTATGCCAGTTTGAGCATCACTCTCTTAAAGCTAGAAATGGTTGTGATATAAAATGTTATGTTAAATAAAACTTTCTGGCTTAGCATAGTACTTGGCATATATAGATGTTTAATAAATGTCTATTGAATGACCGACTTACAGATCTAAATGCAAAGTACAGTACTAGCATTAACATTTTTTCTTTGACGATAACCTAAGTGTACATCAACTTAGCCACAGAGTATCAGGATAGGAATAAAATGTTCTATTAAGTCAGATTTTGAAAACTATAATCAGCAATTAATCAATAGCCCTAAAGAAACAATCAAATTATTAAGGACATGAGAGATACTGATGATTGAGAAAACTGGTGCTCCTAATTAGCTTTTTAAAGAATAATTCAAATAACAATCAGGCATTAACCTTTATGACAAAGCAGTTTTTTAAAAAAAATTAAAGTGTGGACTTCCCAAAAATGTTTGAGTTCATTTTTACAAGTGTTGGAAGACAAATAGACTTGGAAAAGGCAGCAAAAAAAATTCTAATTGGGCAACAATGTGGTTTAGGCAAATAGCAATGTGATTTAAGAACGAGTTTATGCATTGTTTCTCTTCACTCACTCTACAATTCAGCCAAAATGGCTTTTTTGCTGTTTTTCATACATGACACTTCATCTTTAATTTCTGTGACTTTGTACAAGTCATCTCAATTCAAGTCAATTAATGTTTATTAAGCACCTACCAGGTGCTGGGTACTAGAAAAACAAACTCTGCTCTTCAGGAGCTTATGACATAGTGGGGTAAGACAACACACAAAAGGAAATTGAAAAGCGGGGGGTTGTGAGGTGTAGGAAGGGACCCACTGAGAAGCATGATGGAGAGTACCTAAGAAGTTCTGAAGTCATTGGTGGGAAATGTGGAGAAAAATTGTGTTGAGTGCCATCCTTAAATAGAGGCCCTGGAGCCAATGGACCTGCCCTCCAAGCCAGGGATCCAAACAGAAGAGCAAAAACGTACTCCTTCACTTCCATCCTGAGGTGTGCTGGAGTCAGCTTGAATATGCTTTGCTAGAGTCACTTGTTAAATTTTCTGAGTGATCTTTTATACTTCAAAAATTAGCAACTGCTATAAACCAGAACTTGATTTGTTGTATTGTTGATTGTCTGTGATCAAAAAAGTAATGGAGAAAAATGTTAATAAGGCAGATCAAAGTTAAAACTGTTTCCTGCATTTTTTTGGGAGAGCTGGTTGTTAAACATTTACTAGCACATCATTGCTTGCACTTCTTAGAATACATCACTTCCTTCAAAGCTCATTTCAAGTGCTAGTCCTAATGAGCCTTTTCTAATACATACCCTCTTCCTCAGTTGCCTTCCCCATCCAATATCTCATAATAAATATCTCATACACACACACACACACACACACACACATATTTCTCCCCATATACTAATACGTATATAACAGCATAAGAATTGCTGTTGGACCCAGGGAGGCTGGAGCTCTTACACTTTCCTTCCCCTACTAAGGGGCCCCTAGTTCTGGTTCTCCTCTCCCCCAGACTAGATTCGATCTTGAGTGAGCCTGACCTCTAAGAGTGGTGTCACGTAGGCTCTTTCACATTGTCTCTGGTTCTTTACACCCCCTTCCCACCTCTCCCTCCCCTCACTGAGTCTCAGGGAGAATCCCTCAAAGCTTAGATTTGGGTCATATCAGAAAAGTACACAATGGGTCACATAGCTAATAAGAGTCTGGGGTCAGATTTGAACACGGGAACATGAGTTATCCTGTCTTCAGGACCAGCATTCTATGCACTATGGCGCCACCTAGCTGCCCTAGTCAGTCAACTAGAAGTTTTAAATTGCTTGCTGTATGCTAGGCACTGTGCTAAGCTCTTGGGACGCAGATCAAGGGAAAAAGCAACAGCCAGTCCTGCTTCTCAGGGAACTCACAGTCTAATGAAGCAACCAGCATGCAAACAAATATGGACAAATGAAATACAACTATAAATTGAGGGCAGTTTTGAAGGAGGATTGGGGGAGACTTCTCAAAGAAGGTGAGACTTCAATTGAGACTACCAAGCTTTCATTCTTGACTTGATGTCAGATTGTATGCTTGTGTCCTGAAAATCTGTCTATCCAAGTGGGGTAGAGGATGATTACCAGAGGTCCAGCCACCGGGCAAATAGTGCTAGGGGCCACAGCAGCTCATGGTGATGAGGGATGACATAGTCAAGGCAATGTGCAAATGTTTTTGTTTTGTTATAGTAGTGGTGGTGATGTACATAAGTTTGGAAACATGTGGGATAATTTTCAACTTGTAGGTCTGATTAATGTGAAATTTTAAGCCAATCGACATTAAGAATCTAATTTAGCACTAACATAGGAAAGTGTTTATTTTTGTAAATATACATCTCCTATGGGTAGATTGTAATATGCATACTCTCTGTGGGTAGATTGGTAAATTTGTTTCTGGACAATTTTGTGTTTTTCTTTTTTTAAAAATTTATTTATTTACATTTAGTTTACAACATTCAGTTCTATAATCCCTTGAGTTCCAAATTTTCTCCCCCTTCCTCTCTTCCCCCCTCCCCCCCATAGCAGCATGCAATCAAATATAGGTGCTACAAATACCTTCACATTAAACATTAGTCAACTTGTGAAGAAGGATTATAACCTATGGAGTGAACAACGAGAAAGAAGAAACAAAACAAAACAAAACAAAACACGAAAGAGAGAGAGCAAGTGGTTTGCTTGATTATGCATTCAGACTCTGTAGTTATTTTCCTGAATGTGGCTATCCCTTTCCATAAGGAGTCTTTTGTAGTTGTCTCCTAACCTTGTATTGCTGAGAGGAGCCCAGTTTATCAAAGCTGGTTATCATACGTATGATGTGTCTGTAACTGTGTACAGAGTCCTCCTGGTTCTGCTCTTCTCACTCAGAATCAGTTTATATAAGTCTCTCCAGGTTATTAGGAAGTCCGTCTGCTCCTCATTTCTTTCTTGTTTTTTTTTTTTTTAGAGGGGGGAAGGCAGGGCAATTGGGGTTAAGTGACTTGCCCAAGGTCACACGGCTAATAAGTGTTAAGTGTCTGAGGCCGGATTTGAACTTAGGTTCTCCTGACTCCAGGGCCAGTGCTCTATTCACTGCACCTCACTGCACCACCTAGCAGCCTCTGATTTCTTATAGCACAATAGTATTCCATTACATTCATATACCACAACTTGTTCAGCCATTCCCCAACTGATGGGCATCCCCTTGATTTCCAATTCTTTGCCACCACAAAAAGAGCTGCCATAAATATTTTTGTACATATAGGTCCTCCTCTCACTTATATGATCACTCCAAAGTGATCATATAGTGATATAGGCCTAGAAGTGGTATTGATAGGGTACAGGCTCTGGGAAACCCCTTGAATCTTCCCATTTGATGAGGCATTTCCCTGAGACCATAAGCCTTTCATTATAGCTAGGCCCAGAATCTCTTACTTTTACTAGCCTAGCCTTCCATTATCCATCTACTTCCCACCCTTGATCCTATCAAAATATCTCTACCCAGTCTGTTACCCTTAAACCAGCCTAGCCCTCCATTGTCTGTTATCTCCAGGTAGTCTTCAGCTACTTCCCACCCTTAATCTCATTATTGGAGTGTGATCTCATTTGACTCCTCCTCAAGACGACTCATAGAACCCTCCCACAATCTTTCTGTATGTAAGCTCTATCTTTCCTCTATGAGGTGGCCAAGAATTCAATGTATTGCACACTCAGTCTCTGTCAGATTATTCTGGCCCACTTGTCCAATATAAGAGTCACATATACTTAGACTCCTTAAGAGTCTACCCATTAAGTCAAATCTCTAATAAACTTTGCTTTTCTTGAACTGAGAGAAGACTTGAGTCGAATTCATTTGGCAGGACCTGGTGTGTTGGTCTTTTGGGGTCTCAAGCACCCCTAAACTTTAAACCTCAACAGTATTGCTGGGTCAAAGGGTATGCATATTTTTATAGCCCTTTGGGCATAGTTCCAGATTGCTCTCCAGAATAGTTGGATCAGTTCATAACTCTACCAACAATGCATTAACTATTCTAATTTTTCCACATCCTCTCCAGCATTTATCATTTTCCTGTTTTGTCATCTTCCAATCCGACTGGTGAGATGTGGTATCTCAGAGTTGTTTTGATTTGCATTTCTCTAATCAATAGTGATTTAGAGCATTTTTTCATATGCTTACAGGTATCTTTAATTTCTTCCTCTGAAACTGCCTGTTCATATCCTTTGACCATTTATCAGTTGTGAGATGACTTGTATTCTTATCGATTTGACTCAGTTCTCTGCATATTTTAGAAATGAGGCCTTTATTAGAAACATTGGTTGTAAAAATTCTTTCCCATTTTTCCACTTCCCTCCTAATCTTGGTTACATCAGTTTTATTTGTACAGAAACTTTTCAATTTAATGTAACCAAAATTATCTATTTTGCATTTCATAATGCTCCCTAACTCTTGTTTGCTTATAAAATCTTCTTTTCTCCATAAATCTGACAGGTAGACTATTCTTTGCTTATAGTATCAGCCTTTACACCTAGATCATGCACCCATTTAGACTTTATTTTGGCATATGGTGTAAGATTTTGGTTTGTGCCCACTTTCTGCCATACTATTTTCCAGTTTTCCCAGCAGTTTTTGTCAAATAGTGAGTTCTTATCCCAGAAGCTAAGGTCTTTGGGTTTATCAAACAGTAGATTAGTCATTGACTGCTGTGTCTAATGTATCTACTCTATTCTACCCATCCACTACTCCATTCCTCAGCCAGTACCAAGTAGTTTTGATGACTGCTGCTTGATTATACAGATTAAAATCTGGTATGGCTAGGCTACCTTCCCTAGCATTTCTTTTCATTAATTCCCTTGATATTCTGGTCCTTTTGTTCTTCCAGATGGATTTTGTTACTACTTTTTTCTAGCTCTATAAAATAATTTTTTGGTAGATTGGTTGGTATGGCACTAAATATGTAAATTAATTTAGGTAAAATTGTCATTTTTATTATATTAGTTCTACCTAGGCGAGAGCAACTGATGTTTTTTCCAGTTATTTAGATCTGACTTTATTTGTGTGAAGAGTGTTTTGTAATGTTGTTCATATAGGTCCTGGGTTTATTTTGGCAGATAGATTCCCAAATATTTTATAATGTCTACAGTAACTTTAAATGGAATTTCTCTTTCTATTTCTTGTTGAATTTCGTTAAAAGTATATAGGAATGCTGAGGATTTATGTGGGTTTATTTTATATCTTGTGACTTTGCTAAATTTATTTATCATCTCATTTGTTTTTTACTTGATTCTTTAGGATTCTTTAAGTATATCATCATATCATCTGCAAAGAGTGATAGCTTAGTTTCTTCTTTGCCTAATCTGGTTCCTTCAATTTCTTTTTCTTCTGTTATTGCTACTGCTAACATTTCTAGTACTAAATTGAATAAGAGGGGTGACAGTGGACATCCTTGTTTCACCCCTGATCTTATTGGAAATGCTTCTAGCTTATCCCCATTACATATAACACTAGCTGATGGTTTTAGATAGATGCTACGTATTATTTTATGAATGATTCCATTTATTCCTATACTTTTTAGTGTTTTTAATAGGAATGGATGTTGTGTTTTGTCAAAAGCTTTTTCTGTATCTTTTGAGATAATCATATGAATTCTACTAGTTTTGTTGTTTTGATCGGTTATATTGATAGTTTTCTTAATGTTGAACCATCCTTCCATTCCTAGAATAAATCCTACCTGATCAAAGTTTATTATTCTCATGATAAGTTGCTGTAGTCTTTTCGCTAATATTTTATTTAAAATTTTGCATTTATATTCATGAAGGAAATTGGTCTTAACTTTCCTTCTCTGTTTTGTCTCTTCTCAATTTAGGTATCAGTACCATATTTGTGTCATGAAAAGAAATTGGTAGGACTCCTTCTCTAATTTTCCCAAATAGATTGTAAGGTATTAGAATCAATTGTTCTTTAAATGTTTGATAGAATTCACTAGTAAAACCATCTGGCCCTGGAGATTTTTTCCTAGGGAGTTTATTGATGGCTTGTTCAATTTCTTTTTTCTGAGATGAGATTATTTAATATTTTACTTCCTCTTCAGTTAATCTGGGCAACTTGTATTTTTGTAAATATTCATCCATTTCACTAAGATTGTTCAATTTATGGGCATACAATTGGGCAAAATAATTCCTAATTATTGTTTTAATTTTCTCTTTATTGGAGGTAGATTCACCCTTTTCATTTCAGTTTTCTTCTT
>CM053590.1:101969268-102080551 GCA_028646515.1 Pseudochirops corinnae
AATATACATACACATATGTCTGTATAGGAGGGTTTATATATGCATACAAACACATATCTGAGTATGTGTATATATAAATACATAGAGGGCACAAGATCAATTGAATAGGAAGGGACAATATTCTACAAGGTGAAATTCTGAGGTGGGAGAGGATTAGAATGAGAGGAGACAGGGAGAGACAGAATGGGGTTAATCATCTCATAGAAGAGGCAAAGGATAATTGTTACAATGGAACAGGAAGGCAAAAGGGAAAGGGTCAACCACACTCTCATTGAACTTGGCTTAGGGAAGGAATGACATAAACTCTAAACCGGGTATCTTGCCACACAGGAGAGTAGGGGAGATGGGGATGAAAAGTGGGATGACGGAGGGGAAGACAAGGTGGGGAGGAGTGTTGATGGAAGTACACACTTCTATAAAGGGACAGGGACAGGGTCAGGATAGAGAATAGAACAAGGTGGGGGGGAGGGATAGGAAGGAGGGACATATAATCACTCTTGCAATATGCCCACAGTGGAGAGGTTCTGCGTAATTAGACATGTACAGCCTATATCTAATTACTTGTCCTTCCAGTGGGGGGTGGGTGATGAGGGAGGAAGGGAAAGAATCTAGAATTTAAAGTTCTATAATCAAATGTTAAAAATACATATGTATATATATATGTATATATATATATATATATATATATACAATTATTATTATTATTATTAGCTACATCCAACTGGGAATTAAGATACACAGGCATTGTGGTAGGGAGATCCATCCTGCCCTACAAGAAAGTCAAAGGGGAAAGGGGGAGGACATAGGAGAGAGCAGATTGGGGGAGGGGTTATACAGTGGGATGGCTGTTTTGAGGTGTTGGGTAGGGGAAAGATGGGGAGAAAATTTGTGACTCAAAATCTCGTGGAAATGAATGATATAAACAAGAAAATAAATAAATAAATTTTTTAAAAAAGAAATAAAAAGAAAAAAAAGATGTTTTGCCATCACACCTTATTAAAGACCATGGGACCTTCCATCCTACTTATATCTGAAAACTTCTGTATGTGCTATTTCTTACTCTTCTGTTTGTATCTTCAGTGCTTCCTGTGTAGTATGGGTTTAATAAATGCTTCATTCATTTAGGTTATGTGTGTGTATGTACATACATACACATGTGTGTATTTGTTTAGTTGTTTTTAAGTAACATCTGATTATTCTGACCCTATTTCAAGTTTTCTTGGTAAAGATACTAGAATGGTTTGCCATTTACTTCTTTAGCTCATTTCACAGATGAGGAAGCTGAGGCAAATAGGGGTAAGTGATTTGCCCAGGGTCACACAGCTAGCAAATGTTTGAGGCCAGATTTTAATTTAGGAAAGTTGTCTTCCTGACACCCAGGTCCAGCATTCTATCTACTGTACCACCTAACTGAAATACACACACACACACACACATACACATAGGTACAAACACACATACACATATGTATATGTATACACATACACATAAAATGTCTATTACACATAAATATATAGAGACAAATATAAAGAGAATATCTACGATGCAGTTTAATTTGGCAGGGAAGGCAATAGGATTTTTAAAATTATTACTTTTTTTTTTTTACTTTTTAAATATTTGTTTCCCTTAACCAAGATCTACTTTCTCAACTTCTCACCTAACCCGTCACCTGCAACTGAGAGTACAAAAACCCCAGCAAAACCCATTACAAACATGTATAATTAATCAAAACAAATTTCCACATTTTCAATGTCCAAAAATATTTGTTTCATTCTTCATTCTTCACCTTTCTATCAAGAGATGGATAGTGTATTTCCTTAAACGTTCTCTGGAATTCTGTTTGGTTACTGAGCCAATAAGAAGAGTTCAGCATGGTAGTATTCCATCCCATTTATATACCATAACTCATGCATCAGTTCTTCAAATTGTGGGCACCCTCTTAGATTCACATTCTTTTCCATTTCAAAGACAGGTATAAATATTTTTGAATACCTTTAGAGTTTGTTTTGTTTAAGATTAATCTCTCCCTTCATCTAATCTCCTTCTAAATCTCCCTTTCCCCTTTCCCACTTTTCCTCCTATTTCTCTGTTGAGTGAAATGCAATACCCAGCTGTTTTTCTGTTTCTGACCAGTAGTGAAGAGTGAGGTTCAAGTGTCAGACGTTCCACCTACTGCCCCCTCTGTATTTGTATTGATGTCTACTTGTATACCTTGATTATGTAAGATAATTTTCTTTAACCTTCCTTTCCTATCCCCTTCAGTGTATTTCTCTTCCCTGCTCTTTCCATTCTTTTCTTAAGATCATCAAGACATAACAGAACCACTCCTTGTGGTTGTGTAATTGGGCTGGTTTATGAACCCTGATGATGGTAGGGTAGGTATATTTGAACTCATTAGTTTATCTTTGTTTACCATTATTCACTCATGTTTACCTTTTTATGTTGTTCTTCATTTCTGTGTTTGAACTTCAAAATTTTACCACAACACTAGTCTTTTTATCAGGAATGTTTGGATTCTCTATTTCATCAAATATCCCTCTCCTCCTCCCTCTTTCCCCCAGCATTACACTCAATTTTGTTGGGTAAGGTATTCTAGATTGTAAGGCCTTTGCCTTCTGGAATATCGTATTCCAAGTCCTTGGTTCCTTTTTAGTACTTGCTACTACATCATCTGGGATTCTGACTGTGGCTCCTCAGTACTTGAATTCTCTCTTTCTGGCTGCTTACAGTATTTTTTCTTTGACCTGGAAGCTGTAGATTTGGGCTATAATATTCTAGGGAATTTTCATTTTGGAGATTTTTTTCAGGAGGTGATGAGTGATTCTTTCTATTTCCACTTTGCTCTAGGTTTCTAAGACATCTAAGCAGTTTTCTTTCAAGATTTTGAAATAAGATGCCTAAGCTGTTCTGATCTTGGCTTTTGTGTAGCACAATGATTTTTAATTTTTTTCTCCTTGATCTGTTTTCCAGGTCAGTTGTTTTTCATATGAGGTACTTTACATTTTCTTCCCTCTTTTCCCCCAAAGCCTTTCGACTTTAATATTCTTTATTTCCTCATGGAGTCATTGGCTTCCCTTTAATCCATTCTAATTCTCAGGGAGTTTGTTGCTTGGGTAAGATTTAGTACTTCTTGTAAGGGAAGGCATGAGGAAGTGGGAGAATCAGAAAAGGCTTCCTGTAAAAGGTGGGATTTAAGCTGCATCTTGAAGGAAAAGAGGGATGCCATGGGGCAAAGGTATAGAAGAAGACACTCTGGGGCTGAGGGTTAGGGTTAGTGCCAGCTCAAAATGCAGGAAAGGGAGTCACATCTGAGAAGGCTAGAAAGATGGATTGGAGTCAGGTTTGAAAGGCTTTAGAAGCCAAATGGAGTTTATTTTTTTTTCTTAAAGGCATTATGAAGCCTTGTTGCAATGTCTGATCATAGAGTACATATAGCTGGCTAGGCTAAGCGTGGGACTTGTGATTTCATTGGTCTAGGCAACTTCTAGGTGAGGAAACTCTCTAGCAATGCAGGTTGACACTGTCTATGTAACTTTTAGTCTTAAAAAGCTGCTTAGAGCACTGAAAGGCTAAATGGTTTGCCTAGGGTCACACACTCAGAGGTGGAATTTAAACCCAGGTCTATCCTGGATTCAAAGTCAACTTTTTATGCACTTGTTACCCCAGGGTAACAAAAATAGGGAAAATTAAAAGGTCTAGAGGTCATGATGAGGCTTTAAAAAAAAAGCAGATGCAGGAGGAGGGGGAAAGGTAGGAAGATCAAAAATTGAATGGAAAATGGGGCAGCTAGGTGGTGCAGTGGACAGAGCATAGGCCCTGGAATCAGGAAGACCTGAGTTCAAATTTGGCCTCAGACGTTTGACACTTACTAACTGTGCCAACCCTGGGCAAGTCACTTAACCCTGATTGCCTGGAAAAAATAATTGTAAGAAAAAGGAATATTTTAGCTCCGAATTAGAGAGGTGATAGAATTTCTTGTGCTACTTTGTCTAAGATGTGGGTGGCTGAAGTGGACACCAAGAGAGCTGAGTATGTTGAAGAATTCTGGGATCTGGGCTTTGTAAGGGCCATTAGTATAAATATTGAAGTCACTGAGGATGATTTAATAGAAAAAGAAACAGTGGGTCCCTGAAGAAGAGAAAGAGAGGTTCCTGGAGGTTAGTAGATAATTGCTAAGATCAAGAGAGGGTGCTATAGAAAGAACAGCATACATTTCAAGGAAGAAAAGGTTTTTGAGTGATAGTGGCAGATTGAAGGTCTAGGAGGAACAAATAAATGGTGGTGAGCAAGAAGCAAGCTGACTCCTCCTTCTGGCCCTGTCATTCACAGGGAGTGGGAGAAGAAGCAGTCTCCATTGGAGAGAATTGGCAGGAAGGGAATCAGTGTTGTCAGGGAAAAAGCCAGGTTCTTGTGAAGGCGGGCAGCTGGAAGCACTGCTTGTGGAAAAGGTGGGGGATGGAGCGCTCGCAGTAGAACAGGGGTTCCACAGGGCACAGTAGAAGGGGCTAGAGCAGGCGCGGAGTGGGTGGAGCAAGCCTGTGGAGGCTTAGTACCCATCGATCGCAGGCAGGAATGAGAAGACCGGAGGATATAGACGGGGAAAGTTCTGGGGAGAGTGATGGAGGAGATAGGATGGTGGAAGGTAAGCTTGAAGGACATGTCAGATGTGGAAGGATGGGAGTCCCTGGGGGTCCCAGATGTTCGGGGAAAGGGTGGGCGGTGGTCCACATGTTTTCTTCTGGATGGAGGTTAGCCCCGTAAGCCTGTACAGCTGTAGCAGGGTCTGGGGGGTGGAAAGGAAAAGGAATGGGGTACCGGTGGGGCTTTTAGAATTGGCTATGGAGACTTGCTTTTTGGGGGGGAGGCGGTTAGAGAGACCCCCATTCCCCTCCCCCTTTCCGCCCCCGCCCCGCATCCCTCTACAATTCTACATCCTTCCCTCCTCCCGAGCTGTCATCCTCGGGCAGCAGGCGGAGCTTGCCGCGGCTGTTCGCGTCCAATCGCAGCGTCGGGTGGGGCTTGAGGCTGTCTTGGCCCGCTACCCGCAGCCTGGGGATCTCGGTGCGCTCCCCACCTGCCCGCCCGCACCGGGGAGCGGGGGTCGGTTCGGCGACCGCCCGGAGGGGTTGGGGGGGCAGCGGTGCGGGCGGAGCCTGGAGGCGTCGGAACCCGGCGGCGCCTAACGGGGCGGGTAGGAGAGCAGCTCAGCCAGGTGCGGGGGGACCTGGGCGGGCCGGGTGCGGGCTGGGGCTGGGAGGCGGGAGCCGGACTCGCGGGGGCGCCCCGCCTCTGCGCCCCCATGCTCCGGGTCTAGACCATCAATCATCCCCTCTCTCTCTGCCAGCTTCCACCCGAGGCTCCCTCCCTTCTACTCTCGCCTGGGGGAGGGGAGGCTGCAAAGCCCGGCTGTGCTCTCCCCTCCCTCTCCCCCTTCCTAACGCCCCCTCTCCTTCCCACTCCATTGACTCTCAGGCTGACCCTCCTCCCAACCATCGGTTGAGACCTGACCTACCCTCAGTACCCCACAGGGTATTCCTCCCTTTCCCAGACCCGGGCTTGACCCACTGACCTCTTCCCATTTTACACCAGGCGTAACTACACCCCCCAGGATGTTGCAAAGGAACCAGAAATTGCTTCTGCAAGTGGCCTCCTTGCTCCTCTGTGCTTGTGCCGGCCTCAGACTGCTTCTGCCCCGGTGGTGAGGGGCTAGGGCTGCTGCATGAAGGGTGGGGAGCTTGGGGTGGGGTGGGGGAGGAGAATTGTTCATATGCCTATATAGGTACATAGTATCTTTGGATGTACAAAGATACATCACTACCAGGCCATAAACTGGAGCCCCTGGATCAGGGCAGGTGCTTTCCTAGGCATAGGGCAGGAAAAGGGAAAGATGTGTGTGTGTGTGCATGGGTGCTCATTGACCTCACCCTACCCACCCAATGCTCCCTGTTGGCTGATCAATGATCTCTGATTTTTTTTATCTTTCACTTTCTCAGCCTGGAGCCAACATCAGGCAGGCCCTGGGGTGAAGCAGGTGCTCCACCCTCCTCTGAACCAGTTGGGGAGAGCACTCTGGGGTCTTGGTCCCAGAGGTTGACTGGGGAGGTTCCTCGAAGAGATCAAACAGGAGTGATGAAGGTTGTACACCTGGACATGAAGGGAGCTGCTCCCAGGGTAACTTATCTGGAACAGGTGAGATACTTGGCTGGGTTTGCCGAGATGCCTACACTAATGAGGGAAGGGATCTGGGAAGGTACTGTGCTAAGGGGGAGGGGCAATGACTTTTCAGGGTGGGGAATGATCCCAGGAGTGCAAAGAGAAGAATCCAAGCCCCTCTGACCTGTTGCCCCTCGCTCTGGTTCCCCCAAGCTGTTTCCACTCCTGTCCCGTCTTGGGGCAGATGCTGTGCTGATTGAATATGAGGACATGTTCCCTTTCCACGGGGAACTGGAGTTGTTACGTTCACCCCACTCCTACAGGTGGGAAGGGGTTTGGGTTTGTGGGAAGTGATGGAGGAGTAGGGCTTTGGGTTTAGGGGGTCCTAGGATCTGAGAGAGGAGCCTGATAAGGGAATGGGATCAATCTGTGGGAACTGAATTAGATGGGGGGGGAGTATTACACCATGGGGTTCAACAAGGGAGGTTGCCCAGGGATTTAGGGAACCTCAAGGAAGGAAGGGAAGAAGATCAGGGCTGTAGGGTCTGATGGAAGGAGGAATCTGTGAGGTTTAATGTAGAAGACTGGCCATGAGTAAGAGTAGTAGAGGATGGGGGCTATGGCAATGGGAATACTGGGGGCCTGATAAGGACCCTGGTATCCTTAGTAAGCATGACATTGAGCGGATACAGCAGTTGGCAGCACAGAACCACCTGGAGGTGATTCCCCTGGTGCAGACATTTGGCCACTTCGAGGTACCTGCCCCCTACCCCCAGCCTATGAGTCTATTAACCTGACCTCAGAATCCAGCAATTAATCCTCATCTTGTCCTATAATCATTGACTCTTGACTGGGATCCTTCAATCTTAATCCTGACCAGAGATCCCAAGGGCCAATGACTTTTCAGGGTTGGGGGATGATCCCAGGGGGGTAAAGGGAAGAGTCCACATCCCGTGGTCCCCCCAAGCTATTTCTACTTCTGTTCTGGCTTGGGGCAGATGCTGTGTTGATCAAATATTAGAACATTTCTCTTTCCATGGGGAATTGGTTATTGCCCTCTAAATTCTCAGCTTTTCTGATCCCCTTCTCCCCTCCCCCCTTCATCTTGATGTTTCTCAATCCAGTTTGTGCTGAAGCATGAGAAGTTTTGGCCCCTGCGGGAGGTGGATCGTTATCCCAGCACCCTGAATCCCCATGCAGCTGGGACAATGCCACTGCTCAGGGCACTCCTGGGCCAGGTCCTAGACCAGCATCCACATACCCGCTGGCTACATGTGGGAGCTGATGAGGTCAGAGCTGGGAGAGGGAGGTAGAGAGATGGGGGAGAGTCCTATGGAGAGCTGTCATCAGGCTTTGGGGGTCTTGACTGAGCTGATCCATCTCCCCTTGGGATGCAGGTCTTCCACTTGGGTGAGGGTGCAGACTCCCGTGCTTGGCTACTCCGCCACGGGGAAGATGTTGGTCACATGTACTTGAACCATGTTCGAGAAGTTGTGACCTTCCTGAGTTGGCGCCACCCAGGGCTTCGACTACTACTTTGGGATGATGTGCTTCGAAGACTCCCACCCCAGGCTGTCCAAGGCAGGGGGACCCCAACCCTGCGATCCCCCAATTTCTAAGAAATCCTGACATTCCCTTATTGGCATTCATCCCTCAACTCTGAGTTGAGGGTCTGGGTCCCCTCCCCATCCCAGAGACCCAGACCTTCCCTCATTGGCATTCATGGAGGATGCTAGGAATGCCACCAACTCTGGGACCCTGGTATCCCCCTTCCCAACATGGAGACACTGATCATTCCATCATTGGTAGTCTTCTCACAACTCTAGAACTCTGGAGTCCCCTGATCCCAAAGACCTTGACCTTCTTTCAATGGCATTCATCCCCCCAGCCCTCAGTGTTAGGAATACCCCTAACCTCAAGATCCTATAAACTTCCATTTTAGAGGCCCTGACTTTCCCTCATTGGCATTTGTTCCCCAGCTCTAGTATCCTGGGATGCCTCCATCCTAAAGACCATCTTCTTCCTTTATTGGTAGTTGTCCTGGAATCCTAGGGTCCTCCCATCCCAGATGCTCTGACTTTGCCTAATTGATATACTTTGGATTCTGGGCCTCTGGCATCTTGGGATATTCCCATCCTACAGACCCTGACATTCCTTCATTAGAATTTGTTCCTCAGCTCTGGGACCCTCTCATTTCCCCATCCCCAGGACTGCTCTAAGGCCTTTCCCTGCCCAAGGACTGGCTATGGAAGATCCTCTCAAACCCTGAAACAGTTTGGACTGATGATGGTGGTGGTGGAGGGACAGGACCCAGATATGGAGGAATCTTTGGCATATTTTGTCCCTGCCTTGGGGTTGGACTCCTTAGCAATCTCTTATTGTCTTTTCTGTCTTCCTAGAATCGGGGATCCCTCAGCTTGCAGACCCTATGATGTGGTTCTATGACCCTGACTTGGACACTGACCAGATTGGTGAGCATATGGCCTGTCAGAACTGGAGTCACATCCCCTGCTGCCCTGGTTGTTAGGTGGGCCAGGGCTGACCTGTGTGTGACTAGCTATATTGCCCTCCCTTACCTGGACCAGGACAACTTGAGATAGTAAAGGTGAGGGTGGGCTAGATGTTCCACTTGATCCCTGGCCCCTGGATGAGTGGACTCTCCCCAGACCCCTTGATAGCTGAATCCTCCTACTTCCCCACTCCTGCTTTCTAGGTTCCTTATACTCCTGTTGTTTCCCCCACCCCCCACCCCAGGACGAATCATTGCTAAATATGCAGAAAGTGGCTTCCGATGTGTGTGGTTTGCCAGCTCCTTCAAGGGTTCCACAGGCCCGGCCCAGATGTGGACACCTCTTAGCCATCACCTGAGCAACCAACTGTCGTGGCTCCGTGTGCTCCGAGCCCTGCAGGCTGCGTCTGCTGGCCCCCACATTCGGGATGCCCACCCTATCCGCTGCCAGGGCATTGTTCTGACTGGTTGGCAGAGGTGAAGGTTTAGGAGGAGGGCTGAGTATGGTGGGATGGGGTGAGAATGGGAACTAGGGGTAGTCAACATGTTTTTGTTAAGCACCTACTGCAATGTTTCCAGCTCTGTTCTAAGTGCAAATACAAAGAAAGGCAAAAAGCAGGTGCCCTGTCCTCAAGAAACTTGCATTCTAATGGAAAGTCTCAGACACATCTTGGTCTCTCTCTTTTCTCTTCCCCTTTTCAGGTATGACCACTATTCTGTGCTGTGTGAGCTGCTCCCTGTGGCTGTTCCTTCCTTGGCCATCTGTCTGCAGACCCTAGTTGCTGGTATGGGTTTTGCTCTGTGGTCATCATTCCCAAGATGTTGGGCTTGAAGGGAATTTAAAGACTTTCTCATCCTGCTCCCTCCTGTGTGTTTCAAATGAGAGGCCTAGGACCACTTGGGAAAGTTTGGGAGAGCAGGCTTGAACATCAGCTGGGACTTTTCACCTCCTTTCCCTACTTCTTCTTCTCTCCCCTTCCATCCACCCCTACCCCAATCAGCTGGTTTTCTGCCAGTTTCTTAACAGGTAACCCTAAGGATTTGGTCATAGCCATCATAACTTATATATCAGTAGCACCATAAGTGCTATAAGTTTTATAGAACAGTTTACTCATAAAAACCCTGTGATGTTGATAGTATACATATAATTCCAATTTTGCAGAAAAAGACACTGAGGCTGGTGTTAACCATCAGCTTGGCCAGCCAGGGAGAGGGGAGACAATGCCCAAGAAGGTGTATTTTTCCTCTTTCTATATGTACTCTGGGCTTTGGTTACCATCCTTAGAAATCAAGCAGTTGCTATTCACAGTGACTTTCCCAGAGAGTAGAAGGAACTTACCTATAGTTATGGACTGAATTAGATTCTAACCCCCCTGGTTTTGACAGGGTGGCTCACCTGGCTCACCTGGCTCACCTGGTTTTTTTTCCCCTTTTCTTCCATTAGGAGAATTCACTGAGGTGACCAAGAAGACAGTCATGGAGCTGCTGGGCTTTCAGACTATCAACCTGGAATCCAGCACCTGGTAGGGAGGTCATGGGCCAGATTGGGGTGTGGGGTCCCTAGTCAGGGGTTTGGGAGGGGCTCTACATGCCAACCTGGAGACCACTGCCTGATAGAAACCTGGGGCAGGATTCAGAAAGCCAAGGCTCTCTGGGCAGGGCTCAGGAAGGAAGGAAATTGGAAGGGGATGGGAAAGGTCCAGTTTAGCATGTCAGTCTGCAGTCTGGCCGAAGACTACCCTCTTTTCAGTCCAGGCCCTGCTTGATCCTCTTCCCTTCCTATCCACAGCCAAGGAGATGGTATGTTTCCTGGGGCCGAGGTCTATCACCTGGTAGAACAAGTCAAGGATCTGAAGGAGACTGGACTGAGGGCTCTGGAGGAGGATAGGTACCTCCTACACCCACCCCTCTGACCCCCCATCTGTTTTACACAGGAGAGAGCAGCTCCTGGTGTCTCACTCCTGAGAACCCTTGAGGGGAAGACTTTGAGAAGAATGGGAGAGTCTGTCCCCCGACTCCTCATTCTCCTCTTTGCAAAATGGGAGGGCAGGGATGTATGACCAGTTACTGAAGTACCTGCTTCTGCCATTGTGTACCCCTAGCACAGCTCAGGGCTGGTTCAGCCCTTACCATCGTAAAAATCGGTTTGGGAATCCACAGAATCTGGAGGCCTTTGGCCGAAAACTGACCAAGTGAGTATTGTGTACGGGGAAGGGACAAGGAGGGCTCTAGGATGCTGAGGTTAACTCCTCAGGGTTTTCAGAGAGGAGTGTAGAGTCTGAAGCTGATGTCCACGGGGTGAGGGAGAACTGACTTCTGGAGGCCGAAGGCAGAAGGTGACCTATGGGCATCCTCATTTCCTTCCGTCAGGGTGTCTGAGGCCTGGGAGAGCCTGCTGCCAACCCTGCAGATGCATTTGGGTGTCGTGTTCTACTCTAATACTGTAGATGAGTGGTTGGAGGAGTATGTGTTACCACAGCTGGAACCCTTGAGGGCTATGGTGCGGGATTACCAGGATCTGCTTCAGCAGAAAGGGAAACCAGGAGGGGCGCGTCCTGGGGAGGTTGTTTTGAACCCCCAAGTCATGCCTACTCCAATCCCTGGCTTCCGGGGCCCCCGTTCCAGGAGGGAAAGTCCAGGTGATGGCTCATTTGGGGGCTGAGGTTCATGGTGGTAGTGGGTACCCTCTGAGGGAGGTGGGAGTATAAAACTGACTTTGAGGATTAAAAAATATTTTCTTAAATGGGCTTCTGAAGAATCTTTCTTTTTTCTTTTTGCGGGGAACTGGCAGTGGGTGGGAAGGGCTCAGATTCGAGTCAACACATCTGTACCTAGCCCTCTGTGATCAACCACTCTGGAGAGGGCACTCAAGGACTTACTGAATTTTAGAGTTGGAAGGAGCCTTTCTAAATTATGGTGACCTAGCATTCAACATAATACTCTAGGTATAGTCTGATTGGGGCAGAATATACTCCTTATCCCACAGGTAGAGAGGAGTAGGAAAATAGGAAATTGAGGAAAGGAGACACACTTAAGAGAGCCACACAGGTGTGACTGAAGGATGGACGGATGATCCATCTCCAACAAAGGCTAATGGAGCTCCACATAGGCTGGATTTTACAGGGGATGCTTCCTCAAGGAGATGACTCCAGAACATGACTTTGAAGGACAGATAGGATTTAGAAAGACATCAAAGTAGAGAAGACCATCCCAGATATGAAGAGAATCCTTAGAAAAGTCATAGAGGTAGGAATGAAATCATGGATTCAGAAATCATGGAACAAGTTGGAGATAGGTCATGGGGGACCTTGAATGACAGCTCAAGCTTTGTCCTTATGGCAATGGAAAGTGATGAATAGAGTGATGGGAAGACTCATCTAGCAGAGTGTATGGGAGATGGGGATTTGGCCTTGAATACAGAAAGCCTGGAGCCCACTCTGACCCATACTAGCTGTAGTGACCCTGAACAAGTCACTAAACCTCTTAGTCCTCTAGTAATTCTCCAAGACTTGAAGTTTCAGAAAAAATGTCAGTCTGTATAGGTAGAGAGAATAGCCTCATCCAGGAGTTAGTTCCTGGAGCTAGTGGAATCATAGGCTTCTTGATTGTCATCTCTGAGGATAAAGGATGAACAACAACAAACAGACAAGATGCAGAGCCATCCAATCCAACTCATTGGTCCCTATCCCTATCCTTAGGTAGAGGATGGATCTGGGGAAAGAGACTGAGGTCAGAGAGATGAGTAAGCAAGATATTGTAATAATTAAAAGGAGACATGATATGAGCTTGAACTAGAGGAGAGTGAGGAAAGGATAGAGGAGAGAGAGATAATGGAAGTAAAATACACTGGCTTTAGTAACTGATTGGTTGTAAGAGGTGAGGGAGGAATCATAGATAATATTCAAATTTCAACCTCGAATGACTAAAAGGACGATGATACCATTGAAACAGAGAAGTTGGGAGGAAAAGTAATAGGTTTTGGAAGGAAAGATTAGCTTGGCCCTGGATATGTCAATAATAATTTATTAAACACATAGCAAGTATTAGGCACTGTGCTACATCCTAGGAACATGAATACTAGCAGAAAGAGAGAAATACTAGTCCTTGCCCTCAAGAGATTTCTTTATTTGTTTTGAATATACAATTACATGTAATAATAATTTTTAACATTCTTTTTAAAACTTTTAATTTCCAAATTCTATCCTTTCTTCCCCTCTCTGAGATGGTAAGTAATCTGATAAAGGTTATACATGTATAATTCTGTAAAGCATTTCCATATTAGTCATTTTGTACAAGAAAACTCAAACAAAAAGAAAAAAAGATAGTATGCTTCAGTCTGTATTCAGACAATATCAGTTCTTTCTCTGGAGACAGGTAGCATTTTTCATCATGAGTGCTTTGGGATTGTCTTGGATCATTATATTGCTGAGAATGACTAAGTCATTCACAGTTCTTCATCATCCAATACTGCAGTTACTATGTACAATGTTCTGGTTCTTCTCAGTTCACTCTGTACCAGTTCATGTAAGTCTTTCAGTTTTTTTCTGAAGCCATCCTGCTTGTAACTTCTTATAGCACAATAATATTCCATTATAATCATACACCACAATATGTTCAGCCATTCCCAAATTGATGGGCATTCCCTCAATTTCCAATTCTTAGCCACTACAAAAAGCTGCTATCAATGTTTTTGGGCCAATAGATTCTTTTCCCTTTTTCTTTGATCTCTTTGGAATATAGACCTAGTAGTGGTATTGCTGAATCAAAGGGTATGCACAACTTGATAGCCCTTTGGGCATAGTTCCAAATTGAAGAAGAGCTTGCTTTTAACAATGTGTGGAGTTCGAGGCTGGACATTCAGGAGAAGGAGAAAGCAGAAACAGGAAACTCAGTAAATGGGTTGGGGCTGGAGATTAGATTAGGGATTCATCTGCATAAAGATGACCATGGGGATGCATAAACTCACCAAGAAAGTGTGAAGATAGGGAAGGGAATTGAGGACTAAGACTTGGGGAATGCTCACATTTAGGGGTTAAGTGGAAGCAGAAATAATGATTAGAGAACTAGGAGAATCAAGAGAGAATAGTGTCAGGGGAGCCAAGGGAGAAAGCCAGGAGAAAGAGGTTGGTCAGTTATGTCGAATGCTGCAAAAAGATCAAGAAAGACTAGGAATGAGAAATTATAGCCACTGGATTTAGTTCTAATGGGGTTATGAAGGAACCCGGAAAGAGCATTTTTAGTCAAGTGTGGTAGGTCTTAAAGCTAGTTTGAAATCTGAAACAAGTAGGTATGGAAATGGAAGTATAAAGTATAGTTGACTCTGCAGGAAGTGTGGCCATGAGAAGGGGAAGAGGGATGCGACAGCTTTCCTCATTGGAAAAAATAAGGGGAATGAATACCATTAATCAACCAGCAAATATTTACAAATCTCCTACTATGTGCCAGGAATAGTTCTAGGTGTTGATGTAGTGAGGGTCCACATGTGGTGGGACCTTGTGTGGCTCAATGGGATATAGAATAGACATCTCTAGCTCTTCTTCTCCTACCATTTTCCAAAGAAGACTTTCATTCCTGCCAGGAGAGGAAGACAGGAAGTTATGGCTGAGACCACTCTACTCTCCTCAGACAGAGAGGTGGGGTCCAAGGCTAGAATTCTATCTGCTCCCATAAATATTTTTAGTCTAGGGTATATTCTGAAGTTCAAACTGACTTTTGTTTGTTTTGTTATTTTTTTTGGGGGGGGGGAAGAACTCTGAACTTTATATCCAAGGCTTAACCCCTTCCCTACCTTATATCAGTTCCACAATGAAGACACATGGAGGATAGTAAAGAAACCCATTTATCCAAATAATAGCAGGACAAATCAGAGGAGGATACATGTACATATTATATATATATATATATATATGATAATATATGCCATACAATATAGAGTAAAAGAACTCTCCCATTGGGAGGGAGATAACTCAGCTCAACTAAGAGTCCTGTATCTTACCCAGAGGAAAACCCCCTAAAGTCTCTAGAGTAGCAAATTGGAAATAGAGGCATTATGGACTGTCCACTCCTTTCATGTCTTGTCTCCCCAGAGTCATTCCCTTCAGTTTTCTGAAGTGAGATTGGCCTCTTTCATCTTCTCTTTTGAAGCTGGAAGCCAGGAGCACCTAAGGGTCACACCAAAGGCGTCCTCTAAAGGGCTGGTGAAAGCTTGAACTCTCTTGACTCTCACTAACTCTGTCCTGTTCCTCATGCCTCAGGAGTGTCTTTGTCTCCACCAATAAGGAGAGAGTCCCATACCAATGGGCTTTGGGACAGGGTTACATTCATACATATATAATTATACATATATATTACATGACAATATAGAAAATATAAACACATATAGATAACATTAATGAAATATAAAAGTAAATATGCAAATAAAATAAATAATACATACAAATGTGTGTGTTCATACATATACACACACAAAGTAGTTAAATTCGAGGTAGTTAGGGAGGGACGGCAGTAGCGGTTGGGGAAAGGCTTCGTGTAGAAGATGGTTCTTAAAGCTGAATGTTAAAAGAAGAGAGGAATTCCTTGAGGTGGGAAGCAGTGCATTCTAGGCTTGTGGGATCGTGTGTGGAACATCTATCTCTTACCTCGAGAAGGCCACTTTGACTGGATCACAATGTTTTTGGGTCTGGGAAAAGGGAGGGAATGATGTCAGATGAGACTGGAAAGACAGGGCTTTAAAAGCTACACAGAAGAGGTTATACTTTATTCTAGAATGGAGATTCTTGGCCCTTTTTGTGTCCAGGACCCCTTTGGCAGTCTGGTGAAACTTATAGATCCCTTCTCAGAATAATGTTTTAAATGCATAAAATAAAACAGGATTACAAAGGAAATCAATTCTACAGAAATCAATATGCATTTTCCCCCGCCCAGACTCACGGACCTCCCCTCTCCGACAGAATCTGTCTGGGCTAGAAACTCCCGTCCTGGAGGCGATGAGAAGCTAGCAGAATTAGCTGAGTAGGGAATCCTGGTCAGATCTGCATTTGAGGAGCATTACTTTGGCAGCAGCGTGTAGAAAAGACTGGAACGGAGAGAGACTAGAGGTAGAGAAACCAATTAGAGGACTGTTGTAACAATGTAATGATCTCCAAGGTTCCTTCCAACTCTAAAGCCTTTGTTGAGCAGACAATAGGGTGGAAGGGAGGCATTCTGGGATTTTTAGGATGATGATTTTAGGCAGAGGGAAAGAAGTCAGTGGAAAGGAAAAGATTAAAGATGCAGGAGAAGAGGTGATTGCTAGAGTGAGGCCACCAAGGAGCTTGGAGGGAATAGAGGCCTCTGTGGGAGGGGTCCAGTTCAGCATCTCGGTATACACAGCTCAGGGATCTCCAAGATGACCAGGGGGAGATGGTCATAGCCTTTGCTGGACAGAGGCTTTGGCTACTCTTCCTTTTGTCCACCAGGGGGCGCCAGGGGTAGCTGAGATTCTGCATGGGGTGGAGTCTGAAACTCAGTATCTAAGCATAGGCTACCACATCAATGAGGACTAAGGGGGACGTTGGTACCTGTCTACATGCAAGCAACCCTCCATCATGGGATGTCACTGTTTCTGGAACTGAGAAGCTGTGAGAACCAGTGACATTGGTGACTAAGAGATGGCACGGAGGCTGTGCCAAGGAAAGAGCTTTGATCAGGCTGTTTTAAAACAATCCTGGCAGAGGGTCCATGGGGACACTCAGTTTCCCCAGGGATAACATGTCTATTCAAGTCTGTCTCAGAGAATGACCCCTCCCATTGACCCTGAAATCAGTTTGCATCGTAAGCAAACAATAACGATTCTCCAAATATTTGTCCCCAGGTACTGAGTCCTCGGACAGAGCCTCTGGTCACTGAGCTAATAAATCCCACTATGCTTCTGCTATCCCTCAAGTGTGTACCACATATGCAAGAGCATGAGTTCACTTTCTAAAACTTTTTCACAAGGTAAAAGATCAGAAACATCGGAAATGCATTGTCAGTCAGTCAATACACATTTTTTAAGCACCTATGATTTGTTAGGCGCCACACTTAGTGCAAGGAATACAAAGAAAGACGAGCAACAATCCCTGTTCTCTAGGAGCTCTCGATCTAGTGAGGGAGACATCAACCACAGACAAACGAGCTATGTACGGGGTGAATCGGAAACAGTCAACAAAGGGAAGGCACTAGAATTAAGCAGAATTGGGGAAAGCTCCTTGTAGAAGGTAGGATTTTTGGCTGCAATTTGAAGGAAGCCGGGGAATCTATGAGGCAGAGAGGAGAGGGAGAGCATTCCAGGAATGGGAGACAGCCAGGGAAAATGCCTGGAGTTGGGAGAACAGAGAGTTTTGTTCGAGGAACAGCAAGGAGGCCAGTGTCGCTGGATGAAAGAAAACAGGGGAGGGAGTGGGGTGGAGTCTATGAAGACTGGAAAACCAGATTGTGAAGGGCTTTAGAAGTCAAATATAGGCAGCTTGGAGGAACAATGGATAGAGCTCTAAGTCTGGAGTCAGGAAGACCTGAGTTCAAATGTGGCCTCAGACACCCACTATCTATGTGACCTTGGACAAGTCACTTAACTTCTGTGTGCCTCAGTTTCCTCATCTGTAAAATGGGGATAATAATAGCTCCTACCTCCTTGTTGTGAGGATAAAATGAGATAATAATTGTAAAGCATTTAGCACAGTGCCTGGCACATAGCAAACATATGAATGTTAGTTTTATCATCATTGTAGTTGTTGTTATGTGCTTGATCCTGAAGGTGATAGGGAGCCACTAGAATTTATTGAGTAGGGGGTGGGGTGATATGGTAGACCTGTGCCTTAGGAAGATTTACTTCAACAGCTGAGTGGAGAGGGGAGAGACTTGTCGGAGGGAGATCGCCGAACTGTCTTATGTAATAGTCCGGGTATGAGGTGATGAGGATCTGCCTAGGTGGTGGCACAACCCACTGGGGTGTTGGCCATGCCAGAGAAGAAAAGGGAACCTGTTTGAGAGATGTTATGAAAACAAAATTGACAGGTCTTGTCAATAGATTCGATATGGAAAGTAAGAAGGAGTGAGGAATCAAAAATGATATATAGGTTTCCAGCCTACGTATGATGGAGCATGATGGCACCATCAGCAGTAACAGGGAATTTAGGAAGAGGAGAAAGTTTATGGGGGGAGAGACAGGGGACATAATGAATTCTGTTTTGGAGATATTGAGCTTAAGATGTCTATGGGACATTCAGTTCAAGGTGCTCAATGGTCAATTGGAGATGAGTTGCTACTGGAGGTGGAAAGAAAAGCTAGGGCTGGATAAAAAGACGTAAGAATTATCATCACAGCAGATAAGTGAGTCCCTGGGAGCTGATTAGATCACCCAGTGAAAAAGTGTAAAAGGAGAGAATAGGGCCCAGGAGAGAGCGTGTGGGACACTGACCGTGAGCATTTATGACCCAGATGAAGATCCTGAAAGGAAAAGGAGAGCAGTTGGGGATGGATGGTGAGGCCAGAAGTCAGATTGTCGAGATTTAAGAAGAGAGTAGGAGGAAAGACCACCGAGGCACCTATGGTACATCGCCTTCTCAAGAAGTTTAACCCTGAAAGGGAACAGAGATATAGGATGCTAGCTAGTGGATCTGAAATGAATGGATCAAGTGAGGATTTTTTCTTGTTTTGGTGTTGCTGTTTTTTTAGGATGGGTTGGTCGTGGACATTTTTGTAGGAGGGAAGCAGCTAGTAATCAGGGAGAAATTAAATAGAAGTAGAGGGGCAACCTCCTAGAGAAAATTGGAAGGAACGGAATCATTTGTGCATATAGAGGGGCACGTATTGGCAAGGAGAAGGGCCACCTTTTCTTTATGTGAGGCAGGGTAAAGGAGGGCATAGTGAGAGAAGTCATCTGGATGAGGTGAGATGAGAAAGAGGGGAGAAGAGGAAGCTCTTAGTGAACAGTCTCAAGTTTTTCATTAAAGGATGAGTCAAGGTTGTCAACTAAGAGAGTAGGGGGCTGGGGAGCCACGGGAAGTTTGAAGAGGGATGAAAAGGTTTGCTGAATGAGATGGGGAATTAATTAAGGAGGTGCAAAAGGATTGCTTTGCAGACCTAGTTGAGGTTATATAACATGAATTTCTTTCTTTCTGACTACTTGCAGTATTTTTTAATTTGATCTGGAAGCTCTAGATTTTAGCTATAATGTTCCTGGGATTTTCCATTTTGGATTCTTTATAGTTCTACTTTCCCTTCTGGTTCTAAGAGATCTGGGCAGTTCTCTTTTAAGATTTCTTGAAGGTTCTTTTTTGTCATGGTTTTCATGTAGTCTAATAATTTTTTAAATGAAAATGACATTTTATTATGAAGCTTTATATATATACATATGCACAAATATACATAGACACATTCCTAGATAAATTTCAAATGATATCAAATACAAATTTGTTATAAACTTTTTTATAGAAAATGATAATTATCTCAAAAAGTATACTGATTCTGAACTCAAATGACCTGCATTCAAATGATGCTTATTACCTGTTTGACCTTTTGCCAGTCACTTAACTTCCAACTCATAGATGGCCATTGAGGACACCCTGTAAGTTCTAGATATGTGACCCTGTGATCCTATCACCCATACGTAATTTAGAAATTTCTCAGAATTACTTTATCTTTTAAATATCCACCTTTGTGAATTTCCAATTATATTTTACTTTGTTTTTCTATTTCTGTCTTTTATAGGTGGTGATATAATGGATAGAAAGCTAGCCTTGGAACTAGGGTTACCTTTGTTCAGATGGCTGACACATACCTGCAGCGTGACCCTGGAAAATTATCTAATCTCTCAGTGTCCTACCCAACTTTCTCAGATGATAAATTGCCTAGAGAGTCCAGACTTGCCCTAGAAGAGGAAGTTTCTCACAAGTCCAGTCTTTATCTTTATCCCTAAAAATGGCCAGGGCTGGGATACAAGATAATTATGACAATAGCATATTATTATTCTCCATTTAGGATTATATTTTATAGCTGCTTGACCTTAGAGGTCATCTAGACAAATAAAGTGGGGCCAAAAAAGATAAAATTACTTATCACAGGCTACATAGTCAATATAAATCCAAGGCTGAATTTGAATCCAGGTCTTTGATAACTAAGGTCATTTATTTTGGGATATCCTGCCATTGTGTACTTCCTCTATTCTTTAAAAAAAAAAAATTCAACTTTATTTTATTTTCAGTTTCAGATTCTCTCTTACCCATTGAGAAAGCAAAAAATATAAAATCCATCACAAATGTGAACACATTTCTGTTAGCGGGCTTCTGGAGAGAAAGAATAAAAAAAGAAATAAAGAGAAAAACGTATGCTTTCCTGTGCACTCTGAGCTCATCAGTTCTCTATCTGGAGGTAGATAGTAGTTTTCATCATAAGTCCTTTGGGATTGTGGTAGACAGGTCATTCTGTTTATCAGAATTACTAAGTCTTTCACAGTTGATTATCTTAACAATATTGGTGTTACTTCGTAAATTATTCTGATTCTGCTTACTTCACTTTGTGTCTGTTTATATAAATTTTTCCAGGTTTTTCTTTTTAACATTCATTTTTAAAAATTTTGAATGCCAAATCCTCTTCCTCCCACCCACCCCCTCCCACCCATCAAGAAGGCAAGCAATATGGTATCAATTATACATGTGAAGTCATGTAAAACGTATTTCCATATTAGCCATGTTGCAAAAAAGAATTTTTAAGGCAAGAAAAATAAAGAAAGTGAAAAAATAGCCTTCAATTTACATTCAGAATTAATCAGTTCTCTCTCTGGAAGTGGATAGCATTTTTCATCTTGGGCCCTTTGTAATTGTCTATGACCATTGTATTGATCAGAGAAGCTATGTCTTTCAAGTTGATTATTGTTACAAAATTGTAGTCAGTATGTATGATGTTCTCCTCATTCTGCTCACTTCATTTTGCATCAGTTCATACATCTTCCTAGGTTTTTCTGGAACCATTTTGCTGCTAATTTCTTATAGCACAATAGTATTCTGTCATAATCATATACACTTACTTGTTAAGTCATTTCTCAGTTGATGAATGTGCCCTCAATTTCTAAGTCATTACCACCACAACTAAGAGTTGCTATAAATATTTTTGTGTATATAGGTCCTTTTCTTTTTCCTTTGATCTCTTTGGGGTACAGACCTAGTAGTAATATTGCTGGATCGAAAGGTATGCACAGTTTGATTTCCCTTTGGGTCTATCTCCAATTTGTTCTAGTTCACAGATCCACTACCAATGCATTAGTGTACCTATTTTCCTGTATCTCCTCCATCATTTATTATTTTCCTTTTCCATCATCTGAGCCAAAGTGATAGGTGTGAGGCAGTATCTCAGAGTTGTTTTTAATGTGCATTTCTCTACTATTGATTTCAAGCATTTTTGTATGACTATTGATAGTTTTGATTTCCCTATTCATATCCTATAACCATTTATTAATTAAGGACAAGCTTTTATTCTTATAAATTTGTCTCAGTTCTCTATATATTTTAGAAAGGAAGCCTTTATCAGAGATGTTTGCTGCAGAGATTTCTTTCCTAGTTTCCTGCTTTTCTCCTAATTTTAACTGCATTGGTTTGTGCAAAAACTTTTAAATTTTATATAATCAGAATTATGATGATGATGATGATTATTTTTACCTCCTATGAACGTCTCTATCTCTGCTTTGATGATAAACTCTTCCCTATCCATAAATCTGACAGGTAATTCTTTCCATTCTTCACTAATTTGCTTATAATGCCACCATTTATCTTTAAATCATGTACCCATTTTGAGTTTGTCTTAGTTTATGGTATGAGACACTGGTCTATGCCCAGTTTCTGTCAGACTGATTTCCAGTTTTCCCAACAGTTTTTTTTGTCAAATACTGAGTTCTTGCCCCAGTAGCTGTGATCTTTAGGTTTATCAAACTCTAGATTATCTTGCTCATACTTTTGATCTTGTCATGGTCCACAAATGCACTACCTCCATATTCAGGAATTCCAGAATCCCCTATCTAATCATAACCTATCAGCTTTTCACCTTTCCTTCTCTTCCCTTACACAAAATCCTACTTTTTATGCATATCATGGCCTCCAATCTCTTAATCCTTCAGTTCTCTCCCTTGCAATATTCCTTGCACTAGTAACCCTCTACTCTTTCTCTCATATTTTTTTTGAAGCAATCAGGGTTAAGGTATTTGTCCAAGGTCACACAGCTCTTGGCACAAGAGGTACAAGACTTTGTCCAAAGTAAGTGTCAGAAGCTTGTGCTCTATCCACTGAGTCACCTAGATGCCCCCATCTTGAACCCTTGTTTAGCCAATTCAATGCTACACTGTCTTCCTTTGAGTCCCTTATCCTCTTAACACATTGCCAATTATGCCCTACCAAACCTCAGCCTTGGATCACTCCTGCAAACATGCTTCTTAATGAAGGTGGAGAAAATCACACAACTGTTCTGAGTCCACTATGAATTTATGTTACACAGTCTCAACTGGGACCTCACTGCTGTGAAGCAATCCTACTATACTTCCCTTATCACTTCACTATCCCACTATCTCCACAGTGGCTCTTCCAAACCTTTTCATCCCTCTTCAAACCTCCCATGCCTCCCCCTCTCCCTACTCTCTCAGTTGAGATCCTTGCCTCATTTTTTTTTTGGAGGGCAGTTGGGGTTAAATGACTTGCCCAAGGTCACATGGCTAGTAAGTGTTAAGTGTTTGAGGCCGGATTTGAACTCAGGTCCTCTTGACTCCAGGGCTGGTGCTCTATTCCCTGTACCACCTAGCCACCTGGCTTGCCTCATATTTTACAGGAAAAAATTGGAGCCATTTGCTCTGAACTCCCTCTTCTCCCCTCCTCCTGATCTCCTATCACTCAGTTGCCTTCTGCCATATCCCTTTCTTCACTCCTGTCTTACATGATGAAATGGCCTTACTCTTTACTAAAATTAACCCCTCTACCTGTTCGAATGATCCCATTTCATCCCATCTCTTCCAACAGATTGCCCCCTGTGCCATCTCTACACTTTCACTTATTTTCAATTTCTCCCCCTCTACTGGTTCATTCTCTGTTGCCCACAAATATGCACATCTCTCCCCCATCCTGAAAAAACCCTCATTTGATTCTTCTGTCCCCTCTAACTATCATCCTCTCTCTTCTCATCTTTGTATCTAAAAATCCTCAGAAAGGCCATCTACACTAGATGCCTCTCACTCTCTTCTTAACCTCTTACAACCTGGTTTCCAGCCTTGTCATTTCACTAAATCTGCTCTTTCCAAAATTACTAATGATCTCTGAGTTGCCAAGTCCAAAGACCTTTTCCTCAATCCTCACTCTTTTCCTTGACTTTTCTGCAGCTTTCGACATTATTGATCATCCTTTCCTCCTCGACAGTCCTGCCTAGGTTTTCAGGATGCCATTCTCTTCTGGTCCTTGTTCTATCTGACCATTCCTTCTCAATCTCCTTTGCAGGATCTTCCTCCAGATCACACCCTCTAACCGTAGGTGCCTCTCAGGCTTCTGTCCTGGACCTTCTTCTCTTTTGCCTCTGTACTACTTCACTTGGTGATCTCATCAGCTCCCGTGGATTTAATCACCATCTCTACGCTGATGATTCTCAAATCTACCTGTCTTACTCTAACCTCTCATCTCAAATCTCCAGCTGCCTTTGAGATTTCCCAAATTAAATGTCCAGTAGATATCTTACGCTAACCATATCTAAATTAGAACTGATTATCTTTCCCCCCAAATCCTTCCACCTTCTACCTTCCCTATTACTGTAGAGGGCAACATCATTCCCCACAGTCTTTCAGTCTCAAAACCTTAGAAGTTACCTTAAATTCCTTACTATCTTCACTCCTCCCACCCCCCTACCCAACACACATACATCCAAGCTGTTGTCAAGGCCTGTTAGTTTCATCTTTGCAAGATCTTTCAAATATGCCCTCTTATCTCCTCTGACACTGACACCACTCTGGTGCAGACCCTCGTCACCTCATGCTTGGAACACTACAATAGCCTGCTGGTGGATTTGCCTGCCTCAAGACTTTCCCCCTTCTAGCCCATCTTCCATTCAGTCACCAAAATGATTTTCCCAATACCTTGTTCTGATCGTGTCAAACTGTCCCCTCCCTGTCACTTAAACTCTTGTGGCTCTCTCTCACCTTCATGATCAAATATAAAACCCTCTATTTGGCCTTCAAAACCTTTCATAATCTACCTTACTCCTCAATTCAGTGCCGTTGGCCTCCTGGCTATTCCACAAATGAGACACTCGATTTCTCAGGTCTGGACATTTTCTCTGGCTGCCCACCATGCCTGGAATGCTCTCCCTCCTCATCTCTACCTACTGACTTCCCTAGCATCTTTTAAGTCCCGACTAAAATCCTACCTTCTACAAGAAGCCTCTCCCAGTCCCTCTTGATTCCCATGCCTTCCCTCTCTTAATTACAGCTTGCTTATTTATGTTTGTTTATAAGTTGTCTTGCCCATTAGACCAGAGCGCCTTGAGAACAGGGACTGTCTTTTGCTTCTTTTTGTACCTCCAGTGCTTAGCACAGGGCCTGGTGAAGAGTAGTCACTTCATAAATGTTGACTGATTGATGAATTCATAAGCAGCCATGACATATTATAAAAGACTAGACAGCAACATTCTCAACAAGAGCTCAACTCCACCTGTAGCCCGTAAGTGTCAGGATGACTTCTTCCAGGGCACCCCAATCTACTTTTGGACAATTTTATTAATAAAACTTTTCTTCATACCAAGCCAGTTGTGTCCCCTTTCCCTTCTTACCCATTGCCTCTAATTCTACTGTCTGGACAAGCAAGAGAGGTCTAATTTCTCTTCCTCATGACAGTTCTTCATATATTTGAAGACTGCTTTCATGTTCCTCCTAACTCTTCATTGGGCCAAACATTGTCAGTTCTTCTACTTGGGCCTTGTATGGAATAATATTAAGCTCCCTCATTAGCATAGTTGCTCACCTCTGGATATCCCTTTGAAAATTTGGCACTCAGAATTGAAAAGAATGCTTCAGATATGGTCTGATCAGGGGGTAGGGTACAGGGAGACTAAGATTTCCCTCATTCTGGATACAAAAGTCCTGTTAGTGTGGCCTGATAATGCATCTCTCCTCTAAACTGTGGTGCCAATGTCTCATCATGGCATAGAAGTGACTCTGGTAGAAGTAACATAACAAAAATGTTAGTAAAACAAAAGTTCTAGAAGGTCCTACCAAACTGGAAGGGCTTCTTTAAGAATAGCACAAAAATAGAATGTAAAACTGCTAAGGACTAACCTAGCTGAGTTTGGAGAGATTCAACAATACAATGCAACTCATCAAGACCATCTACCAAGGCATTAGAAGGGTTGCATTGGTAGAGGGAATATATGAATAACAGATTCTCAAAATAATGAAATTAACTTGACTTTTTCCCCCTTCTACATTATACTTTTGACCATTAAGCTTCAGGTACATGAAAACCCCTCCTGCACCTTTCTTTTCTGATGACCCTAACAAATGCCCTTTGCTTTATATTATCTGCAGATTGGGTGGGCATCCCCAAGGTGAACATCTCACCACCTCAGGGACTTTCTGACAACCAGTTTTCCCTCAATTTTTTTTCCCTGAGGCAATCAGGGTTAAATGACTTGCCCAGGGTCACACAGATAGTAGGCTGGATTTGAAATCAGGTCTTCCTGATTTCAGAGCTGGTGCTCTATACATGGTACCACCTAGCTGCCCCTCTCTTCCCCCCCATCCCATTAAAAAAAAAGTTACCGTTTTCTTCCTATTGCTCCTTCTAACCAGTAGAGGACTAAAGATCAGCTTCTTTGCTTGTCAAGTCTCTGGGGGTTTGATCTTTTAAAGAGAATAGAGCAGAGTAAGTATTCATCTTTTGGGCAATTTCCCACTGTTATAGGATCTCCTAGATAGCCTCTTTGTAAGACACAGGCTATGTTGGGATCTTAGGCATTTGTCACTTAGGAGAAGAAATATCTTTTTTCTTTACAGTTGGAGAAGGTCAGTAGCATGGCAGTGGCATACTGGATGCCAGCTCTTAAATTTTTATTGTAAGTATTTATACCTCCAAAATCCACAAATACCACAAATTGGGGCTTGATTTATTGTTTTGTTAATTTTAAAGGCTTAAGAAAGGGATAGGGAAGATGCAGATTAATCATAAAAGTGTGCCATACATCTTTTTTTTTTTTTGGTTGTTAAACATTTACCAGCTCACTCCTGGACTGATCAGTGCAGGGTATAGTTCTCAGTCAGCTGGTCACCAGGTGGTCCAACTCCCATGCAAGAAACATGGAAGATCATTTACTCTAATCCTATCACTTTATCAAGTAATTGAGGCCCATAAAGAGGAAGAGATTTTCCCATGGTCATACAGATAACTGAGCAGGGCTTTGAACCCAGGATCTCTGACATCAAATCCTTTATATTTTTCATCACACCAAGATTCTTGGCTTGAATGCATATATAACCTGTATGTGGTGGAACTTTTCTCTTAGGTTCAAGGATACACATTGGTAGGAGGAAGGGACTTTGGCCAGTTGAACTGGCCTCAGTATTGGGGAGGTCCTGCCCCCAGTATTGAGGAGAGCTGTTAGACATGGCTCAATGACCAGTAGAGAAACTTCATCATTGGAGTAAGCCCTGAAGAGTATGGAAAGTGAGGCCAGGCCACTGCCAGGTGCAGAGTGGATTCAGGGAGGGGTGTCTGAGTGGGATCAAGGAGGTGTTCAGAATGGAACCAGGGCCAGGCCAGGGATGCAGAGTCATGGCTTATCCCGGAGATTTCAGAATGGTCTAGGGGAGCTGGGCTGGGACAGGGAGAGCTCAGGGTTGAGAGTAGGGCTGGTTTCTTGGGAGGGAAATTGTAGAACAGAGCCAGGGCCCTGTCAGTGTGCAGGTCTCAGTAGAATCCCTAGAGGACTGAGCCATTCCCCAGGGTGGGAGAATCCCAGGATGAGAGGGAGGGAGGGCAATGCCTGTGCAAATCACATTGCACATCATGTACTTCACTCCTTCTATTAAGAGAAATCTAGTTACAGTGTGTGGCATGATGAAGGCAATCTTATTCTTTTCCTTAAACCTGGGAAATTATGGGTTGAGTGTCTATGTGAGCTGAGTGTGCAGTTCTTGAGGGCGTTTAGGCAGGGGATAACTAGCTTCTCTGCCCCCAACATCAGCAGGTAATGGGGCCTTAAGGCTGACCAGTTCTGACCATGATAGACCTGTGGATATATGATGGTGATAGTGGTGGTAATGAGGTTATTCCTTTACTATCTGCCCTTGTCAAAGCTTCTTGGGTCAAGGGCTAAATTTAATGTCCCTATCTGGGGATAAACATTTATTTCTCAAACATGTGTGTTCTTCTGGGGAAGGGGGAAGAGCTAGAGGTAGGGAGAGATGAGGATGAAGACGACCCAGGTCTGCCCTCTGAGGGAACTAAACAATTTAATACCAGTGATGAAACAAGGGCCCTTTTGACCATCAACTCCAGAAGAATGTGACACAAACACCACATGTGTTCTGAGGAATGAAGGGGAGGTTCAGATGAGGGAGAGAGCATTTCAGCTGGATGGGGGGAGGAATGGGAAGTGTATATTATTATAGTGGGCTTCCTGGAGGAAGTAGCACCTGAGTGGGCCTTGAAAGATGAATAAGGTTTCAACAGTTGAATATTGGGGTAGGGGGAAGGGGTATTCCAGGGCCAGAAAACGATGTGAACAAAGCCTAGAGAATGGGAGACTTGAGGATGAGAATGAGGAGAGTGCCCCCCCCCACCCCAGTTTGGCTGGAGTATATACAGTATGGAAAGAGGAGCATTGTGGGGCAAAATTCTAAAGTTAGGGTTTCAGCAGACTGTGGAGAGCCTTGAATGCTATGCTAATATGCTAACTGTAAACCTCCATCAAAATGTTTTTAGTAGAGTGACCTGGGTGGTGATGTATATATATCTGATCTGGGACCCAGCAATCATCCAGGCTCTGACCCCAGCATCCTGGAGTAGATAGATACATAGCGGGGGTGAAGTCTAATTCCGGAGTTCGGCACAACTGTTGTTGGTAACAGGATCTAAGCTCAAAGGGAGTTAAAGCTGATAGAACCCCAATACTGTTTTAGGCCAAGACTGCTCATTCCCATCAGGAAGAAGGGGCTGGAAAGACGGGGTGTTTTGTGTTTTCCAGGAAGTGTGAATGTGTAAAAGGCTTCAGGCTGTGAAGGTGCCACTGGGGGTGGGGGCGGGGGTAGAGAACGGAGGTTCTCCGAAGGTTCCTGACGCTGAATTCATTACCGGGAGATTCCTCTTCAACACTATCTCTGACACCTTTTCTGACACATCTCTGAGTCTCTGACATGTCTCTGAGCTTCTGACAATGTCTCAGATCCCTTGACATCATCTCTGAGTTCCTGATACCCATCTCAGGATCTCTGACTGCTCTGAGGCCCCTACATGCTCTGAGACTCTGAGGTGGTGTTTGAGTCCCTCCCTCATTCTCTCCCCTCCCAAAAAAATCTTCAGGACCATACCCTTCCCACTAGGCAGGTTAGGGTTTCTCTGAGCACCACGGGAATGCTTTCCCCTACCCCAACCCCAGGATGACTCTAGAGGGGGCCTGAGCCCTATCTCAAGATGGAAAAACCCCAGGAGATGTGCTGCAGGACTGGGTCAAGAAAAGAGTCCTCCCCAGGACTCATCATCCTCCATCTTCTCCAATACAGACACAGACACACAGACAGAATCACAGACACGCTGGAGAAGAGGGAACCCACTGTGATTACGGATGGGGGGAGGGGGGAAGATGTAAGGAGATGCTTGGGATTCAGGCGTCCTGGAGGCGGCGCCAGGTAACCAGGCTCCCCCAACCCCACTAACCACCCCACCCCCCCAAACACACACACACCCCCTCCGCCCGGGGCCGCAGCAGCCCCTCCCCCCGGCCCCGCCCCCGCCCATCCCCGCCATCCCCCCGCCCCCGGGCCGCCCCCCGCCCGTGACGCGCTCCCCCCTCCCGCTCGTGAGCCGCGGCGAGGATGCTCCGGCGCCGCTGAGCCCGAGCCCGAGCGCGGAGCCGGGGCCGGGGCCGGGGCCGGGGCTGGGGCTGGGGTCGGGAGACTCGGGCCGGGAGCCGGGGCTGGAGCCTGGGCGGAACGGGACCAGGGCCGGACAGGGCCAGGCAGGGCCGGGCGGGCTACCCCGTCATGGGCAAGGACCAGGAGCTGGTGCAGGCGGTAAAGACGGAGGACGTGGGCGCCGTGCAGAGGCTGCTGCAGAGGCCGCGGCCCGGGAAAGCCAGTGAGCGGGGGCGGGGGCGGGGGCGGTGGGGGGGTTTGCTTTGGGTTGGGGGCGGAGAAATGGGGGGGTTGCATGGGAAGAGGGTGGGGGGCTTGGGGCACGAGGGCCCCTGGGGTGGTGAGATGCTTGCCTGGAGGATGCGGGGGTCCAGAGGCGATGCTGGTTCTGGAGGTACGCATTGAGAGAATTTGGGGTGTCACGGGAGGCCCTGGGGATCTGTGAGGGCCGCCAGATGTCAGGGGAGCATGCAAGGTCTGGGAGGGGGTGCAGGTGGGGGATACATGGAACGAAGAGATGCTGGGGGATAGGAATGCAGGATCTGAGGGGATCCCCAGGGGACCCAGGAGGTGGGGAGATACTGGGGGGTTGCAGTGTCTGGGGGCTCTGGGAGGTGGGGGGGGAAAGAGGCTGAGGGGGGCGGTGTCTGTGGCCCCGCCCCCGGTAGCCCGCCTCCTCCCCCCCACTTTAGCCAGAGGCTGCAGAGAGGCTGGCCTGGGGCCGAGAGAAGGTGGTGGGGGCCAGGCGATGACTCGCCCTCACCAGGCTCCGGAGGCGCATTTTATCCAACAGCCCAAACCCGCACCTCCCCGTGCCCTTCTATGTCGTCCCTCCATCTCCCCCCCCCCAATCTCAGCGCACATACTCAAGAGGTTTACAGAAAGCTATAGAGATACAGAAATGGATGGGCACAGAGAGGGCTAGGACAGACAGATACAGGGTCACAGGGACTCCCAGACACACAGGTGGACATACATAAGCAACTGGGCCAGCTGGACAGTCCCGTGTGTATGCTCTCTCATAGCTTCACATGCTCCTTAGGTGTGCTAATGGGGAAAGTGAGGGGCAGGGTCCTACCTCTCTGATTCACTCTTTCAATTGGGGATGAGGGGCTGTCCATCCCTGCAGCTCCCCAGGGGGACAGGGGTGGGTCTTCGATCTACACTTTCTCATCATGCTTAATAACAAAGGTTGGAGAAAACTGGGCAGGGGCCACCCTGAGGGTGTGGCTGATGTGACCGTGTGTATGTAAGTATGTATGTATGCATGTATGTATGTGGGAGGGGTGGCTAAAGGCAGGGGACAGAGGGGAGGGGCACTGTGGGAAGACATAATCCCATTTCATGGTCCGTGAAGAGAAGGTTTAGTAATGTTTTACTGATGGGGAAACTGAGGTACAAAGTGTCTGAGTGACCTGTCCAAGGTCGCCCAACTTGGGGCAGAACCAGGATAAGAACTCAGGTGTCTGAGCTACCAGTCTATTCTTGGAGCCTATTTCTCTAACCTAGTGGGATCTCCTGTCAAATAGTCTAGAGAAGCTGAGAGGAAAGGATCTCAAAGCACCCAGTGACAGTCTGCTTCTGCTGATATGGGAGGGAGGAAGCTAGCAGAGTAGTGAGGTTAGAACCCTTGGCTGCAGTGAGCTCCCCCTGGGAGGGCCCAGGAGCCTCTGCTCAGCCTCCTGATCCTAACGCTGATCCTGGCTCAGCCAGAGCCTCCCCCAGGAGCAGGAGATGGATGGAGGGGCTGGGGGAGGGCGGGGGAAGGACGGAAGGGGGGAGAGAGATAGAGATAGAAGCCAATTCCTAGAGTGTGCGAGATTATGCCTCCCTCTGCATGTGACTGACTGCGTGTGTGGCTATGGCGTGTATATCAAAGTGCATCTGTGTGTGAGCAGTAGTTGGTAATACGTGTACAAGTGTGCCACCGAGTGTTAGTGAACAAATGCAAGTTGTTTATGTGAATATGTCCCTCTGCCCCACCTATTCTCAAGACCTGGGACCAATGTAGGGGGAGAGGTTTCTTGGGAAATCGAGATGGGGGAGCTATCCCCTCCTCAAGGAATGTCAGAGGCTTGAGGTACTCTCAGTCGGGGGGGGGGAGGTGGGAGTGAGGCAGTCATCAAACCCCCAAGGTAACCTACATCTGGTCCAACCCTTACCTTAATGTTTATTCTCTCTGGGGAGTCAGAAGGTAGGATGGGAGTGGGAACCGAGATCCCAGGTCTGATTTTTTTCAGGCTTCCTTAGAATCAGATGGGAGACCAGAATATAGTATGCACTACCCTCCCCCCCAAGAAAAAATAACTCACAGGTACAGACCAATATACATGGAAAGATAAACACAATTACCCACAGACACAGAGCAGCTCTATACACTGATGTAGACACAGATAGATAGACACATACGGACAGACACAAGGCATGAGGAGGTAGGAGTTAGTTAGAGGAGGGGGCCACTCCCTTTCTCTCAGCACTCATTTCTAATCTCTCTGATCTCTCTCAATTCTTGGTAGCTCCCAGACTCCCCCTTCCCTTAAGGCAAAGTTCTCCCCCGAGTATGATCATGACCTTTGATCACACACAGATTCTCTCAGAAACTCACCTGGCTTAACACCCTCCCCATCCCAAGGGTCAGAAGTCAGATGTCCACCTGGAAAGTCCTGAACTAGGAACAATTGAGGTTCAGAGTCAGAAGAATCTGGTTCTAGGCTCTGGAAGAGCTCAAAGTTAGGTACATAGGGGGAAAGAGAGACAGGAAGAAATAGTAACAGGAGAGATAGAAACTGGGAGAGACAGAGATGATGCTAGAGATAGTGACAGGGAAAGAGACAGAGACACACAGACAGACAGGCAGAGACATGGATAAAGACAGGGACAGAAACCCCAACTGGATGATCTGACTCCAAGGGGGAGGGCTTCATAAATCAGGAAGGAGAAACCCCTTCATGAATTAGCACGGTTGCTATGGTGACACTGGCCTGCTTTGGAGTAAGATATATTTTGATTCAGCAAAGTACAGCTGGAATTTGGGCCCAGGGAGTGGGAGGGTGGGGCCAGGGCAGGGAGTGATGTTCAGTGGGCAACTCTGGTGCTTGGAGGAAATAGAAATTGTCCCCTCTCTAACCAGAAGGCTCTCTTGTTCTCCATCATCCCTCTGACTCCACTGTTAACCGGCTGCCCATCTCCACCATTCTCTGATCATCTTCCCCATGCCCGTCTGCTTCCTCCATTATCATCCACCATCTACTTCACCATCCCCACTTCCTATCATCCTCTTTCATGCTGCCTTCTTATTTCTATCACCGGTTCATACCAGTCCAGCTAGCCTGAGAACTGAGTGCCCCATGTACCCAATTTAATGTCCTCCTTTGGTGTGTGGAGGTGGGCTGGGGGAACAAACACTGGCTTTTGGGCTTATCATCTTGGGGGATGAAAGAACAGGACAGAAGGGGGATGACCAGGGGCTGGGCTGTGGAGGGAGGACCTCAGTTTGAAGGCTGTAGAAACTCAGGAAGAAGTTCAGTGAACTGCTCAAACTGGACTTCATCATCCTTCCCCCAGCCTTCCTGGAGGAAGTCAGACTTAAGCTGGACCTTGAAGTATGAATCGGATTTAGACAAGAAGAGATGGAGGGGGAAGGAATTCTAGGCAGAGGGAACTGTAAACAAAAGCTCAAATGTAATTTTCGTTAGCATTCTTGGTGCCCTGACATATAATAGACATTTAATATATAAATGTGGAGGCAGCTAGGTGGCACAGTGAATAGAGCACTGGTCCTGGAATGAGGAGGACCTGAGTTAAAATCCAGCCTCAGACACTAGCTGTGTGACACTGGGCAAGTCACTTAACCCCAATGGCCTCGAAAAAACTCAAAACAAAATGTTAAACTGTTTTGAATTGAGGTAGGTAGTGCAAGTGTCTGGATATCAATTTTACACATTAGAAGACAGGCTGAGATGTTGCATGATTTGTCCAACGTTACATAACAAGTAAATATTCAGCCTGGGATTCAACACGGGTCTCTTGACTTCAGAGACCAAGTCTCTTTATACTATATCACTTGAGCAGCTGTATAGAGTGCTGAATTTGAGACTAGGGTTCTGAGTTTAGATCCTATACTCTTCTAAACTTCAGTTTTCTCATCTGGAAAATGGAAACAGTAATATTTGCCCTATCAGCTCCATAAAGAAACATGATGGAATGGTGAATATGGCGCTGGCCTCAGAGCTAGGTTCAAATCTTACCTCTGGTACATATAGGCTTTGTGATACTGGTCAAATCACTTAACCTTTCAGTGTTCGTGGCAACACACTAAAATTGTAAATTGTACAGAATGTCCAGCGCTGCAGCTGGGATTTGGAACCAGGGAGTAGGAGGGTGGGCCCAGGGCAGCTCTGGTGCTTGGAGGAAATAGAAATTGTCCCCTCTCTAACCAGAAGGCTCTCTTGTTCTCCATCATCCCTCTGACTCCACTGTTAACCGGCTGCCCATCTCCACCATTCTCTGATCATCTTCCCCATGCCCCTGTCTGCTTCCTCCATTATCATCCACCATCTACTTCACCATCCCCCCCTTCCTATCATCCTCTTTCATGCTGCCTTCTTGTTTCTATCACCAGTTCATACCAGTCCAGCTAACCTGAGAACTGAGTGCCCCATGTACCCAATTTAATGTCCTCCTTTGGTGTGTGGAGGTGGGCTGGGGGGAACAAACACTGGCTTTTGAACTTATCATCTTGGGGGATGAAAGAACAGGACAGAAGGGGGATGATTTATATCAATAGAATTACAGATCTGGGGGCTTTTTCCCTATGACCTTCTGCAATTTAATTCAACAAAACATTCTTATTCTGTCCCTACTGTGTGAGAAGAAAACTTTCTGGGTACAAATTTAAATACAAATTTACCCCTGCTCTCAAGGAGGTTATGCGCTATTGAGGGAGAGCACTGAGTAAACCGTAGAGAGCTGTGGTAAAGTGAGTTATTGTGTGTATGTTTTTGTGAAGGGAAGTAGGCTGGGGCCATCTTGTAAAGGCCTTTGAATATCAGGTTAAGGAGTTTGGGCTTAATTTAGTAGGCAATGGGGAGTCGCAGAACATGTTTTTTAGCTCAGGAGTGATGGGATCAGAAAGGTACGTTGGGAGCACTGACTTGGCAGTTTATGCAGCATGAATTGGAAGGGCAAGAAATGAAGGCAGTTAGGCATCATCCAGGAAAGCAGTAATGAAGGCCTCTTCTAGGGTGGTGGCTGGGTGAGTGGAGAAGTGGCAATGGATGCCAAGAATATGGCTGAGGTAACTCAACCAAACTTAGCTGCTGATGGATATGGGGATTTGAAGAAAATCATCACCCAGGTATATCCATATATTCACATCTGCCTCTGTGTGTGTGTTTTTGTATATAAACCAAGAGAACCATTTGTCAGTGGCCTGTAATCATTTTGTTGCCATATAATTCGAGGATCCTGAGAGGCCAAGGATATGGGTCAACCTAATGCCTTGCCCACCTTGTTGTGACCAGAGTGGGTGATGGGAGCAACCAGAGTATCAAGGCACTGATTTCTCCAGTCTTCTATCAATCAACCCACAAGGAATCTGCCATGATATCAACACAATGATGTGTGTGTGTCCACTCTTCCATTAGAGTTGGGGCTTCCCAAGAGCAGAGCTGTGGATGAGAGAATCCAGAAGCACTATTCTCCCCCCATTCCCTTAAAGTTACTGGAGCTCTCCCTCTGCTCCCCTCCCTTCATGTCATAAAGCTATTGCTCCTGTCCTATGCCAAAATCTTAGCTTTGTCAGAACTTGACTGAACTCTAGGGGTTAAATTTATGTAGGCATCCTCTGTCCTTTGGGCACCTCTTAGTCTGTGGAGAAAAGACCTGCCCCTTATAGAGGGGACACAGGACACACACACTTGTCAGTGTCTACAGGGTGAGATGTGAATTATGGGCTCAGAACAATAATATTTTGGGATTAGTACAGTGATACCACTGAGTAAGAGTAGTATCATGGGGTTAGTGTAATATCTTGGAACTGACATGGTGATATGTCCCAGGGCATTATAATGATATTATGGGATCAGTATGATTATATCTCAGGGTGAATGTGGTGATATCACAGTGTCAATGCTGATATTGTGAGGTCAGTACAGTGATATCTCAGAGTCAGTATGGCGATATGAGCTCAGAATGCTTTTATCATAGCATCAAGGTGCTTGATATCTTGAGCTGAGTTTTGTTGATAGTTGGAGGTCAATGTAATTGTCTTAGGGTTATTCAGTGACATTAGGATCATGTTGATTAAGATCTGGAGTCAGAGCTGATATCAAAGGATGGCATATGATGATAATCCATTTATTATGTCTGCCGAGGAAACTCCTGGGCTTGAAGGATTAGCTGTTTTCCCTAAAGGAAGAAAGAGCTGATGACCTCAAAAAAGCCTTGGAAGACCTGAGGCTATCTGTGACCTTTTGTGTGTATCTTGCAAGGGAAAGGGGGGGGGGGTGGGAGAGCTAGGAGTCCATATCTTCACCCTCCCTCCCATCTCCCCTCACTAAATCTAGGAGATCTCTAAGACAGAATTGGACTGAAGCAAAAAAAAAGGACAAGTGTCCTGCATCTTGGTTCAATCTCCTAATCTGTCTGCTGGAGGAGACAGATTCTCCCCAGCTCTGGATGTCATCAGGATAGCCAGGTCATGCCTTTATTGTCTTTGTGTTTTTGTGTCTGTGTTTGATTATGTGACTCGTGTGTGTGTGTGAGATGAGGGTAGGGGATTCCTTTCTTGGCAAGGACCTCCCATCTTCCCAGTGTTAGTTTTAAATCCATCCTAGAGAATCATCCTCCTTTGCTCTAAAATTTTACCCTCTGGCCAGGGAGAGGCAAGCGTGGGTGACTGTGTGTGACAGTTTGTGGATCTGTGACTGTGTGAATGTGTGACTCCATTCATTCAAAGAATATTTGTGAATACCTATTATGTGCTAATGAGGTAGGTCTGCTCTGCTGTGGTGTGACTGAGCAGATGTATGTGTGGGTCTCCCTGGACGGCGTCGCAGAACCATAGAAGGCCTGAGCTGGAAGAAGTTTACAGCACAGAATATTAGTGCTTGAAGGGATTTAATGCCTAGAATGATAGCATTAGAAGAGACAACGCTGAAAGGGACCTTAGAACACAGAATGTTGTAACTGGAAGAGATTCTGATAGCCAGAATGTTAGCTGGGAGGGAGGAAGAGGAGAAAGGGAGGAAAGAAGGAAAAAAAGAAAGAGGGAAGGAAGAATAAGAAAGAAGAAATGAGAGAGGGCAGAAAAAAAGGAGGGATAGAAAGGAAGGAAATAAATATTAAGCACCTATTATGCGTGGTGCTGAGCTTTTTTTGTTTGTTTTTGGAGGGCAATTGGGGTTAAGTGACTTGCCCAAGGTCACATGGCTAGGTTTTGTGTGTGTGTGTGTGTGTGTGTGTGTGTGTGTGTGTGTGTGTGTGTGTTAAGTGTCTGAGGTTGGATTTGAACTCAGGTCCTCCTGACTCCAGGGAAGTGCTCTATTCACTGTGCCACCTAGCTGCCCTTGAGCTTTTTAACATATAATTTCATTTGATTCTCAAATCAGAACAACCCTGTGAAGTAGGGGCTATTATGCTCCTCATTTGACAGTGGAGGCAACTGAGACAAATAGAGGTTAAATGACTTGCTCAGGGTCGCACAACAAAGAGTGGCAGAGGCAGGATTTCAATTCAGGTGTTCCTGGCCCAGCCCTGCTGCCCACCACACTACCTAGGCTGCCTCCTTAGGGAAGGGAAGGGACCTTTAGAACATAGAATATTGGAACCGGAAGAGAAGTCTTAGAAAACAGGACAGACTTTACAGATGATCTAATCCAAACCCCTGATTTTACATATGGGAGAAACTAAGTCCCAGAAGGATGAAGTTACTTAAAGTCACATAGCCAGTGAATTAGGACTAGAACACAGTACTCAACTTCCAACCCAGAAATTTTATCACACCCTTCCCTCTATTCCCCCTCAGGCCTATCATATTTCCACCAGGCCACACCCCCAGGCCTCTCCATAAGTCCCCACCCCCTCATCCTAATGGGGACAAAGGGGCTTCTGTCCAGCCTAGAGGTCCCCTCCCCCATGGAGTTGATTGACCCACAAACAGGTTATGTAACCAATGTCCTGGCAGACCCAGTGGTGGTGGGGGGCCACTTGAGTGTGGCCAGGGCTGACTCAGATCTGGCAAAGGGCCTAAGCCCAGGACAGGGCCAAGAGAGCCAGCTCTGAGGGGATTGTCTTACATCTGTCTGTCCATGCCCATCCACCCATTCATCCTTCTGGCTGCCCATTTTTCTATGTGTTTTGTCCATCTATCCAGCCCACTGTCCTATTCTTTCTCTAGTAAGAGTTCAGCTTTGGTGTCTTGGACTGTCTCTACTGGTCCTGGCTCTGGGATGGTAATCACAGAAAGGGGTAGGAAGAGACAGCCCAGCTGACAGAATGGGAATGGCAGATAGATCCTGGGGACTTTGGGGCATGAAGCTGGAGGAGAAGCTTCCAAGATGATTGAAGAAGCTGAGGGAATGGCTGGACAATGGGGGACAGAAGCAGGGTATTCGGTTCTGTTCCAGGGAGGGCTGTGGAGCTGTAGTACAGGCTCCAGGTTGTTCTGAGCCTGAATTCTAGGGGAACATGGTGGGGTAGGGGGGTGGCAGTGGCAGGCAGGGTTGGAGGAAGGGCAGAACCGGAATTTTGGCTCAGCCCGAGGTTCATTATCAATCAGAATCTCAGTCTTGTTAGGAATGCTTCAGACACCTAGAGACAGAGGTGCAGGAACAGATAGAGATACTCACACATGCATGTACATTTGCTTCAGCATTATCCGGGCCTTTGCTGCTTTCTGCTGCTGGACCAGGAAGTGACCTTAGAGCTGGTCCCAGCCTCTCCCAAGTTATGCTAGGGCTGCAGAGGAACCAGGGGGAAGTTGAAGAGGGGGTGGGGTGAAGAAGGGAAACAACAGCCCGTTCTTGAGTATGCAGAAAAGTGGATGAGGGCTTCACTGAACCAGTAGCTTAATGTTGAAGCCTTGGGAGCCTCCACCTCTCCCCAAGAGACACCCCTGTCCTGGATCTACCAGCTTTCCCAAGCTGCCCCACCCAGTCTGCAGACGTCAAGAAGATGGATCACTCACTGGGGGAGTTATCCAATTAGTTCCCATACAGAGTCCTCAGCTTGTCCTGGAAGTGTGTGTGTGTGTGTGTGTGTGTGTGTGTGTGTGTGTGTGTTTGTATATGAGAGTCTGTTGTGTGTTCTCCCTGTCTCCCCCACCCCACCCCCCAAGCTATATTTAGTAGAATAGAAGCAGTAGCAGCAGCTGGATCAGTGCCCTGGTGGGCCAGGAGCCCAGGGGAGGATGGCAGTGTGTGTGTGTGTGTGTGTGTGTGTGTGTGTGTGTGTGTGTGTGTGTGTAGGGGGTAGAAATGGGGAGAGGGTTAAGGCAGAGACGCAGCTAGGGCTCATAACCCAGTTCTATAGGCCATTGCAGGGGGTTCTTGTAGTAGTGAGGAAATCTTGAGAGCCCATGGCACCTCAAATCTCATGATAGTCTGGCATTAGAGAAGGACCATTGGGGAAACTGAGGCATAAAGGACCAGTAATACCTGTCCCCACTTCTGTGAAATCTGGTTATAGGCAGTCAAAGGAGGAGGAGGGTCCAGCCCCAGGCCTTGGTTTTGTGTGTGGGGAAGAAGGTAGAATATGAATATTTAAACTTAGAGAGCATCCCATTGCCTCCTGCCACCTCCCAATCACTCTGACTCTCCAGGTCATATCCCCCCATCAGTGATGACAGATGGCACCTGTGGTGGAGAGAAAGGGCCTGGGTTTCAGTCCTGGATCTGCTGCTTCTGGCTGCATGAGGTTTCCTTCCCCACGTCTGTAAAACAGGAACAGGGATAACTCTATTACCTCCCTGCTGGTGTGGTTGTTGTTGTGAGGGCTAAAGGAGATGATGTACTTTGTAAGCCATAAAACACTATGGAAACGCCAGCCAGGCAGCTGGGGTGTGTATTGGATGGAGTGCAGGTCTTGAAATCAGGAAGACCCGAATTAGAATTTGGCTTCAGATGCTTTCTAGCTCTGCAGCTTTGGGCGAATGACTGCCTCAGTGTCTGCATCTGTAAAATGGAGATTATAAAAAAGCACTTACATCCATGAGTCATCGTGAGGATAAAATGAAATAATTGTAAAGGACAGTAGCACACAGTGCCTGGAACATGCCAAGTATTATATAAAATATTATTATTATTATCGATTACTATTAACATGGTGAACTTTAGCCTTGGAATTGGATTTTGGCTCTTTCTCCTCTGGTGTTTGGGGATGGTAGTGAGGGGAGGGTTTGTGGCCTCCTTTCTATGCTCTTCCCAGGAGGGAGAAAGAGCAATGATTTCCTATTCATCCTCTTCACTCTTCCTCCCTTCCCTCCTAGAGCTCCTGGGCTCGGCCAAGAAGGTCAATGTCAACTTCCAGGACCCCGATGGGTGAGTTGGGAGTCACTGGGGGTTCTTCCTCTGGCCCCTGGATGGGAGGGGGTTTGAGATGAGGCTGGATGTCTCTCTAACATGACCTTCCAACCCCATTCCCCCAGCTTCTCAGCCCTCCACCATGCTGCCCTCAACGGCAACACAGAACTCATCACCCTGCTTCTGGAGGCCCAGGCTGCCGTAGATATTAAAGACAACAAAGGCAAGTCCTCCCCCCTCCTGCTTCTCACTCATTCCTCCCTCTCTGGAGGGAGACCCTAGGCCAAGGTTGACCATCAACCTCCTACCCCAGGGATGCGGCCTCTGCACTATGCAGCCTGGCAAGGCAGGAAGGAGCCTATGAAGCTGGTGCTGAAGGCAGGCTCCGCCGTGAACGTCCCGTCAGATGAGGGCCACATCCCACTACACCTGGCAGCCCAGCACGGGCACTATGATGTGGTGAGGGCGCTGGAGCAGATGTAAAGGGAGGACCAGGGCAGGGAAGGAGGCCAGCCCTAGATGGGCTCTCACTGGTCTCCCTCTCCTTCTTTCCCTCCCCTGTGGGACCTGCAGTCAGAGATGCTCCTTCAGCATCAATCCAACCCATGTATTGTGGACAATTCAGGGAAGACACCCTTGGACCTGGCCTGCGAGTTTGGCCGTGTTGGGGTAAGTTTCCACAGGGCCCTTGGGTAGGTAGTGCCCCGGGGGTGGAGGTAGGGCCAGGGAGGTGACAGTACAGGTGCTTTTGCCTTTGGAGCCTAGGGGATGGTCTGGGGAGACCAGATTGATAATATTGGATCTTGTCCCTCCCTCCCAACTTCTCTGGCACAGTGACATCATCCATGCTAGCAGCTGCCCTGATTCTCCTCTCCTTTCCCCTTTTGTCCCCCTAAAGGTGGTACAGCTGCTCCTGAGTAGTAACATGTGTGCGGCGCTGCTGGAGCCTCGGCCAGGAGATGCCACTGACCCAAATGGCACCAGCCCCTTGCACCTGGCAGCCAAAAATGGTCACATTGACATTATCAGGTATGCTCTTGTGAGGGATAGACAGGAGCAGGGAGGGTGAGGCTCTTGGATTTTTTTTTTCTGTTTCTCTATTAGTTAACCAACCTGTCTCTCCTGAATATTCTCTCACCCATATGCCCACTCTTGTGCAGCTAGGTGGGTCAGTAGATAGAGATCTGGAGTTGGAGTCAGGATGACCTGAGTTCAAATCCAGCCTCAGATACTCGCTGAGTGACATTAGGCAAGTCAAGAAGCATCTGCCTCAGTTTCCTCAACTGTGAAATGGGAATAATAATAGCACCTGCCTCCCAGGGTTACTGTGAAGATCAAATGAGATAGTATTTGTTTACATTACAGTACTTGGCACATAGCAGGGTCTTAATGTTCCTTTCCCATCCCTAAGAGGAAGACAGAGAAGGAGCAGACCTTGGCCCTGCCCTTGAGGAGTTAAAAATCTGGGAGGGAGACAGAGAAGGAACAAACCAGGATTCTCTCCTTGGGAAAGATGCTTGTAGTCAGTGAGGGAGGCTAGATATACACAGAGAAAAGTGAGAAAGCCAGACAAGACCATGTGGCAAAGAGGACTGGACTGTCGCTTCAGCTCAGAGGTGGTGGAGAAGCCTGGGCTGGAGAGACAAAAGAAAGTTTCACAGAGGTGGTGGGTAGCATTTGGGTGGGGGTGAGGGGTGGGATTCCTGAGAAGGGAAGCAGTGTAAGTGGTGGGATGAGCCCTGTGTATTCAGAAGAGCCAGCAAGGAAACAGACACTAGCTGGAGCAGAGAGCTATGCCTGGGTAGGCCCAAGGTGTAGAGGGTATTGAATGGCAATCAAAGAAATATAGTTTTTATCTGGTAGGCAATGGGGAGCCATTGAAGGTTTTCGCGTGGTGTGATAATGTCATCAGAGTAGTGCATTATGGAGATTGCTTTGGTAGTAATGTGAAGGACGAATTTGAGAGTAAAGAAAGCAAGGAGGCTAATTTGGAGGCCATAGTCATAGTCCTATACCTATCCCAGAATGGTGGGTATAGGAGTGGAAAAAGGGAAGGACAGATGCCTTGTTGTGGCAGTAGATCCAAGAGGATATAGCCCCTGACTGGGTCATTTGAAAAGGGAGAATGAAGAAAAGGGAAGAGTCAGATTTTTTCTGACTCTTTGACCTGAAAGATGTGTGATGGGGGAGCAGACTCATTGCCAAAGACAGGAGGTTGTGATGAGACCTAGCTGCCAGCGTCCTGGTTCATCTTTGGCCCTCTTGCCTTCCCCCATGCCCAGACTCCTCCTCCAAGCTGGCATTGATATTAACCGTCAGACCAAGTCAGGCACTGCCCTGCATGAGGCCGCACTCTGTGGGAAGACGGATGTGGTTCGGCTCCTGCTGGATGTAAGCTCAGGGAGGGGAAGACAGACTTGGTGGGTCAGAGTCTGGGAGAGAAGGGCCGGGGGCACTGAGATCAGGAGTTAGACAGAGGTCAGAGACCTCCAGGGTCCTTGGTCCCCACCCTCATGGTCATTCTGGAGGAGGCAGTGGGTTTGGTGCCCATTTTCTGCTTTTGCCCCAAGCTCTTCCAGCCCCCAAGACCCCCAGCCTCTCCACCTGAGTTTGCCTTCCTCCTTCAACCAGAGTGGAATCAATGCCCATGTAAGGAACACCTACAGCCAGACTGCGCTGGACATTGTCCACCAATTCACTACTTCCCAGGCCAGCAAGGAGATCAAGCAGCTGCTGAGAGGTAGGAAGATCTGGGGTGGCGAGTGAAGGTTGGGCTGGCATAAAGAGGCTTGGGTGTAGGGATCCTTAGACAGCAGAAGGCATGGTGGCTGCATTCATTTCCAGGGACTGGGTGGGTTTGTTCTCTTGTACCTCCAGAGGCATCAGCAGCTCTGCAGGTCCGGGCAACAAAGGACTATTGCAACAATTATGACCTGACAAGTTTGAATGTGAAGGCAGGAGATGTGATCACTGTAAGTGGGAGAATGAGAAACTTTCTCTGGGGGGTTGGGGTGGGATTGGTCCTGGGGGGATGTGATCAGTAAGAGAGGTGGATTGAGGTCAGAGACTTCCTGGGGCCTTGGTCCATAACTCTTTTCCCTTGTGGTCATTGAGGAAAAGTGGCCACTTGGGGGGAGTGATCATGGGGAGACATGGCCAGTGAAAAGACATGGACATGGGAGGGCAGTTGGGGTGGTGATAGATTATTCAGCTTCCAAGGGACGGTTGGCTCCAGGACAGGATACAGAGCTGTTCCCTCCCTCTAGTTAATAATTTAGGAGAGGGCCCTGGAGTCAGGAGGATCTGAGTTCAAATCCACCCTCAAACACTTAACACTTACTAGCTGTGTGATCTTGGGGGCAAGTCACTTACCCCCAATTGCCCTGCCTTCCTCCCTCCAAAAAAAATTTAGGAGAATTCCTGGTAGGTTGGGGGTCACTAGTGACACCAACATGCCCTCAGTAGATTGTCTTGAGGCAAAGCTTAATTTCCTGCTCAACTTGACAGCCAAGGATAGGAGATGGGGTCTCCTGAACCCCTCCTCCCTGCCGTCTCGGCTATTTTGCTATTTTAACTACAGTGTGTTCGTGTTGAGGTATGAATCTTCCCTGAATCACGCTGTCCTGGGCCCCAAGGTCCCTCTGAGTCTTCCAATGGGCTCAACCCTGCCCCTTACTTGGCACAGGTCCTCGAACAGCATCCCGACGGCCGGTGGAAAGGCTGTATCCATGACAACCGGACAGGCAATGATCGTGTTGGCTATTTCCCGTCTACCCTAGGCGAGGCCATCACCAAGCGAGCAGGCAACTAGTCTACCTCCCTGGGCTTGGACCCTCGACTTTGCCCTTCACTTCCCAACTCTCATCCTAACTCCTAAACCTTGCTGTATCCCCCACCCTAAACACTCACCCTGAGCCCTGATCAGACTCAGTTTCCTAGCCCTGAACAATTTCCAGGTTGTTGTTTTTTTTCCAGTCCCTGGGGTTTGAGAACAGTACAGACCTTTTCTGGAAAAAGGCTGGGAAGAGAAAATTATATCTTTTTACCTTGGCAGTAGGGGGCAGGAGTGGCACCCTTTCCCTTCCCATCCCTTCCCTTCTGACATACCAGGTAACACCCCTGTCTTGATCCTCTCTCCCTCCCCTACCATGTCTCCATGGTGTGACCTTGGCATGTGGTATCTCATATTCATGCTGGGTAGTCAGAGAACTGAACATGGGTGCATGTGTGCATGTATGTGAACACCCCTTAGCTGCAGAAATGAGAATGTTCTCCTCTGATGTTCATGAAGAGCCTGAGCCCCAGATAGTTCGTCACATAGGAAGTCAAGAGTTGGGCCAAGGAGGACCCAGACCTATCTAGGCTTTGGTAGAACCAGAGTTATTTCTGAGAGAGAGAATCCAGAGGTCAGTGTTTAGAGTCTGGAGCCTTAGCCCATTTCTTACATCAACTCCTAAAAATACCTAGATGAACCCAGTCCCCCCTGGAGCTGAGGTTGGGAGGCAGGGTGGAGGAGATGTTCTGTTGTCGAAGCTTCTATTTCTTCCCTCCGTCTTCCTCCACCCCTTCTCCCCATCAGTGTCCCTCCTCCTCCCTCCAGCTGTTCCCCAGAATGCCATTCTTGGCAGTGGTCCAGAGGAGCCCCAGACAGGCTGACTAAAAACTGGTCTACTTTGAATTTGAGTGTTTCCCTCCCCTGGTCAGTGACAGCCAGTGACTCAGGCCCCTCACTTGCTGATTCACTAGCATTTCTACCTAGTTTGTCTGTCTCTGCCTTTCTCTCACTGGTTCCTCTCTCCTATTTTCTCTGGGTCTCTCTCTCATGTCTCCATCTTCTTGTCTCTGGTCTCTGTGGGTATCTCTATGTCTTTCTCTCTCCCACAACTCTGTAAGAGAGGAGGGTAGGCCCTAACTGATTCAGAGGGAAGGACACTTTGAGGAGTTCAGCTTCAGGGAGTGGAGGTGGTGTTGGAGGGAATGAGGATGGATTAGAAGTACTATTGGCCTATTCTGTTTCCTCTCCATTTGCTTTCTCTCCCTCTCTACTTTCTGTCTGTCCTTAGCCCATGTAGAGCTGAGCAGTCATGATCCAAGGCCCCTGTTTGATCCCCTGCTCTGAAGAATGCCAGGGTTCGGGGGCTGTGGTACAAGGGAGAATGTTCACTGGCCTGCCCCTGGCTGTGTGAACTCAGGATTGGGGTGTGAGAGGGGAGAGGGAAGGGTTAACCCGTCTAATCCCTGGCTATGGTCGGGTTGGCCTGCCTGTCTGCTTCTATTAGAGGACCTATCCCACTAAGAGAGAAGTCCTGGGGTACACTGGAAGGGGGATTGCTGCTTGGCTGCTGTGCTCACCCTGGGGAACCCAGAGGGGCCCAGCCAGGGCCCCATTCCCCGTGGTAGGGGCTTGAATGTCTTCCAAGAAGTAAGGAGTCAAGACTCAGGGCAAACCTGCGTTGTGTTTGAAGGTTCCCGAGGAGCTGACATGAGCCCGTCCCACTTGTCCCCTTCCCAGGGCAGTTCTGCAGCCCCTCCAGAGGAAATCTGGGTCCTGAGGAAGCCCTTCACTGGTATGGAAGCCAGGGCAAGTCAGGGACTCCTCTCTCATGGGCATCACTAGTCACAGCTGGCAAGCAATATCTGGCAGGAGGGGCTAAGGGAGTGGGTGTCACTCCCGAAGCTTCTCTGGTGTTGGCAGGTGCTGACCGCAGCGGTAGTCTAGGCGGTGTGGCCAGTGGGCGCAGTGGGGGGAGTGGGAGTCATGCTCTGCACGCTGGATCTGAAGGGGTCAAGGTATGACTGGACATGTGGGTGAACAAGTGGGAGGGGGGACATTCTGACCAAAGGCTGGCTCTTTGGTGACCCTGGTCGGGTCTGTCCATTGCATCCCCAGCTCTTAGCAACTGTGCTCTCCCAGAAGTCCATCCAGGAGTCAGGTGCAGGGGACAGTCCAGCCAAACCCCTCGAGGGCCCTGCAGGTGAGGTCATTGTTTAGAGCTCACTCTACCTCCTTGCCCTCTGGGTTTGCCTCCTTGGATCTTAGAGGCCCCCAGCCTCTAATGAGCTCTTCACCCCCCTCCTCTTGTTGCCCAGGTCCCTCACGTGCCCAGCCTGTGGCACACACAGGGCAGGCCTATGGTGAGCAGCCACCCAAAAAAATGGAGCCTGCATCTGAGGGAAAGGTGAGGGGTCAACCTGGGGCTCTTCTCAGGTCACGGAACTGCTCCCTTTACAGGGACCCTATTAACTTGTGGTGGGAGGAGGTTTGATGAAGGGGATCTCTGAGGGGTCAGCAAGATGCTGCCAGGTCACCTTCCAGAAGCCCTAGATGGGGGGAAGAGAGTGGGAATCATGACCTGTACATTTGCAGAGGAGGTGCAGGGCGAGCTTGGCCACTGTCTGTTATAGACTAGGCAGTCACTGGCGTATCTATGTGTATGTCTCTGTCAGGATGGGATGGTGTGGTGTGTATGGGGGGTGCATGGGAATGCATGTGTATGTCTAGCATCAAGAGAGAGTGTGTGTGTGTGTGTGTATGTGTGTGTGCGTGTGTTAGGAGAGATGTATTATGTGAGGAAGATGCTGAGTGTATGTGGGGGGTGCTGGGGTGGCATGTGGGGCTGAATTCTCTCTGGAGGTCAACATGTCACTGGGATCCTTGCTCCTGGGGTCAGGCCTCTAGGGCCTTGGAAGATATATGCTGGAAGAGACCAGGCTACAGTATAGGGAAAAAGGCTACTGTGGGCAGAGATGATCAGGCTTGTTCCTGGTCCTGTGGAAAGGTTTTCTCTTCTCTGTCTACCCCCTCCCCTAGCCCCACACCCAATTAGGGGTCTATAAACCCGCCCCAGGGAGCCTTCAGGTTAGAAGAGATCAGGCACATGGCTCTCTGGCTAACACTAAGACACATCCACGTCTGTCTACAGGATGCTCCCCCCACACACATGGTTAGGCTTTCTGTATCCTGGGGGAGCAGGCCCAGAGCTATGGATACAAAGATGGAGGAGGGATAAGGGAGGGAGGTATGAGGCCCCTGGACAGTGTCTGGACTCCGCTGGAGGGGCCGGATGGAGGGCCCGAGGGCTGAGCAGCGCTGGAGGATGGTGGTCAGTCTGGGCAGCAGCCACAGCATCTAAGCCCAGGCAAGGCGAGTGAGGAGGAGGAGGAGGAGGAGATGCCAGCAGTGGGGAGGGGCCTGGATGAAGGCTTCAGCCCTTCGGATGACCACAGCCAGGCTGAAAGAGGAAGCAGCAGAATTGGGGCTGAGTGGTCCCAGGAGAGGCCGGGAAGCGCCCTAGCCCACAGGGCAGTGAAGGCTTGTCCACCAGCGGCCCAGCCTGCAGCAGATGCCCCCTTGTGTCTTCCAGAGTGCGGAGGCTGTCACCCAATGGCTCTCCACTTTCCAGTTGCAGCACTATGCCTCCAACTTCATCACCTCTGGCTACGATCTCCCCACTATCAGCCGCATGACCCCCGAGGTGAGCTGGCCACTGGCTGGGCCCAGAAGATGGGCCCCAGGAACCCGGCCACCTCAATAATGGGGCCTTTTCTCTGCCCTAGGATCTCACGGCCATTGGTGTCACCAAACCTGGCCACCGGAAGAAGATAACCTCAGAGATCAACAGCCTGACCCTCCCCGACTGGCTGCCTGAACACAAACCCGTAAGGCCCCTCCCGCCCCGGCAGTGGCAGAGCCGTGGCGGGCATGGGGAGGGCAGAGGGTGCTGCCCCACTCTGGAGCCCCAGGACAGACAGACAGTCACCCTCTGCGCTGGAGCCCAGGTGCTGCCCAGCACAGGGCAGCCACACCTGGGGCCAATGGCATGGGGCATATGCCTGCAACTTCACTGGGCCACCCCAGGGCTACCCTGGCCCCATCAGCGCCCGCTGGCCTGGACGGAGCCGCTGCCCCCAACCTGGCCCTGGGGAGACGAGTGAGGCGACGTTTCGGTCAGACACTGAGGATGGCCCCTCGGGAGCAGCGCGGGCCCTGCCAGCAGTGAGCCACCTGTCCAGCCATCTGTCCATCATGGGCACCAGGGCTGGCCTCCCCAGCGGGGCAGGTCCTAGGGCAGTGGGGCATGGCTGGGGCCAGGGCTGTGCATTGTCTGGAGTCTGGGCTGAGAGAGGAGAAAGAAGAAGATGCTGGGTCCAGAGTCCTGGGCCTTGGGTTCAGGGCAGCTGAATAGCTTTTATTCTTTCTTAGGCAAGGACCAGGGCCCAAGACCAGCTAGATTCATTCAGTCAGCAAACATTTATTAGTAGGCACCTTTAGTGTGAGACTCACATAGCTCAGCAATGTATGTACATACACATTGTTAACCCCCGCCCCCCCCATTCCCACAAACCACCAAGTCAGGCCACCCAGTCAATACCTTATTGGTATTGACTGCCCACTGGACCGACACACATACTATAGGAGGTATATGGAAACTAACTGGTGGTTTGTCCTGGGTTGGCCACTCCGTGCTCATGGGGTTACCTTGAACACACCAGTCAGTCCTCCCTTGGCCTTGGCTTTTTCATCTACTAAGATGCCTTCTCCTTCAAGCACGACGTCTTAGTGCCTTTTCTTTGCTTGTGGGGAACACCCAAGCACACATATGACAAGTGGGGTCTCCCCATCTTGGCAGGCACACACCTATATTGGGGCTCAACAGAAACGTGTCACAGGGTTCTTTCTTCCTCTTTGCCTCTGTTTTTTTCAGGGAAGTAGAAGGTAAAGCTGTAGCTATGAATTGTGGTGGGGAGAGGGAAGAGGATGATGGGTGTGAAAGAGATGAAGTTGGTGTGTGGTGTGTGTGTGTGTGTGTGTGTGTGTGTGTGTGTGTATACTGTATATGTATGTGGTGGGTAGGAGAGGTGCGCTTGGGATATGTGCTTGTGTGTTTGTCTGGGGTTTTATATGTATGTAGGATGTGGTTGGATGTGTGTCCATGTGTGTTTGTGTGAAGTAGTGGTGGTGGGGTGGACAGATGGTTGGACCAATGGCTGGCTGGCTGGGTGGGGGAGGGAGTGGGGAAACAGTCACATGGCCCTCCCCCCTCCATATGTCTGGGCAAGGTCACAGGTGTGTTACAGACACAAAATGTTGGATGCTTTGGTGTCTGTGGTGGTGTGTTGTGAATGCCAGTGCCCGGGCAGGTCAGGCTGGGCTGGCTCAGACTAGGGGGCCTTCCCCACCCCCCTAGCACTGGCCTCCCCAAGGTCGTAGGCCTAGAGCAAGACTCAGGGCAATGTCTACTGTCTGATATTCTCATGATCAGATTTCTCTGAGAAACCTGCTGACCTGTCTGTCTGTCTGTCTGTCTGTTCTTCCCCAGTCTACTGCTCCCTTTCCTGACCCCAGCCAGAAGTTAGTGACCTTGAATGAACAGCTGGGGGGAGAAAGGGGAAAGGCAAGGCAAGGCAGCCCCAGTGGCCAGGGAGGGCCTCAGGGGAAGTCTGGACCTACCTGTTCAGGCTTGGCTTGTCCTGAGACCTAGGAGCACCCTTTGCTGTCTCCTTCCTCAGGCTAACCTGGCTGTGTGGCTTTCCATGATTGGCCTTGCCCAGTACTACAAAGTGCTTGTGGAAAATGGCTATGAGAACATTGACTTTATCACTGATATCACCTGGGAGGACCTGCAGGAGATTGGCATCACCAAGCTGGGTAAGGTGCTTTTCTTCCCCCACTCTGCCTAGCCTTGCCCTTTCCCTGGTGACCCAAGGAGTGTCTGGGGTGGGGCCTCTGTTACTGAGTGGCCCTTTAACTGTTTCCGTGGCATGGTCAGTCTAATCTGCCATGTGTTTCCCTTCCAGGGCACCAGAAGAAACTGATGTTGGCAGTCAGGAAGTTGGCAGAGCTGCAGAAAGCTGAGTATGGGAAGTATGAGGCAGGGGCCCTGCGCAGGAAGGCCCCCCAGTCCCTGGAAGTGGTGGCCATTGAGTCTCCCCCACCCCCGGAGCCCACCCCTGCTGAATGCCAGTCACCCAAGATGATCACATTCCAAGACAGTGAGCTGAGTGGTGAACTGCAGGCCGCCATGACAGGCCCACCCTCGGGTCCCGAGGCTGGGGCTGAGAAGCCCACCAACAGTCTGCCTCCCACACCTCGGGCCAGTGCCCTGCGTCATGAGCCCAGCCTGAGCGGGAGGGCACGACACATGAGCAGCTCCCAAGAGCTTCTGGGAGATGGGCCTCCTGGCCCCAGTGGACCCATGTCCCGCAGCCAAGAGTACCTGGCTGATGAGGGCACCTCCACTCCTAGCCCCAAGGAGGCACGGCCCACGCGCCATGGACATAGTGTCAAGAGAGCCAGTGTGCCCCCGGTGCCTGGCAAGCCCCGGCAGTCCTTCCCACCAGGTGCTTCTGGGGGTCACTTCACACCGCCTCAGACGCCCACCAAGCCCCGTCCAGCTTCCCCACAGACACTGGGCACGCCCCACAGCCCAGCCCCGGCCACTGCCAAGGTGAAACCTACTCCTCAGCTGCTGCCTCCAGCTGAGCGGCCCATGTCACCCCGCTCGCTTCCTCAGTCGCCCACCCACCGGGGCTTTGCCTATGTGCTACCCCAGCCTGTGGAAGGTGATGGTGGGCTGCCCCTGCCAGCAGCTCCTGCCCCTGTGCCTGTACCTGTGTTGTGTCTGCCACCTGGGGCCATGGGGGAGGCCGAGGAGGAGCCTGGGCGGCCCAAGAAGCGGGCACACAGCCTGAACCGCTATGCAGCCTCAGACAGCGAGCCTGACCGTGATGAGCTGATGGTCCCTGCTGCAGGGCCCTATGCTACAGTGCAGAGACGAGTGGGACGGAGCCACTCTGTAAGGACCCCTGCGGGCAGTGATAAGAATGTCAACCGCAGCCAGTCCTTCGCCGTGCGGCCAAAGAAGAAGGGGCCTCCTCCTCCCCCACCCAAGCGCTCCAGCTCTGCCATGTCCAGTGCCAATTTGGTAGATGAGCCGGTCCAGGATGGAGAGGGCGAAGAGGCCAGGCCTGAGGAGGGCATAGCAGGTGGGCGGGCCCAGCGACGGAGGGCCAGCGATTTGGCTGGCAGTGTGGACACAGGAAGTGCGGGCAGTGTCAAGAGCATTGCTGCCATGTTGGAGCTGTCATCCATTGGGGGTGGGGCCCGGGCTGGCCGTAGGCCCCCGGAAGGCCATCCCATGCACCCAGGGCCAGCTGGGCATCCTGCCAGCCCCGAGCCAGGCCGTGTGGTCACAGTGCTGGCCTCAGTGAAGCACAAGGATGCTATTGGATTGGATGGTGAGGTAGTCAACCGTCGGCGCACCCTTAGCGGCCCTGTCACTGGGCTACTAGCTGCTGCCCGCCGTGGGGAGCAGGGACCTCCTGAGCATATCCCCTTCGCTGAGGAGGGCAGCCTCACTATCAGGCAGCGGCCACGGGGCCCAGCCAAGGGGGAGGGGAGCGAGGGCCCTCCTCTAGCTAAGGTTGAGGCCAGTGCCACACTAAAGCGGCGCATCCGGGCCAAGCAGAGCCAGCAGGAGAATATCAAGTTCATCTTGACTGAGTCAGATACAGTGAAACGGAGACCCAAGACCAAGGAACGGGGGGAGCCTGGGCTGGAGCCACCCCCACTGTCTGTGTATCAGAACGGCACGGGTACCGTGCGCCGGCGACCAGCCTCTGAGCAGAGTGGGGGCCCTGCAGAGCTGCCCCTGCTGCCTCCCCCTGCTGCACCCCCTCCTGCAGACCTCGCCCATCTGCCTCCTCCCCCCCCACCTGATGGAGAGGCCAAAAAGCCTGCCAAGCCCCCAGTGTCCCCTAAACCTGTCCTGGCCCAACCGGTCCCCAAGATCCAGGGCTCACCTCCAACCACCTCCAAGAAGGCACCGCTTCCCAGTCCCGGCAGCCCAGGTATGTACAGGCCTGTCCCATGAGCAGCCGTCTGAGATCCTGGACCCTGAGGGAGAGGAGGCAGGGCAGATAAGATACAGAAGGACCTCACTCTTTTCTTAGGACTCTTTTCTTAGGATAGTAAGATTTAATGCTTGGAGGTAACCTTAGAGACCATCTGGTTCAATTCCTTCATTTTCTAGATGAGGATGATATTGAGGCTCAAAGGGGTTAAGTCTAAGGTCATGAAGGGAGTAAATAAAAAGGAGCCCAGACTTTGGACTCCAAATCCAGTGGAATCTGAATTCTGCCGAAGGACCAACCCAAGGCACCTGCCTCACCCCTAGTCCATCCCTTCTGTGCAAATGAGATGGGATGAGGCAGCGTTTTCTGAGATGTTTGTACACCTGGACACTGATAGATATCATGCCATACCCACTGGGCTCCTGCCACCTAGGCCCCCACACAGGCAGTGATCGGTTTGGACACACACACACAAACACTGCATATACACATTGTGATGCCTAGGCTTTGGCTCTTATTTCCTAGATTTCCATTTTTAAACTCCATGATCACAGGGTCAGGGGCCTAGAGCTCATGGCCTGCTCCTCTCCACAGAACATGCCCACTACTCAAAGAAAAAGAGGGAGCTAGAGTCACTGAACCAGATACTTCTGTACTTTCCTGGCCCGCCCTGCGCCTAGACTGGATTGCCTCCTAGCTCGCCCCAGGAGGATATCACTAGGGGGACTTGGGCTGGCCCTTTAGGTCAAGGCATTCAGAATCTTTTGTTTAGTGGGACCTAGCTCCTCCAGGGCTCTGACTCAGGGTGGGTACCAGCAAGGGAATGGGAAAGCTTCGTGTCCCTGCTGGCCAGAGTTGGCACAGCTGGTGCTAGCTCCGGCCAGCAGGAATAGACCACTGGCTGGTTTTTCCACCAAAGCAGGATCTAGAAGGTCTGAAGATGGCACGGCTGGTAAAACTCTCTTTCTCCCCCCAACAGAGGTGAAGCGGGCCCATGGAACGCCCCCGCCAGTGTCTCCCAAGCCACCACCTCCACCCACAGCACCCAAACCAGTCAAGGCTCCTTTGGGACTGCAGTCTGTGAGTGCCAGCCCCACACCCACACCCTCCCCAGCCCGCCAGGCACCTGCTGCTGCCGCTACCAGTAAGCCAGCCAGCACACCGCCCTCCCTCTGTGCCAGTCCTGCCAAGCCCCCATCGCCGGGTGTGCCCCCCCAGCAGGTGCCCATCAAACCACCTCGGGCCGCCATGGCTGTGCCCCCTGGAGATGGCAGCGCCAGCGAAAGTGCTCACCAGAAACTGGAGGAGACCAGCGCCTCTCTGGCCGCTGCCCTGCAGGCTGTGGAGGAGAAGATTAAGCAAGATAATGGGCAGGCAGCTGAGTATGTGCTGTACCCCGAAGGTCACTGTCTTCCTGCTTATTGTCCCTTCTTTGTTCCCACAGTCCCCGTCTCCACTGTTCCCCCAATCACTCTTCCCTCTGTCCTTGCCCCCTCCCCTGCTCCCCATCACTGTCCCCTTGTGCATAGCCACCTGGTCACCATTCTCTTGGCCAGTAATTGGGCCTGAATTCAAACCCCACCTGTCCTTGCCCCCACACAACTTTGTGTAAGTCACTGCCCTCTTTGGGATTCATTTTCATCATCTGTAAAATGGCAGCACTGGATTAGATGATGGGGGGGGGGTGTGGTGGGAGTCCCTTCTGGCCCTGAATCTGTGATGCCCATCCCCCTCCCCGTTGGCTGCCGTCTCTTCAGTCATCAGCCCCCAATTCTGTCTCTTCATTTCAGTTCGGCAGCTGAGTCCAAGAGCACAGTCAGCATTCTGGATGACATTGGCAGCATGTTTGATGACCTGGCTGACCAGCTGGATGCCATGTTGGAGTGAGCCCGTCAGGTGCCCAGCCAACCTCAGGACTCCCCCCCTTGCCCCACCCCGGGCTCCACACACAGAACTTTACCTCAGGATTGGGCTCCAAGCCGGCCATCCACTTGGCCGCCTTCTTTGTGCTGCAGGCTGGGGGGGGGGTGTTCTCTGGGAGGATGGCCTCCATGATGGAACCCCCTCCCCATCTGGCCCCTTGCTGCTGCTGCCTCCTTGCCCCATCCTTGACCTCTGCCTGGCACTGACCCAGCCTCCAGGCAGGGACTTGGGCTGGATGAGGGTGTGGACCAGGTGGAGAGGTTGTGGGGCAAGGACTCAGAGTCCTTGGGGGCTGGAGCATTCCTGGGGGTGGATGGGAGGAGTTTGAGGGGGTCACCCTCTCCCTTGCCCCAGAGCCTGGCTAATCAGATGGTGGTTGGTGTTTGAGCACTGGTAGTTGGTGGTTGGGATGTTGGGGTGGGGGGATTGGGACAGAGAGCAGTGCCCTTGAAAGGGATCCCTACCCCTTGCCCTTCCATGCCCCCCCCAATCACAAGCACAACATTTCGGGGGGCCATGAGCAGAGCAGGAGGCTGGGGTCAGAGGTTGGCCCACCCTGTCCAAGGGCTTTCTGGTCACTGGTGCTGCTGCCAGTGATCACCTCATAGCAGCCCTGGGCTGCATTCCTCTTGCTTCAACCTCTTCCCCCCATGATGCAATAATAACAGCTGGGTTAGCTCTTCTTCCTTCCTCCCCCCCTCTCCTGTGGTCCCCATCAATCTGTCCAGGATGTGCCCTATCTCCACTACTACAAGGAGAGGGGGAGGAGTTCAGTCCCTGGGCACAAGCCCCCAGGCCTCATGTGGGGGGCGTTGATCTTATGTCAAGCCCCTAAGGGTGGCTGGTGGTGTTAAGAGTAGGGCCAAGGCCTGGGTTCCCAGGAGAGGGCTGCTGGCCTCAGTGCCCAAGGGACAGCAAGGCTAAGTGGGGCTGGCTGGAGGTGGAGACAGTAGGAGACAAGAAGGCTTGTGGGCTGGGCTGGTCCTAGGCTCCCTGGACCACTGGAGGGTGGGGGAGTACCCCTCACAGGCAAGCCTAGGCCCCCTCCCCTCCCCTTATTCCCAATCAGCCGCAGAGCACAGGCCTGAGGACCAGAGGTACAGCACAGGAACTGCTTACGATTGGGGATTCTTGCTGGGGGGAGGGGAGTCTGCCTCCCCTTGCTTAACTTTCTTTCTTGGACTGGGGGTGGTGGTGCCTCAGTCCCAGCCCCTCACCCTGGCCCTATCACAGCACAAAGAGACCAGTCGTAGCAGCCTGGTCCTAGGGTGAGTCTGCACAGACAACTCCTCCCAAGGCTCCTGCCCGAAGACTGACCCTGGGTCAGTGTGCTCCCAATGACCCTACCCCTATCCCTACCCCCAGAGGGAGAGGCATAGACCAGATAATAAACTATAGAAGAGTATTAATTTATTGGAAATGAGCTGAGGCAGATTTTCCCAGAGATCCAAAAGGGTAAAAACTTTAACTTTAACAAATATATATTTAAAGAAAGAAATATTATTGATTCTATAGAAAACCATTTACCAACCAAGAGAAAACTGGATTTTAGTTTGAGACAAAAGCTGTTGGAGGCCAAGGACACCTGTCTTGTCTGTCTGTCTGACTGTCTGTCTGTCTGTCCCTCAGTGGCCAGACCACTTTCCCAGTAGCATAAACAGGAGGCGTCCCACCCCTCTGGAGGGTGGGATCAGTGTGCCTGGGGGCTCCGCCAAGTCTCCATCCCATGCCTGCTGCTCTTCTTTCTTCATCTCTCTCTGCGTTTGAAGAACTAGAAGGATGTGCCTTGTTTGCTGACGGGTCGCGTCCCCTGGCACCACACCACAGAGACCTTCGGGCACTAGGGGCTTTCCTTCTCCTCCTCCTCTCGGGTGTGGCTACAGCCCTGGGGAGTATGAGTGAGTGTGTGTGGAGGGAACACACACTGAGGCGAGCTGTTTGTGTGGTGGCTGCCTGGCTGGTTTGAGGGTAGCTGTGGGTGTGGATACGTCACAGAGTGGGGCTTGTGTGCTAGGAAGTCTGTGTATGTGTGTGCTAGGATGATGCAGTGTGTATGGATATATCCTTCTATGTTAGCACATGTGGGTATGTCTGTGCAGGATGGATGGAGTGTGTTGGTGTACAATTCCATGTGTTTTGGCCCATCTGTGTGTGTGTGTGTGTGTGTGTGTATGGGCATGAGTGACCCTCTGGAATGCACCAGTGGCTGTTCCTACCCCAAGTGGCCAGTGCAGACCCCACTCCATGTTCTGATGAACGCCTTTGCACGTGGTCTGAAAAGTGTTATGTGGTCATTCTTTTTCTCCTCCTTTATCCTCCACCCACCCTGAGACCCCTTTTCCCTCACTCTCAAAAAGTACCAACTGGTCTCCATTGTCATGTTTGCTGATCAGATGTGTTGGGCACAACTTTTGACATTTCTTAAACACAAATTTTTTTAAAAGCCTGAAACTAGCTGTTGTGAAGACAACTTATGTGTGTGTGAATCCCGAAGGCCTCTGGGCTGGGGAGACAGGTGGACGGACATAGTGCGCTCTGTGCTGGTCGTTTGGTCCAGATTCTGTATTGTGCTACATTGTTCCAGCTGTCCATCTCCCTTGGTGCTCCCCACGCTGTGTGTGTACGTATGTGTGCGTGTGTGCGTGTGTGAGCGCTGCCATCTCCCTGGTGACTGGTGATGCCCCCTTCCTGCGGGGCTTTTGGTTTGCTCCTTCAATTCTGAGGCTGCGCAGCAAACATCCAAAGCACCGGGACCCCAGGTTCCCCCTGACACACCCAAGAGGACATCACGGCCTTGTCATTGCCACAGTGGATGAAGTTCACAGCACCCAGGCCATCTGTCTGTGCGTCTGCTCAGTGTGTGTCTGAGGGATCCGGGCCCTGGACAGACTGGACTTTCTAGGATCTGTGTGCCCGGCCCTGTGGGATGGTGAGTGGTCCATGCAGCCGTCTGCGCTTCCTGCCATTGGCTCTCAATAAATGTCAGAAAAATGGAAGTGCTGGCCAGTTTTTTGGGGAAGGTGGGGAGCTGGGACCCACAGAAGTGATAGTATCTGGTTATCAGAAACAGCTTAAATGTAGAAGTGATGCTACTACCACAATGATGACTCATTTTGGAGATGAGGTACACTCCACTTGTCTTTAGTGGGAGAGGTTATCATGGGTTTCCCACGTAGTCTCAGGCGAGGTAGGAGGATCAAATATGGCAGAGGTTGCTGGGGGAGCTTCCGGGGGTTTCTTCTCTCAACCATGCTGGAGGAGCGAGGGGACAGTTCATTCTCCTCTGAGGTGGTGGACCCCCAAACGCAGGAGAGAATACAGGTCAAGGCTCTGGAGCCAGCAGACAGGGCAGCTGAACTGGGGCAGTCAGACTGCATCTTGCACCCTGCTTCCCACAGATCTGGAGTGTGGTGTTCTCTGGGAACCTCTATAGATTTATGTCTCCTCACCCCCCACTCTTAACCTTTCATAGGTCCTAAAGAAGACTTATGAAAATCATATTCTATGTTCAAGCATATGTACATATGTACTCATGTGAGTATAACATGTGCACACAGATCTCTCCTCCCCACCCCTGTGTGCCTGTTATGTAATCAGAATCAGAGACCCTGGCCCAGGAACTCAGACTCACCACCACTCTCCATTTAGATTTTATTGTCAATGAGGAAATAATCAAATCTATATACAGTCTAAAAACCGTAAAAAATGTGAGTAAAAATGTACCCAAGGCCGGTCCCTTGCCTGATGAGGGGTTTCCATGATGTGGGGAGTGTGAATGGAGGACTAGTGTGGGCCTTGAGTATCGTACCTGGTGACCCTGGGTAAACGTCCCCAACAGCCCACCCTCTGATAGGAGCTTGATAGCATCTTGGCAGCACAATGAGCAATGATGGGCAGGAGGAAAGGAGTGCCTGTGTGTGTGGCCCAACCAGCAGGCCCCAAGTGCTGGGGAAGCTTCTATTCCCATCTACAAAGGGAAAGGAGTGTAGTGTGCCCCTCTTCTCTAGGAGTGGTTGGGCCTCTGGGCTGGGGCCACCCACCCCTACCCCTCCAGGCTGCTCTGACGGGCTCGGAGGAGCTGGCTAGAGTGCTTGAGTTTATCATGAACATGTGCACTTGTGTAAATTTGTGAAGAAATCCATCATGGGTCCATTTAATGTTCCATCCTGTGGCTAGGGTGGGGTGGGCAGAGCAGGAGGGTTGAGGTACCTGCACTGCCCAGGAGGGTGCCCAGTACCTGGGGCAGCAGCTTTGGGGCAAAAGTTCAGGAGCAGCTGCTTGCCTGACTTGTGTGTGGCAACCATTCCTGGGGATTCCCTCCAAGGCTCTGGCTATGGGATGGCACAACACAGGGCAAGGATCTGGTGGTTCCCAGGGGGAGGACTGGCCTGGATTCTCCCATTAACATGTCCAAACCTGTAAAAGAAAGGTTTCAGAATGATCTAAACTGGCTCTTAGCCCTGGATCCCATATCAGACATCTTTGACGAGTGCAACCTGCCTATTACTTAGGGAAGCCTACCCACCAAAGTATCACTGAGACTTTATAGTGGGAGAGGCTGGGAATATCCCAGTCAAAAATAGGTAGACATGAGATGTTCTGCTCTGACTCCTATGGTTCTGAGTAGAGACTGCATCACCCTCACCCTGCTCTAGGCTTTTCTCTGAGGAAAAAAAAAAGAGGACACTGTTAGACTGGGGTTGGAGAGGTCCCCTAGTACATGACTTCCTAACCAAATGGGCAACCCAACTCTGCTTTTGGTGGACCAATCGGAAGGGTCAGAATCTTTAAGGGATGAACAAGGATGTGTTTTTAGCCACTCACCTTGACGGTGCTGTCTACAGCTCCAGAGAAAAGCCGCCCTCGGGAGACAGCCAGTGCAGTAACACTGCCCTGGTGTCGAAGGAGAGTCTGTGTGCAGATCATGTTGTCCATGCTCCAGACCTGAGGAGGGAGAGGGAAGGAGAGCAATGGGCCCTGAGCTCTTACCAACACAGGACCAAGTCTGGTGCCAGGGGCCTTCCCTCATGCCACTGAGGGCACTCTTAGAGGCTTCCAGCTACCAAGCCTAAGACACATACCCTGAGTGACCGATCGTAGGAGGCGCTGAAGACTTTGGTCTGGTCTGGGGTTGAGATGACTGCCAGGGCATATACTGTCCCCACGTGGCCTGTTAATGTCCGCACCTGCTCCTTAGATTCAATATCCCAAACCTGAGGAAGAAAGTGATGTATAAAGATGGTTGGGGGCAGGACAACAAGCATCCCGAAGGGGCCTGCCAGACAGACCAACAAGCAGATAAAATATCTGACAGACAGACAGGCAGACAGAGACAAATGAGATAGGCAGGTGACCACAAGTAAAGACAGGTAAACACACAGAGGTAGGTGTAGGAAAAGAGGCAGAGTGAGCAGAAAGAGCACTTTTTGCCTGGGCACTCCCCAGGTTACCCTAAGGTCAGAGAGGCCCCAGAATCAGCCCTGTGCCTGAGAAAGCAAGGAAGCTGGGTGGGTGGACCAGGTCAGACAAGGAGTGGATGGGGGCTCTCTCTCTCTCTTACATGGATGAGGTTCTCATAGGTCCCGCAGACAATGTGGTGATTTGTCACTGCGATGGAGTAGACGCTGCCCCCTGACGTCTGTAGCACATGGATACACTCGAGGTTTCGGATGTCCCAGATCTGTGGCCGAGTGAAAGAGGTCAGGCCTCCATTTGGTGGGATGGAGGTGTGCTTCTTTCCCATCTCCCTCTTTTTCCTTAGCCACTTACCAGACACTTAACGTGTCTGGGAAAAAGCCCTGTCCTGCTCATCAGGGAGGGATTTCTAGGTCTACCTCTCTACACAAGGGGGAAGCCCAAGGAGGAGGCTAGGTCGTGGGGGAAGGAGGCTGCCGAAATCTGTTCAGGCTCTGCCTCTTCCTTTCCATTTCTGGTGTAGCACAGGGCCGGAAGTTGCTAGGGATGTGATTAGGGCAGCAACCACTGCTGCACAGCTCTCCTATCAGGGTTTCCAGGCATGCCCTTGAGGCTAGGCTTCAGTCTCCCTGCTGGAGCATTCCCTCAATGGGGACAGTGCTAAGATACAGAGACAGATAATCTTGAGAACATCCAGCCATTTGATTTCTGCCTCCAAATACCCAACGTGCCACTTGCTGTGCTGTCTTCTGCTGTTGGGGTTTCCCCTATAGAACTACATCCTGCCCAGCACCCCACAGGAGGCAGCTGCCAGGGATGAGACAGACACCCACTCCCCAGCCTGCCCCTGGCCTCCCCTCTGCTGGAGGCTGAAAGCTGTGGTTCACACACAAGGGGGTAGCCAAGTGTTTCCATGGAGACAGGCCCTGCTCCCTCCCCACAGTATCACAAATGGGCTGCCTCCAGAGCATCTCTCAGGGCTGGGATGGCGAAGGAATGTTAGTTAGGTCAGGCCAGGCCCCTGCTTTAGACAGCTTCGGCTCTCTGGCCCTCTGTCCCAGTACCTTGATTGTCTGGTAGGAGCCACTGTACAGGTAGTTCTGAGAGGCCACCAGGGCCCGTACCCAGTGATTGAGGCCTGTGAGCTCCTTCTTAAGCTTCAGCTCTGTGCCCACAATGTCCCAGACCTGCAAGTAAACAGAGCAGCTGGTGACCAGGAGCCCAGAGGAAACTGCTTGCAAGCTCCAGTAAGCTCTAGGCAGAAAAATGTCCACCAAGAGCCACCTTTGCTGACTCTCTAGCCCCCTCCCAAGGGCTGTTCCCCCTTCCTCTTCCCTCAGACCTCCTCCTGCCTGCTTGCCTGAAGATTTCATCTCACACCAAGGCCCTGTGCTGAAAGCTCTTCCCTGCCTCATCCTCCCCAACTCTTTAGTCCAGTCCTTGATGAAGGGGGGGGGGGGGGGGGTCGTCTTCACCTGAAAGGCCAGCTCCTCTGAATGCATGCCCTTGACCCTGGCCCCGCCGGTCTTCCCTGGCACAACTCCTCCACCATCTCTCCTCCCTCTAATATCCCTTCTCTCCCATCTCCTGGTTTCTTCCCTGCTGCCTGCAGACACACCTCTCTCCTCCCCCACTGGCTAGCAGCTTATGTATCTTTCCTTTTTCAAAAAACCATCTCTACTTGCTGCTTCCCCTTTGCTGTCCAGCTCCCAATCTCATCACTCTACCGAAAGTGTCCTCTCCAAAGTGACCGGTGATCTTGGCCTTGCCAAGCCCAGTGGTCTCTTCTCCATGCCCAGCCTTCCCGACACATTGCCCACGTTCTCCTCTTGGGAGGCTCTCCTCTCTGGGCCCACATGACTGCTTTCTCTTGGTTCTCCTCCATGACTGACCATTTTTTTTTGGTTTCTTTTACTGAATCATCATCCTTATCATATCCTCTAATTGTAGATATACTCCCAAGACTCTGTCTTTGGCCTTCTCTTCTCCTCTCTACCCTCTCTCCCTTGCTGAATTCCTAAGCTTCCATGGGTTCAGTATACAGGAATCCTACATCTATTTGTTCTGCCTCGGTCTCTCTCTTGAGCTCTAATACTGTGTCACCACCTGCCTTTTGGATATTTTTTAAGAATCAAATTAATTTTATAAAAAAGTGAAGATCTGCCTTCTTTCCCTGACACCCACCTGTCTCTCTGCCTTCCCCCCACTGAAAAAGCAAGCAAAACACAACCTGCCCTATAAATAAACCTGCCCTATTGGATATTTCTCAAAAGTCACCTCACACAGCCAATCCGTATATCACCCAGCATTTCTTGCAGGCATCTCCTTCTCTTTATTTCCACAACTACCTCCTTGGTTCAGGCCCTTATCACCTTCCACCTGGCCTGTTGTCTCTCTAGTGCATCCTCCACACCACCATTAATAGCGAATCTGACTGTGTCACCCCCTATGACTTTTTATCACCCCTTGTATCACATATAAGCAGCTCTGCTTGGCATAGAAAGCTCTTGACAGCTTGGTACCTTTCAATTTTTCCATCCTTCTTACATGTGCCTTCCCTCTATTTCTCCTCAATGGATCTTTTCACTGGCTGCCCCCCATTCTCTGGAATGCTCTCATCACCTAGGACTCAAATGGAAACTATTTCTCTTGAAACCCCCACCTGCTAGTCTTCTCCCTTTCAAAACTACCCTGTGTTCACTCAGTGTGTGTGTGTGTGTGTGTGTGCGTGTGTGCATGTGTATGTGTGTATATAGAAACACACACGCACACACGTGTGCAGCATACACACACATGCACACATACAGTGCGCATGTATATCTGTATACAAAATATATGGGTGTATGTGTATGTGTATGTGTATGTGTATGTATATGTATATGTATGTGTATATGTATATGTATATGTATATGTATATGTATATGTATATGTATATGTATGTACATGTTGTTTCCCTGGTTAGAATACAAGCTCCTTGAGGGCACAGATTTTTTTCACTTCCTTCCTTACATCCCTAGAGTTTCGTACAACTGCCTGGCACATTGCTGCTGTTGTTCAGTTGTTTTCAGTCGTGTCTGACTCTCTGTGACCCCAAGTGGGGTCTTCTCGGCAGAGATAGTGGAGTAGTTTGCCATTTCCTTCTCTAGATCATTTTACAGATGAGGAAACTGAGGCAAAGAGAGTCAAGTGACTTGCTCAGGGTCACATAGCACCTGAGGCCAGATTTGAACTCAGACGCTGGCACTCTATTTACTCCACCATTTAGTTGCCCCCTGTGCCTGGCATACAGTAGGTATTTAATAAAGCCTGGTTGGTTGGTTGTTCTTTTATACGTGAGCAGTACATCCACATGTGTATATCTCTATGTTTTACATGTGTGAGTGCTCTGCTGTCAAGAGCCACCATAAGGAATGCTGGGCAACTGGAGCTTCAGAGTACTATGGAGGTCTGGAGGCTACAGGAGGGGGAGGAAAATGAGCCAGTCTTTAGATTTGTAAGACTAGGCTAACCTGGAACATTAAATTTAAAGACTCAAGCTTACAAGAAGGTCACCTCCTGCCCTAGAAGCAGCTTACAATTTCTGGTGAAGCCTAAAGGGCAGTTACAAAGTCCTCTGAGGCTGAGCAAATAATTGGTCACCCTGCCTCCTCCTCTGTAGGAAAGCCAAGTGGCAGGGTGGCTAGGTGGCAGCACAGAGATTAATGCACCAGCCCTGGAGTCAGGAGGACCTGAGTTCAAATCTGGCCTCAGACACTTAACACACACACAAAAAACTAGCCATGTGACCTTGGGCAAGTCACTTAACCCCAACTGTCCTCCAAAAAGAAAAGGTAAAAAAAAAAAAAAGGAAAGCCAAGTGGGCTGAGGCTGATGGACAAGGCATGTGTACCCTAAGAGCATGGGCATCGTGGACATCAACATGCCAGGGGGAGGCCATTCAGGAGGTCTAGGAGTGTAGATAATGGCTACTTATGTCAGAGCCACACAGTATGGGGTATGCAGTGGGTCCTTCTGCAGGTACCATCATGTATGTGTGTACACACACACACACACCTGCCCAATAAGGAAAGCAGACCCTAAGCATGAAGTTTGGCCAACCTAATCCCAGCTAGGTTTCCCTTCCTCCTCTATCCTGTACTCTGCCTTTAGTAATTTTCCCCCAAAGATGAAGTAAAGCCAGCCCCTTGTGTCTCTCCCCACCCCTATCAATCCTTGTATCCTCCCTTCAAACAGAAGATGTGTTTTTCCAAAGGACTTTACTAGCACTTAAGGGAAACGTGATCAAATAAAACAAGTATACAGAGCACAGAATTGCTGAGCTAGACTGCACAGGGACCTTAGCCATGGAGGTTGGCACGATTTCCTGGACTAACTGCACTATTATCTACCTAGCATTTGAATCAGGCCCTCCATTAACCCCTGCATATCCACCTTCCAATACCCAGACTCCTCTCTCTGATAAAATCTAGCGTCTCCCAACTTCCCCCCCAACTTCTGTGGCACCCATCCTCACACACACCCCATGCACCACTCTGCACATTTGTCTCTCTCTATCTCCTTCTTCTATGAGTTACAGTCAGTTTCACATTCCCTTTCCTATAGAAATACTCATCAGGCACCACTAGTTCACTATACTCTTTCCCTCAACCCCTTAAATTATATACAGTTAGAACCAGGCACAATTCCCCCTTGTGTGTGTGTGCTGTATGTGTGGGGGTGCTGGTGGTTCATGTTTGGCAGGGTCCTGAGGGACACTCATCTCCAACTCTCTCTGTACCTTGATGGCTTTGAGGGAACCACTGAAGAGCATGTTATGTGAGGAAACCAAAGTGCAAACAGGATTGTCATGAGCTCGGATGGTGTTGACCTTCTGCAGGTTCTGAATGTCCCAGACCTAGAGAAGGAAGAGACAGGAGCTAATGGTGCTTCAGTGCTCTGGAGGGGTGTCTCAGTACTTGGCTTCTAGCTTCCTGTTTTCCCTGAGTGGCAAATATGTGGGGAATTAGGGTCAGTCAGGTCCTGGTCCCTTCAGCCTCAGTGAATCTGAAAGATGGGGCTCAGAAAATACCCATCTCTAATCTAGAGTTCCCAAGGGCAAGAGCCCATCTTCAGATCTAGTCCCTCCATGTTCTTCTTGACTCTGGGCTTCTATGGTTGGGGATGCTAGGGATGGAGGTCAGGTACAGGTCTTTAAACTTGTTGCCAGCTCATCAGTGAGCCCAAGGTGAACTGATTTTCCATGATCTGAAATGAGCAGGAGCCTGGGATGCTGGGTCCTGGCTGAAGCTGCAGTCAATGGTGAAAAAGGTGAGAAGGCAACATGTGCTGATAGGAATATCACTGCTTTCTCTCTTAAGGGGTGGAATGGGCCTGGACCCTTAGGTTAGTAAGGCAAACAAAGGCAGGGAAAGAACACCTCATGCCATACTGAAACAGACCCCCTCGGGTGAGCAGGCCTTGAGTAATACCTGTGGAGGCAGAGATGCAGACTCTCTCCTTGAAGGTCCCTACAGCTCAGGCTATGGCAAGGCTTCTTAATTCTTTTTGGATCTAAGTATCCCTCCCACATCCGTCCTGAAGCTGGAGTGATCTGGGAACCTGGGATGCCACTGCCATCTCTGCAAGCCATGCTCTGGAGAGCAGGATACTCAGCCCCTTCCTCACTCTTTTCCAGCCTCCCCCAGCCCTCTCTTCTGCCATACTCACAATGATGGTACAATCTGCAGACCCGCTGTAGAGCTTGCACCTGGAGAATTAAAGGGAACAGCTGCGGTGACATGGGAGAGACCTCCAGCTGGTACATAGCTCTCAACTGCTGCTCTTGTCTTCAGCCTCGAAGGCCATGGTTAGTATCAGATACCATGACCCTCATGTTCTTCCTCGGCTCATCTACACACAGGACCCAAAGCAACCTTCCCAAGCCTAGGGTTCAGTTTTTTCATCTGAACAATGGGAGTGTCCCTGCCCGTCATCCCCGTCCCTGTCCCTGGTACTTTGTACTGATTAATGTCTGGAAAGCGTTGTACAAATATGAGCTGTGAAGTAATTACTGTGCACATTAGCACTGAATAAATCTGCAGTCTATGCACAGCAAAGCTGCTATCTTGGCAGTATCTGGCCATGAGTGGCTTGCTGAGCCCCTAAACAAAACACATCACAGGCCCCTCACTCACCACCCCACTTCCACCTGCCTGAAGGCTGCTCTCTGTTCCAGTGGCCTCACTGACCCAGGAACTTCTCTGGAGAGCTACCCAAGGTTTACGCCCCCCTCCTCTATACACTCCTGCTGATGAGTGCTGATCCCTCGTCCCTTACAGGCTACAAACACCATCATGCATACACAGAGATATGTGTGTGTGTGAGTGCTGTCACAAATGCAAAGATCCAGTGAGAGCGGCCCCCTCCTCCTCACTCACCCCTGGATACAGAGCGCGAGCACGATGCCATCATGGCCTTCCAGGGTCTTCTGGCATTTGTAGGTTGTGCAGGTGTCCCACACCTAACAGGAAAGACATGGTTCAGACTGTAGACCTGGCCTGGACAGCTGTCCTGACCCCAGGCTGGAAAGTCAGCTGATGAGAGGGAGCAGGAATCAGAGGAGGGCCTGTCCATTTGCAGCTGTTTCCTCCCACTCTTGACAACAAGCAATGAGACCCTAGGGTCCTCCCCCCAGCAAAGAAAGCAATTGCCCTCTGGAGAGATGAGGCATCACAGTGTGGAAAAGCTGACTGAGCACAAGAGTCAGGGGTGGTGGTGGTTGTTGTTGAATCACTCCTGTCGTGTCTGACTCTCCATGACCCCATTGGGGCTTTTTTTTTTTTTTTGGCAAAGATACTGGAATGGTTTGCCATTTCCTTCTCTAGCTCACTTTACAGATGAGGAAACTGGAGCAAACAAGGTTAAATGACCTACCCAGGACCACACAGCTAATGTGTAACTGAAGCCAGATTTGAACTCAGGAAGATGAGTCTTCCTGACTCCAGGCTGGCACTCTATCCACTGCCACCTAGCTGTCCCAAGAGTCAGGAGCCCTGGGTTCAAATTCTAGCCAGGCAATTTACAGCCTATCGCCTATAAGACCTTAGCCAAGGTCCTGGATCTCTCTGTGTCCCAGTTTCCTTATCTACAAAATGAAAGAGTTGAACCAGCTGGTCTCTGAAATCTCTTCTGCCTCTAGATCTGTGATCCCCAGGATCTGAGGGCTCCTGGAAAAACCCCTTCTGAAGTTTTCTAAGTATAGTCCCTGTGCCAGCACTCACTGGAAATGCAGATGCCCACTGACTCTTCAGAGGTAGAGCAGTGATTGAAGGCCTCTGTGGTCGGGGGTTATAGAAAGGGGCACAAGCACTGAGGAGGTAAAGGCAGGGAGTATGGAGAATGTAATGTGCTTGAGTTCTGCCGGAGGCTTCTCAGTTCTACTTTCAGGGAGCAGAAAGGCTCCCACGAGGGAAGGGGGGAGGGAAGGCTGACTTTTTGGCCCTGGAGTCTCAGAAGAAGAGGTCGGGAGACCTCAGTTGCTTCCCCAGACACACAGGTCTGGGCCCAGCCATGAGGGTTGCCCAGTAAGGCAGCGGATGCTGGCATGGGAAGCTCTGGCTAAAGTAGAGTAGCCCAAAGAGGCTTCTATTTCCTTATCTGTTTCAAAAACAACGGACTGTGAGGGATCAGCAGCTGCCATCTCCTGCTTCAACCAGGGGTCTGAGCCACCTGACAGCTCTAGAAGGGAGCTTTGGTGTTCTCTTCTCCCTCCTAAATACTGTACAGGGTATGCTCATAGTCTCCCAAATCAGTGAGGGAAAACACCAGACTGAGACTAGCGTGGCCACTGTCTCAGGAGGGTCTGCAAAACAAAATCCTTTCCCAGATAGCTCAAGCAAGTCCTGTTCCCAAAGCTCCCTGACCCCTGATGGGTCACCTTCAAAGGCTGCTGGAGGCTGATAAACTTGTGTGTGAGCTACCGTCAGGGCAACAGGTTCAGTCAAACAGACTCCGGAAAAGGCAGCGTTTAGAGGCCAAAGGAGGAAATAATGATACTCTGTTCCCCATCACCTCTGGGGCACAGGGAACAATGGGGAGTGCAGCCGCCAAAATGCCCAGAGCTGTTAAAACCCAGAGTAGCAGGAGACCATGGGACAATACACCATAACCATGCCTGAACTTTGTGCCCTGGGGAGAAATGCTCACATTCCCGGGGACCCAGCCTACCTTTATGGTTTTGTCTGATGAACCACTGAAAAGCAGGTCCCCCATAGAGTAGACACAGAGACACCACACAGGGCCCTGGTGGCCCACAAAGGTCCCTTTGCACTTGAAGATCTGCTGAGGGTCATAGGCTGAGAAACAAAGAAAAACTGTGAGGCTGAAGGCCAGTGGCTGGTCCCTGCCCCCGGGTGCAGGTTCATGTTGGCACTGGGCTCTGCCCTGCTCCCCTCCCCCTAAGCCCACCCCAAATCTCAATAAACAGGGACCCTTGGGAATATCAGAAAGCTCTGAACCCTTTTGGAGAAAAGACAGATGGAGGGTGAATGGAATACTTACATCCTAGGATTCCCATATTTAAGCGGGCATTGATATGAGACAGCTCATCCTGAAAAAATATGGGCAGGGAGAGTCATGATTCCTGCTCCTTTCCACTCATTGGCATGGCACCAGGGCCTAAGGGTTAGCTTCAGACAAAGCTGGCCTTATGACTAATATCATGTAATTTCATGAAGGGGAGGCTGTAGTTAACCTATGCCCTATAAAAAGTCCTATTGCATGGGGATGGGAGAAGGATCCCATACTACTTGGAGCCTGCTAAGTGTACCCATAGTGCATGTGTGCGTGTGTGTGTGTGTGTGTGTGTGTGTGTGTGTGTGTTGGGGGTAGCAGTGGGGTGCCAAGGCCCATACCCCACCATTGCTGGAGATCCCAGTTTATCACTTAGCCCCAGAGAAGCTAAAGTTCAAGCTCTGTCCCAAGTCTGAGTCCCCCTGGAATTTATGCCCAGGGCTCTAGGAACCACAGACAACAGGAGTGACCCCAAAGACCAAAGGCTTACTTACATTCAGCATGGATGCATCCCGTCGGAACTCCATGAGGTCTTCACTCAGTTTGCTCTGGTTCTCATCCAACACATCTAGAAGGAAGGAGTCAAAGGCATGACCAGGATTACAGCAAAGGTGGCTACTGCTTAAGGAAAGCGGAAGAAGGGAGGGTGGGGGGCATCACTTCTTGGGTCAGTGGGCATTGCCTGAGTCAGGGCAACCTTGGGTGTAGGTATTGCTGAGGGTACTCACTAATTCTATTTCACCACCAAGGATGCTCAGAAATTGGAGCATATGATTTCTCTAACTCTTTGTCTGGCCCTGGGGCTGAGGAGACAAGAGGCCTCTATCACTCCCCAAAGCCTATCTGCTGATCCAGGAGGGGTTCTCAGGAAACGCTCCATTGGGTGCTGGCTTCTGTGGCAGATGAGGCCCAATTCTGGCCAGGATCCAATGCTACTAGAAGCTCCTTTCCTCTGTGGGGGCCCTGTAAGGCAGGCAAAGGGATGATTGATGACGGGACTTTACTCCCATACCGAATTTGAGCTCCAGGTTCTTCTCCAGCTGGTCAATCTTCTCTGACAGTTTCCCTAGCATTGACCGGAGGAAGGCAATTTCTTGGTCTTTCTGTGCTAGGGCCACATGCATTTCATGGAAACGGTCATCTGTCTGTTGCAAGAACTCCTTCAGGCCTTCAAACTTACAGGTCTCCAGGTGAGTTTCATAGGTGTCCTGATTTCCTATGAATGTACAGCTGAGGGAAGAAGGCTTGGCTGAGCCTAGACCCCATGTTGCCTATTGGACGCAGAGAGTCCTCCCCATCCCACCAAGGGCTCCAGTCGGTAGTTGGAGCTACCAATATCCCCAGGGGTCTGTATTACCCACTAACCCGCCCCTTGTACTAGCTCTCAGAACCTCCTCTTTAGCTTCCTTCCTTAGGGCATGGAGGAGGCCTTCCTTGGCCATCTGGATGCTGGCAGTGCTGGCATCTAGAGTAAAGAAAGGTGCTCTAAAGAAATGCTCCGCTCCCCCCCCCTCCCCAGTATTTAGAAGCAAACAATTTTTTTTTAATTTTTAATTTTTTTGCTTTTTTGGAGGAGGGAAGGGCAGGGCAATTGGGGTTAAGTGACTTGCCCAAGGTCACACGGCTAGTAAGAGGCCGGATTTGAACTCAGGTCCTCCTGACTCCAGGGCCAGTGCTCTATTCACTGTGCCATCTAGCTGCTCCAGAAGCAAACACTTTTGAAAAAGGACAGGGTCAAAGTAGAAAATAGAATAAATGGGGGCGGTTTAGGATGGAGGGAAATATAGTTAGTCATTAACAATATAACAATATACTATGGAAACGTTTTATGTAAGTATACATGTACAACCTATATTAAACTGCTTGTTTCCTCAGTGCGGGTGGGTGAGGAGGGAAGAAGAGAAAGAATCTGGAAATCAAAGTTTCAAAATCAAATGTTTAAAAAAATTTTTATTATTATTATATTTTTTACATGCAACTGGGAAATAAGATATACAGACACTGGGGTACAGAAACCCATCTTGCTATAGGAGAGAGCAGATTGGGGGAAGGGGCATTCAGTGGGATCACTGTCTTGGGATGGGGGGTAGAGGAAAGACGGGGAGAAAATTTGTAACTCAAAATCTTGTGGAAATGAATGCTAAAAATAAATAAATAAATTGTGAATGGAAAAAAAAAAAGAGATTGCTTGGAAAGTATCCAGCCAGCATACACTCCCTGCCGGGGTTGGGAGCAAACCTCTGTAGCTAGAGTGCACAGAGTCAGGAAGACCTGAATTCAAATCCCACCAAAGTCACTCACTAGCTATGTGACCCTGGGCAAGTCACTTACCTCTCAGCCTAAGTTTCCTCATCTGTAAAATGGGGATAACAACTTCCCGAGGAGTCATTGTAAGGATCCAATGAGACAGCCTAGGTGAAGGGCTTTGTAAATATTAAATTAGTATGAAAATGCCAGCTTTTAGTATTATTACTACTATTAGGAGCTACGAATCTAGACCTCCCTCAAGGGGCAGGCTTCTTTCTTTTTACATTTTTAAATTTTATTTATTTATTTTTAGTTTTCAACATTCATTTCCACAAGATTTTGAGTTACAAACTTTTCTCCCTGTCTTTCCCACCCCCCAGGATAGCGAGCCTATTGAATACCCCTTTCCCCAAAGGGACAGGCTTCTTATCTTTGCCCTTGTCAGAGAATGGTTTTAGTAACCCTTCACAGCCATTTTCATAAGCAACAGCTTCTTCCTGGCCCCCAGCACCTTCCCAAGGAAGTCAGAGGCCCAGCCAGGACTGCTGTCACTTAGCTGAGGCCCAGTTAGGGTGGTCCCCCCACCTGCCAAGCAGGTCTGCTGCAGCCCCCCTGTCCAGGCTGAGCCCTGCCTGGGGCCTGGCTAAGGCCACTCACCCGTACTTGGAGTGAGGACACTTGATGTGCTCGCATTCTTTGAGATGTGCCTCCAGGTTCATTTTCAGCAGAGGGGGGCAGCTGGGGTTGTTGGGGCATCTCACAGGCCGGTAGTCACAGCTGCCTTCATGGTCTCTGCTCAAGGATACAGCGAGAATCTGAGTCTAGGGATTTCACCTGGGGAAAGCCCCACCTCCACAACTTGAATTAGAAGCCCCTCCTGAAAGTGGGCCACCAGGTGGACCTAGGGAGAGGTGTGAGTGTACTAACAAATGGGCATAGGCTGGCTGCCAAACTCCTGAAAGGGCTAGGCCAAGGGTGGGAAAACCTGCAGCCTCGAGGCCACATACAGCCCTCAGGTCCTCAAGTGCGGCCCTCTGAATGAATCCATTTGGCAGGTTCCCCACCCCTGAGCTAGGCCCACTGGGAAGGAGTCTCCCAAAAGGAAAGGCTGGAACCCCAGGGAACAGTAGCTCCCAGGGGAGTCCACTTACTTCCTGGAGCTGAGTTTGATGGTGAAGGGGCAGCCACGGGGGTCTACCTCGAAGGTGGCGGGCTTTCCGCTGCCCACGACGCGGCAGCCATGCTTGCAGTGAATGAAGAGCTCACCAATCTGCTCGGCCACGGCGATATTGTTCACCACCACGGTCAGTTTGGCGTTGTCCACTGGGCACTTCTCTGAAGGAGAGGGCGAGATGGGGCAAGTGAGGAGAGGGGCTCCACTAACAGGAACCCCTGACAACAGTGCTGTCCTTGCTATTCTTCCCTTGGCACCGTCAGGGCTTTCAGGTTCCCAGGAAGCCAAGACCCGAGCCTCCCTGGTGGACAAGGCAGCTCCCTTCCAGGGAGCTGGGGACAGAGCGAGGAAAAGGCTTTGTGGGGGGAAACAGTGCTCTGCTGGGGTCAGGCCACTCTTCCCTGTGCAGCCTCTGCTTGCCACTTCTTTCCCACCTCCTGATTGCAGTCCGGCCTGGTAATGTCTGCAGAGAAGCGGGGATACAGCGGCTGCAGGGGCGACTCATTTGAGAACTCTCAGTCTCCAGGGAACTATTTTCTAATTAAATCACCCCACATCCTTATCTGAAGGAGAATGTAGGTGAACAGGCTGGTGCTGGGCTTGAATTCAGGAAGACCTGAGTTCAAATCTTGCCCCGGATACTTGCTAGCTATAGGACCATGAGCAAGTCATTTAAGTGCTTCCAGCCTCAGTTTCCTTCTCTATAAAAAAGGCTGGTTAGGATGATCAAATGAGATAAAACATGTAAAGTGCTCTCCAAACTTCAAAGTTATATAAATGCTAGCTGCTATTATCATCATTCTCCCCAGATTATAAATGGGGAAACTGAGGCCCAGCAAGAGGGACCTCTATCAACCTGTGTGCCAGCATGGAGCTGGGTCAGCGTGTTCCTGGGAAAGGCTGGGCCTAGCAGCCCCTGTCAGCCCAAAGACCCTGAGAAGAAACTCCCTCCTCTGTCCTTTCCCAGGGGCCAGCCTTGCCCCAGAGGACAGGTTTTCAGATCTGGGAGTTCAAGGGAATGATATCATAAGACAAAATAATTAGGAACCTAGAACATCCGTCCCAAGATCTCTAACTTCCAAAAGCCTTCCTTAAGTCTCATTCAAGCTCCGGTAAGGGGAGCAGTATGAGGCAGTGACTCAGAAACCGGCCAGTTATCAGGCCAGGTATGGAAGAGGCACTCAGACACTCTCTCTGAGGATGGGAGGTGCCAATCATGCAGGTGGGAAGGGGAGGTGACGGGCAGATCTCAAGGATGGGAAAAGGGACTGTCAGGCGGGCGGGATATTTGGCATCTCGGTCAAAGTTACTGAGCCCCAAGCTGCCTTCTCCCCGACCCTGGCCTGGGCTGACATTCCTCCACCTGACCCAAATCCTAACTGATCACTCCTAATACAGAATACCATCTAGAGGTGAATTTCAGATGAAGACTCGGGCTCACAGCTATAGTGACCTTCAACCAGATGGAATTATCTGGCCATTTTTTATTCTCTTTATTGAAACACCTAACTATTTTAACTGTGTCCCCTTGAGTGACTGTCTGAAAGAGGGCACAGGCATCCCAGAGGACATGGCAAGATGTGTGATGGCCTCCTGCCCTGCCCCACTTCCCCCCTTAAAGGTGAATAGAAGGGCTGGAGAACTTGTAGAGCATGTTCTAGACCATTCTTGAGCCCCTGGTCTCTCCCTTCCTCTCCATTCCCCACCCCCTTTCAGAAGCTCTTAGGCATCTCTGATTTGCTCTTTGGAATTTTAATCACAGCAAATCCCAAAAGCACTTCGCTGCTAATGGTGACAATTAGGCCAGAGCAGCGGCATCCATCAATAATGCCAGGCAGCTTAGAGAGGCGGCACCCTGGGATGCCCTTAAAAAGCCCTTCTCCAGGCTGTGAAGTTGGCTGTATTTTTTACAGAGGAAAGTTAACAAACTGGCAGAGATACAAGGCAGGCTTGCAGAGTGTGGTGCAGAGGATTGGGTACCTACCAGACTTTAAGGCACATCTTCTACAGAATGTGTGCTGTGGAGACAACGAGAAAGTAGGCTCACAAACAGGACTCTTATTCGGATAGTTATCAAAAGCTGTCAGTGGTTAAGTCTGCCTGGGCCTGGCCCCCACACCCATCCCTGTGCCAGGGTCCTGCTGCCTAGGTAAGCCCAGGCCAGGAGACCTGGTAACTAGCCTGGCTCACACACAGACTCATGTTCTGGGCCCAAACCCCCACGGTAGAAAAAGCACATTGAATCTGGAGTTAGAAAACCTGAGCTGGCATCCCAGGGGTGTGAGCACTAGCTATCTCTGTGGCTCTGGACAAGTTACTTAACTTCTTTTGGTCTCAATTTCCTTTCTGTAAACTACAGGAGTTGGATTAGGGAGATATCTCTGAGATCCCTAAGCCCTGTGATCCCATGGCTACTCCCCAAGGCCCACATTGGGTCTGCCTCTGCCTACTTAGACCCTGAATCACTAAAGACATGCAACAAAAGGCCCTCAAGCAGTCTGAAGGCCATAGCCTGGCTGATCACTGTTGCTCTTAGCTCAGTGGCCTGGCTTGGCCTGACTCCCCTGATGAAGAACGGTTTTCCTTTTGCCTTTCCTGCCAGGACACCAAAGAACATTTAGGCATGACTTGTCAAAAACCCAGAATCTGCTGTGGGGGAAGTTATGGTAACAACAGAGGTGAACCTGTCCCCAGAACTGCTCCCCATGGTGTCAGCCTTGGATGAAGATTCTGGTCTGGGGCCTAGAAGGCTGCATGTCATTATTACAGCAATGCTACATTTCAGACACTGCAGTGTGGTACAGCAAAGACAGCTGAACTGGCTGTCAGGAGACCTGGGATTTCATCTTGGCTCTGACCACTAACTTTCTGTGTAACCCTAAGCAGGTCATGTCCCTTTCCTAGGCCTTAGTTCCTCAGATGGAAATGGAGAAGATGGGCCAAAAGGATTTCAAAGGTCACTCCTAGCTCCAAATCCAATGACTGTGCCCTATTCTCCCTGTTCCTCCTTCCTCCACTCCCACTCCCCCCTCCCTAGCCTAAGGCAGGCAGACTCTGGAGCCCTCAGTCCAGCTAACAGAGCCAGCCCTTTGCAGGTGGCAGACTTTCTAAATTCACTAGCATATCTCAGTTCAGTGACTTTCCCAGAGGCATGCTGGTAAGTGTCTGAGGTGGGATTTGAACCCACATCCACTACACTATGCTGCCTCTCCCCCTGAGCAGAGAGAGCGCAGCATGGCCCCACAGCCCTGGGGCTCCTCACCCCACAGGTCGTGATCACTGGGTCCTTGAACACGCTGCAGCACAGCTGACAGCACAGCTTCACCGATGGCTGCTCCGCAAACACCAGAGGCTCCTGGAACCAAGAGGAAAGGAGGGGCTAAGGACGCTGGCAGGACTGCTGAGAAGCCACCTGCACCCCAGGCTTCTCCAGGGCTGTCCTCAGCATCCAGGCTAGGCTGGCTGCCTTGGGCACAGGTACCTCCTGCCTCCCTTTGTCCTCAGCATCCAGGCTGGGCTGGCCACCCCAGGCACAGATGCCTCCTGTCTCCCTCTGGGTAGGACCAAGGAGGACCAAGAAGGAGAGGCTCAAGGAGAGCCCCAAAGGGACCAGCCTGTGAGGCACCAAAGTGGTGGTGGGGAAAAGTGATCCCTGTACTCTTGCTAACTAAGCTACTACAGATGATTGGGGAGACATTCTACCCCATGCAGACAGGTTTTGAAGTCAGTGGGCCAAAGTAAGTTGTTCAGTCCATGAGCCCCAAGCCAGATCTAATGGATCAGACCTATTCTAAAAGGGCTATTGAAATCTTTCTGAATGGTTCATTTCCCTCAGAGGCCACAGGAGGAAATGATAAGACACTGCCAGTCGCCAGGTGACTGGTCACTCCAATGGGCAAGGATTCAATTGAGTGGGCAGGTGTTTAGGGAAGGACAACTAGTGCCTTGCGCCAAAGGCAGCCCTGGTATTCAAGTCCAATCCAATAAACATGTACTAAGGGTTTACTATACGTCAGGCACAGTACCTGGCAATGTGGACACGTACAAAAAAAAGAGAACAATTCCTGCCCTCAAGGAGCCTCCATCCTAGTACAGGCAGCCCTTCACCACTGCCAGGCCAGCAACAACCATCACCCAGCTCCAGAGTCATGGTGGGGCTCCCTCCCCGCTCTGGGAAGACCCTCAAAGCACCCATCATGTGCTGTGTGCCACATGGAGAGAGGTGGTCCACAAGCCCAGGAAAGAACATCTGGCTCTGGGAAGGGAGTCAGCTGCCTTCCCCAACAGGGTGGGCCCTCTGCCCACATAACTTCCTCAAGGAATAAGCATGTCCTGAACTCAGACACAGCTCCTTCCTTCCCCCATCTCCTGTAAGGTGAAGGGCCAGCCCTTCATGAAACCTTCCCCTTCTCTCCCCAACCCCTCCAGGCCTCTTCCCTCTTGCAGTTCCATGGGACATTCTGATTTTGTTTGGCTTTCTCCTCTGCACAGAACTGTACTCTCCTGTGAGTCACTTCTTTATGTGCATGGCTTCCTCTTTTAGTGACCTGTAAGGCCTTTCAAAGTAAGGTTCTGGGTGGTTTCTACCTGTGTATCCCAGAGCTCAGTAAAGTGCCATGTACCTCATGGGAGTTTTAATAAATATCTCCAGGAAAGCACATGTCTGCCAATTGGGGACCAGCTAAACTAACCTGACTGTATGGAACATTGTTGTGCTGTTGGAAAGGAAGAATATGGGAAATTGAGAAGCATGGCCAGGTTAAATGAACTCTTGTAGAATGAAGTAAACAGAACAACAAAAACAATATAGACAGTGACAACAACAAAGACCAAAATGCCCAAACTGCATGCTGTGTGGTTATAATGAGCAAGCCAGGTCTTGGAGAAGAGTTCAAAAAATGCTCCTCTGTTCCTCCTTTGCAGAGGTGAGATACAATATAGTGTGTCTATGTCGGTGTTGGTTGGTGTCTTGCTATTTTTGCTGAATGCTTTCAAAAAAATTTTTTTTCCCTTTTTGTTACAAGGGATGGCTTACTGGAGAGAAAAGAACAGAGTGACACAGCTGGAAATTAAGGTGATGTGAAAACAAAAGATGACAATAAAAACTGAGAACAAAAAAAGCTTAAAAAATACATGTCAATTTAAACTAAACCTGCTGAATTAAGGACACTGGAGAAATGGCTAAGGAACCAGCTCCTTTCACTCCTCAGCAAAGCAGAGACCAGTGCCAGGGCCTTTAGAATGGTGCTACTGAGGCCACAGCTTTGGGATGACAGGTGGTTCTGCAAATCCTCTTTCTCCACAGGGGACAATGTCAGCCTAGATGCTGCAAAAAGAATTCCTGGGACTTGCAGATGTGGCTCAAGAGGCACAGATAGGTGAAGAGGGCCAGTGGAAGTGGGGCTGCCTCCCCTTCTTCATTATGCAAATCCTGGGAACAGTTTTCTGCAGGGTCTTATGGTTTTCTACTGTCCTTAGCATGATGTGGCAGAAAGAGCATTAGACATGGAGTCAGGGGACCTGGGTTTGAATCCTGTCTTTGTCACTTATTACCTCTATGACTTAGGGCAAGTAATTTAACCTCTCTGGGCCTCAGTTTCCACACATGTGAAAAGAGTTGGATTCAGTGACCCCTGAGATCCCTTTTGGCCCTAAATCGGTAGCTATCTGACATAGGCTCCAAGTAGTAGAAAGGGTATCTGCCTTGAGCAGGCTCAGGGACAGGACTCTGCTACTACAGTGAAGTAAGGGACAGACTGAGTCTGAAACCACTTTGAATTCCAGGAACATCATGTATTCAGTGACATGAGCCAAGGTACCCCAAATCACAGACCGCCTGAGTCTAGCCAGGGCACTGTGAAACAGGGTAAGATGGAAAAACACCAAAGGCCAGGAAAATCATGAAGAGAACCAGGGTGCATGCAGGTCTGCACAGTACCATCTGCCATAGAGATGGGAATGCAGAGAGAAAAATGCTATTGATTTCCTTGTTTAATATTAATTCATTCCTGAGGTTGCTTGGGATATTTCTTCAAAGGTCAGTAAAACATTTCACCAAGCTAAGCAGGGAAGGTGCAGCGTACATTCTTACTAGCATGCAGAGGCGGCAGCATTAATTCTCACTTAAGTGCCTTTCAGAGAAGATGCCTTGTGGCTGAGGCCCCTGCTCCATACACTGCTCAGGGGCCACCCTAGAAGGGCCCAGTGTGTTATGGTAGAAAGAATAGGAAATGTGGAGTCAAAGAACCTGGCTTCTAATCTTAGTTCTGCTATTAATATCTGTGTGACCCTGAGCAAATCACTCCTCTGGGTTTTACCCTTCTCATCTGTAAAATGGGGAGATTGACTTCCAAGGTTCCCTCCAGCTCTAAATTCTATGACCAACTAGAAGAATGCTGGCACCCTTGGGTCTCCACGCTGCTGCACGTGCTTCTCCTGATCCCTCCCACCACCCAGATACATACTGGCTCTTCCTCCTCCTCATGCAGGGAGAATGTGGACCGCAAGGACATGCTGGATTCAGAATGCAAGGAGCGGACAGATATGGCTGAATCAGAGCGACGAGGGGTGTTGATCGGGGGCTGCAAATAGAAAAGAGACAGAAAGACAAGAATTAGCCTCAGGCCCTACCTCAGGAAACTTCACCTGTGACTGTGAAGGCCATTGCCATCAGATCTGGTGCTCTGGCTCACCTGGCAGCTGGGCAGAGACCTCTGTATCCTCCAAGGCCCTGGAGCCGTGGTGAGGCTCCCTCAAGTCAGGCAACAGTAAGCCAGGGCTTAGCTCAGGTTTGGCTCCTGAGCCCTGCCACATTCCAGCCTGTGGTGATCCCCATAAAGCAGGGGATGTGAGTATGAAGTTGGACGAAGTCTCTCAAACATGCACCAGTCACACCCACGTCAACACACCAGGCTCTGCTCCACCCATCCCACCAGGGCCTACTTGTGGAAGCACTGAACAAGCAGAATCCCTTGAAACAGATCCATTCCCTGAAGAAAGAGAAAGCACCGGAGGCCTTCCCTGCAGTTTCCCAGGGCCAACTGGCCCAGAAGTCTCAGCCCAAGAACTTGTTGTTTTACTCCCTATCTAACATCTGCCAACTTTCTTTGTGTCAATGGAGTGACTTCCTCCTATTCAATTCAATGAGGACACTCTTGGGCTGTTTCCTGCTTCCTGTATTTAGTGGGGCAGCCCAAAGGCCAATACGGAATCCTGCTCCCACCAGTCTTTAGGGCTGGGGCGGGGGGGATGCTGGGGTGGGCACGGCATGAAGCAATTGGGCCCTTGCTGTTCGCTACCATCCAACCATCGACTGGATCAGGAGGGAGGTGCTAGCATGGCCCTCAGAGCTCACTAGAAAGGCTTTTGCTGCAAACCTAAACCTGAGTTCTCTCTATCATTCAGAAGGTCAGAGTAGGCCAGGCCATGAAAATCAGACAATCTGATCTAGTGGGCAGACATTTAGGGAAGGAGCAGAATAGCTGAAACACCAAGGGACTAAATCTACAAACACAAAGTTCTTTCTGGAAAGCAAAGTGATACCTTCCCTGTAACCTGAGAAGGGCCCATGCATGCATGCCTCCAGTGGGGGAAAGGGAGGGGACCCATTCAGGCCACAAATGCTGCTCTGCTTTTTCTGGAAAGCTCTTAAAGCTGCTTTGGATCGTTAAGGTCAAGGAGTTTCTAAGGATCCCTTAAAAGACCATATTCCTTCCAAGGCTGAAGGGACCTCTAGTGGCCACCCCCTCTTTAGACCTGACTGGAGCTAACCCATCCCTCACCCAGGGGAGCCTACATGGCTCACCAATGTTCCCAGAAACAGAGATGCCTGGACCTCCTGTGTTCACATGCTCTAATTTCTGAGGCTCAGAATATAAGAAAAAAACAACGCAAATAAACAAAAAAACCAAACTGAACTAAAACCCCAAACTTTCTTGTGTTTAACTGAAATCCCCTCCAGCTGCAGTACAAGCCCATCTCTTCTCATTTATCCATGGAAGAGATAGAAATTGCTGCTCACCATTCTCAGGATAACCATAAATGCCTCCTCCCTTTGGGTGAATGTTGTAGTTATTTCTCCTGACAGAGGTTCACATATTCCAATTCCAATTCCATCAACTTTCCCATTGAGCCTAGCAATGACTGTTAAGCACCAGGAGTGCTTGGGGACCTGGTCATCACAGATCTTAGGTCTTAGAATACAAGCTTGGCCTATCCCCACCCCCATCCCTTTTTCCCTTACTGGAAGATGGACAATCCCCTAACAGGAGCTCACAGCCCAGAAAGGAGAGAGGCTGAACTCACAATTACTTCTGCCTCTCCATCTAGTCGAATCTCTCCTCTCCCTGGGTCAGCGTCAGTCAATGCTGTTCAGTCTTGCTAAGCTATCCTGCATTCTAATCATTAAAAAAAATCAAAATAACCAGTGAGAGGGCAGGAGAGGGAACTGGGTCTGGGCTGAAATGTGAGCCCTCCACTACTCCAACAGGACGTGACCAGAGCAGAGCCAGTTTTCAGGGTGCTCCCAGTCTGGTCCTCACTGGAGGGCAGCCACGTTCACTTTGTACCCTGTGTGCTCAGCAGGGCTGCCAGATCCCACCAATACCCTCCCACCACTCAGAAATGCTTCAAATAGCTTTTTCTTTATTATCTTTGCATGGAAACACCACAAGAGGAATAAGAGTGGAAAGTTTAAGGAAATGAGTCAAAACATCCTAACGGGCAATGGAAAACCAGGAGAGATACAGAGAACGGATCCAAACCACAGCAAGAGGCCAAGTACAACTTCCAAAAAACGGGGAGAGGGGCCAAGCCAGTTGGCCCACAGTTCTGTCACTGCCGCTTGTGTGCCTGAGCCATGGGAAACTGGGGTGGGGAGAGTGTGGCGGGGAAATGTAGCTCCTAGGCTGAGGCTCCTGCCTGGGGAAACATTCTGTATATACTTATTAACAGAGCTACCCCCTGATGGAATAGAAGCACTTTGAGGGCAGGGACTGTTTCACCTCTTCCTGTATCTCAGGTGCCTAATATAGTGCTTAGCATGGAGCAGGTGTTTACTAAAGTTTACTGGTAGACAATGTGGGTGCCTGGAGCTTCCTGAGTGAAGGAGGCTGGGAGTAAGAGCAGAGCTCTGGAAGCCAGGGTGGCCAGTGGAGGAAGCAGTGGAATGAAGGCTCCTAATTCACGTCTGGGTAGTCAGGAAGATAAATGCCAAGCTGCCGCTGGGGCCTTTGGTAAATGATCTATACCAGTGATTCTCAATCTGTGGGTTATGTTCAATTTAAATACATCCTGCATATCAGATATTTACATTACAATTCATAACAGTAGCAAAATTACAGTTATGAAGTAGCAACAAAAATAATTTTATGGTTGGGGGTCACCACAACATGAGGAGTTGTATTAAAGGGTCGTGGCATTAGGAAGGTTGAGAACCACTGATCTATACTAATGACACAGCTTGGGGAGCCTTGAAAAGATGCAAAATATAAAACATAAATGTTTGAGGAGAAAAGGTACCAGTACAATGGTCAGTTAGTCAATGTGCACTGAGTGTCTTTTAGGAGCCAGGTACTCTGCTGTGCTAAGTGCTAAGTATACAAAACAAGACAAAGGCAAAAACAAAAATGGCAATAGCCACAAATATCCCCCAAACAGAGAAATTCGGGATTCAGAATGGAAGAGCCTGGGTTTAAAAGAGATTGCCTTCTGGAGATGATCTAGCTGAGGCCCTTGCCCTAAGGACAGAAGATTAGTCTCATCAGTCTTTTAGGCCCAGTAAGGGTAGACCCCCGCCCTGGTACATTCCCTAGATACTGGGGATGCCTATCATAAGGATTTTGGATTGTTCCCTTATCCTGTTCCTGCGTTTTTCCTTCCTTTAAAAAAAACCCAGGGTGTTGCGGCTCAGCTCGTGTGTAGTGGCTGTTGTGGCGGCAGCAGCGGAGCTCAGTACGATGTCTCATACCATTTTGTTGGTACAACCTACCAAGAGGCCAGAGGGCCGAACTTATGCTGATCATGAATCAGTGAATGAATGCATGGAAGGAGTTTGTAAAATGTACGAAGAGCATCTGAAGAGAATGAATCCCAACAGTCCCTCCATCACACATGACATCAGTCAGTCGTTTGATTTCACTGATGATCTGGCAGGTCTTAGCTGCCTTGTGTACCGAGCGGACACTCAGACATACCAACCCTACAACAAAGATTGGATCAAAGAGAAGATCTACGTGCTTCTCCGTTGGCAGGCCCAACAAGCCAGCAAATAATTCAAGTGGCAGCCTTGAGGGAATGGGGGAAAGGTTTGGAAAACAGGTGTGTCCAGTGTGCTGTCGTGGGGACTTTGTATTACAGAAGCCCTGCTTCCATTCTGTCACAATCTAGCCAAGGCTGAACGTATTGGGAGATTTTTGTCTCATTCAATCTGAAGCCCCTGTCCCTCCTACTTTCTTTTTCTTTTTTCACTAAGAAGTAGCTGAAAATTCCTCTTTGGTCAGTTAGCACTTGGTTACAGTTCTTCCAGCTGTTCGTATCTGCTTATAATGTTCACTGTACTTACTCTTCTGTGTGAAGGTTTTCCAGAATTTAGTTATGTCCTCAAAACTCAAAGGCTTAGTAGAGTATACAATAAATGCTCTTTAGTAAAAAAAAACAAAAACAAAACCAAACAAATAACAAATATTTATTAAGCAATATTGTGTGTGAGGCACCAACGATCGGTACTGGGCATAAAAAGCAAAACCCAAACCACCCCCAATTCCTCAAAGAGCTAACATTCTAGGGGGCTGGGTAGGAATGTGCCAGATTTTCTAATTTCTAATCTCTTTACATGTTTGATCATCTGGCTGTTTGAGGCATTTGTTCTAACATCACTGTGCTTAAGAAAACCCCACATCCTGCTCAGCTTCAACATCAGGACCCTCCAACTTCCAGATGGTTCAGAGCACTCAGAGGTGAGGAAAGGCCTCAGTCTGATAACTCTGTACTCACATGAAGAGAATGAAAACCAGAAACAGGAATGGACAATTAAAAACAAAGCCAAAAAATAACCCAAAACTGATTGATTGGAAGTTATCAAAATAAGGGCTTTACAAAAGCTTCTTAGATGTATCAACCCCTTCACTGTTTCATCTGCCTGTGCCTAGAGGCCTTGAGAATATATGGTAGATCACAGATGCAGACCTGGAAAGGATCTTAGAAACCATCTAGTGCAGTCCATATTCTACCAATAACAAAACCATGGCTCCAAGAGCGTGAATGATCTGCCCTTAGTCATACGGGTACCAAGTGACGGGGTAGGCTTTGAGCCTAGATCCTGTGACTTGAGGGTCAGGGCCCTTGGCTCTGTATCTTGAACTCTTGCCCTTGAACTTGACCACCCAAGACTGCCAAGGCTGGATCACTGTTTTGCCCCTCTGCCAATCACCACTTCCCTTAAGGCTTTCAAAGACATTAGAAGTTCTTCCTTCAAATCTCCTGGCAGTGGCTAACACAATAGGCATCCCCCATCTGGCACCACATCCTACCCACTCTCCATGTGTCCAGAGAGAAGAGCAGAAGGCTCTACAGGTTTCCGTCTAGTTCAGGACACAGTTTTCAATACCCCTGGCCGCCCCCCCCCCCCCAAAAAAAAGAACCACAAATGAGTCACCTTAGTGAGCTCCTGAGATTAAATGTACATATACACCAGCTGAGTTGCTTCACCCATACATGGCCTCAACTTCCTACCTTTCTCGAAATGCTGTTCTTGCAGGAGAGAACCCTTCGTATCTTTTGAGAAGTCAGTATAGGCCCTGCCAGCCCCAAATGCAAACTACGGTCATGCCTCCTGAGCTTACTATTGACTGTAATAACGAGTTTGCTGGAAAGTCAATTTGACAGCAAACATACCATGCCATCCTCTTCATCCCTCTGGGAGTAGGTGAGTGTGCTGGAGGAGGAGGGAGTCCTACGGTGTTGTTTGTACGTGCTGGTTCCATCAGCTACTGAAACAAAAAATGATTTTAATAGATGGAAAAGGCCCAGAGTATTTTATGTCTAACTTCTGAGTTTCAAAAAGGTCATGGGGTGGGCGTGGGAGACAAACCAGAGGGAAGATATACAACATGGGTTCTTTTTCTGGTGTCTCAGAGCAGGCTTGGACCCACAGCTCTGCACGGACTTTTGGAGATGAAATGAACATGTGTCACATACCATTTTCGCCATAGGTTCAGCAAAACCAGAAGCATCCTTGTCAACTTAAGTAAGTACCCTCAAGAAGAGCAGGGAAAACAAAGAAATCACGCCCCTTTGCCTTGGTAAGGAAAAACCAACTGATAAAGCATGAAGAGAAATTAAAACTATTCCTAGAAAGCATCTGGGGGAGGAGAAAGGGAAATCTTCACCGTTAGGAGAAAAATGTGGCCATAGAGCCAGGAATCCTATTAGGCATGAGATACAGCTGAATCTCTATTACCTTGTCCAACCTAGGGCTTCTTAAACTTTTTCCACTGGAGACCTCTTTTCAGTTTCTGAAACATTCATTGGCATTTCATGACCTGAGGGCATACGCAGTGCAAAGTACCTGTGGCTTTGTGTTCAGAACCAAGTCTGCAATGGCAAATGCTACCAGAAACACCCTGGGTTCGTTACGCGTTTGATTTTGAATTAATTTTTGGTCACTGCACATTCAAACCTTTTACTGTTGTCAAACCTACAGTTTAAGAAGTGCTGGTCTAACCTATGGTCAGACCATAATCTCCACTCTCCCAGCAGTCCAGTTTGGGGACAGGAAGAATAATAGGAAGAACCAAACCTGGAGAGAGGGCTGAGTGTCTAAACAGCTTCTGACTGTGTCCCAAAGTCAAATATATAAGAACCTGGCCCAGCCTAATTCAGACCTAGCTTAAACCATCTATGGACTAACTTACAGCTTCCCAGGTGAAACAGTTTTATGTATAACAACCTAACTGGTACCACTGGACAACAACCAGAGTAGGGATGGAGCTCTTTGTAGTATTAAGGAAGGCACAGCACCCAGCACTACTATGGGGTAAAAGTCCTGGTCAGACTACAGCTGGAGTCTTGTGTTTGGTTCTGGATGGCTGTATTTTAGGAATAATATTGATAAGCTGGAAAACATTCTGGGAAAGGCAACCAGGACAGTGAAGGAACTTGAGCCATATAAGGAGTAGTTGAAAGAAAAGGAGAGGTTCAATGTGTAGAAGTTGGGGGGGGGGGGGGGGAGAAGCAGTAGGGCAGGAATGGAGAGGGATAGAAATCATAGTCAGGCTTTGAAGGGCTGCCAAGTGAGAGAGGGGTCAGACTTAATTAACAAATTTTGGTCCCTGAGGCAGAACCAGGAACAACAGGTGGAAAATACAAAGGGGCCACTGTGGGCTGGATAGAAGGAAAGACCAACTCACAATGATGTTAATATGCAAAATGTCCAAAATTGGAGTGGGCAGCTTCAGGAGGTGGCAGATGACCTCTGACCGAAGGTCTTTGAACAAAGGCAAGGTGGTCACATGTCATGGAGATTTGTGGTCAGGTGGATTAGATGGTCTGAAGAGCTCTGATCCCTGAGATTTTGTGCCACTGTAAAGGACTCAAATTAAGAACATTGTAGCTAGACCAGAGAATGGCAGAACTGGAAGGCACCAGAGCTTGCTAGAGACAGAGTCAGGCCCAGGATTGGGGTTACCCAAGAACCCTTCTCAGGTTCTCTCCATTACACTGGGCTGCAGAGTGGCTGTGCTTTTGTATGAAGTGTTCCAGAATTAGTGCCTTAGAGTGGAAAGTATGGTTTGTAGCCATTTTCTGCATAGTTCCAAGTAAATAAATTAGGATTGGTTTTGGCTGGGGATTTTCAGAGTTGTACTAGAGCAGGAATGCTTACTCTGCAGGTGGGCCAAAAGAAAAATATTTGCCTCTAGGAACCCCCATGGGCCTCTTAGACCAGTGCCAAGATTCCCTGGGCCTTAAGGAGGCTCCAGTTGAAGAAGAAAGAGGAGTCAGTTCAGGGAGCTAGATACTAGCATAACTGGTGGTTAAGCACATTTCCCTCCAGATCTTAAGATGGTACATTTCAGGCACTACCCAAATTTTCAAAGAAAGGTGTGTGTCTGTGTGTGTGTCTGTTATGGCTCCATAGACAGCTGACATGTATGTGTACTTGGGCTGGGGGAGGGAGACAGGTCCACCAAAAGAGCCAATGCTATGGCCTGCTCTCCTTTCTTTAAGGAGAGGGTTGGGAGCTTTCCCCAAGGGCTGCATACACAACACTTAAGAAACCAGTGAAGGGAGACCCATGTGCCATCATGAAAGACAATTAAGTGACATAGCATAAACAGGGTCATGCCAAAAGCCCAGAGCTCCGAAGCTTTGTCTCCTCTAATTCTAGGGAGCTTAGCCTCCAGCTTGAGAACTTAACGCTATTATTGTGTAAGTAAAGGCTTATTCACTTTCGGATCTTGAGACTCCGAGCTCAAAGGGAAGGAGTTGACTGACTCACTTGATCCACCCACCTATCCAGTGGCTCTCCAGTCACCTTGGGCAAGTCACTGCATCTCCCTAGGACTCAGTTTCCTTCCCCCAAAATAAGGAGGGTGGATTAGATGGCCTCTGAGGCTTTTTCCAGCTGTGATGATCTCAGTGATGATCTCAGGATCCTAAGTGCCTCCTTCCTCTTGGCCTTGGCACCTGGCTATTTTCTCCGGGTGAATTCATAACTGGAATTCCTCCTCTCTGAGTCTCTCCCACCCAAGGTTGTCCCCAAAAGGACCAAAGTCTGTGTGGCAGGTTTAGAGTAACACCGGGATCCTGGCAGGAGCTCACCTTTAGTAATGGTGGTAACAGCTGAAAATGCAGGACCAAAGGTAGTTTCCATTCTGGTCTAAAGAGAGAAACAGAGATGACATAATCACATTCCCTCCCTTGAGCAGATGCACTGCTAGTAGCTAGGGAAGGGAATTCCTAAAGACTACCCTAGGGCCTTTTATAAAAGGGCTCTCACAATAATATTAATAGCAAACATTTACATAGCACTTTAAGATTTGCCAAGCATTTCACAGATATTATCTCATTTGATCTTCACGACAATCCTGGGAAGTAGTTGCTATTATGATCCCCATTTTACTGATAAGGAAACTGAGGCAGGCAGAGGTCAAGTGACTTGCCCAGCAAGTGTCTGAGGCCTGATTCGAACTCAGATCTTCATGACTCTGGGTCCAGCAATCTACCCTCTATGCGTCTTCTACATACTTTTTACAGAACTGGGCACTGTGTGCCCAGCAGTTAATGCACATTGTCTACTAAGATGAGTAGAGAAGTAGGATATACTTAGGATAGGATTATTTTGTAAAACACAAAAGGCAACAATCAATTACCCCATCAGCAGATCCTCAGAAAACACAGCCCCCCCCCCCCCCCCCCCACTCCAAGCCTTGTGTGTAGTCAGTCTACTTCCTATTCTTCAACATAGGGAAGATGCCAGAATTAGACATAAGCCCCTTAGGGCACAGAGCAGCAGCCTCAGAGACCCTTCAACGGAAAGAACCTTTGTAAGAAATGGAACTACACTAGGAGATCTGTGGGACCTTCAGCTTTTCACCTCTGCCCCAGGGAAGCCCCCAAATGCTTGTGGGGCTCTGACTTCTAAAGAAGGTCCAAGGTAACACCTTATGCCTGGCATCTTTCTGCTGCACAGTTTCCTTACTGCTGTGTCCAAACCCTTCTTTCTTTCCACACAGTCCTGTAGGACAGGTAGGCTATCATAGGCTAAGGACAGGCAAGGAGTCCTTGTCATTCCCAAAACCACAGTTCTGTTTTCAGAACACAGTAATGTTCCCCACTGTAAGCCCAGGCCAAAGGCCTCAGCCAGGACTAACCTGGCAGGCAGACAGGTTCTGTCAAATTCCACCAAGATGAGGGTCCCCAAGACAATGGAATGGTCAATAAGTCTTGGGCTGGGACCCCTTCTGGGGGGGCAGGAGCCAGGGCAGATGATGATGATGGGTTCGGCGTGTTCAGAGACAGAGGTCTGGTTACTGGTGCCCAGAAATCAGGATAGGGGAGAGGCTGGCCAGAGCATGTAAAACAAGTAGTCGCCCTCTGCATCAGCATCTCCTAAACAGTGTTTCACAAAACCCTGGTTAGGTTGTTTGTTCCCCCAACAGCAACCTGGGGAGGGGAGGTCATGAAAATTTTATGCTGGTGCCATTTTCTGCTCTAACAGATTATCAAATTTGCAAATGCATCCAAAAATTTGTGCATGGCAGTTTTTTTGGTAAGGAAATGGATTTAATTTCCTCTATTTTGCTTCAAAATTTCCCAGATCCCTATTCATCCCAACAGTATTGCATAACCCCAGGACTTTGAGGAGGATTTATGGGTTCTCTGAATATATCTCAAGCCTGTAAAGTATTCTGTAGTCAGTTTAGTTTGGGAAGCACTGTTTTCTACACTGTCTATACCTGTGGCCACCAGCAGGGAACCACAGGAGCAGTTAGAAAGGCCAGCAGCTCTTCTCACCAAAGTGTCTGTAAAGCACTTTGGAAATACCAAATGCAGCCCAGGCAGCTCTCTCCTCCCTGGCTCTTCCTCCCACATCTAGTCAGTCATCTGCACTAGTAGGATCTTGGCTTCAGAACTAGCTCTTTGTTCCTCGAGAGGCCCCTTGCCAACGATAGGCCACGGCAGTAAGGTCTGGAAGGGCATACAGGGATAAAGAAGTTGGCTCTTCAATGACAGCATTGAAAGTGCATTAGTCCTCCCTCTTGCCTAGAAAGGATGCTTCTCTGAGCCATCAACAGGCAAGACAGAATGGGATGTGGTCCTGGGCTATCCCCTGATCTGGGCTTTGGGAGCAACTCACAGGAGTGCCTGCTCTCCCCCTTACCCCGTTTGTGCTGTCCGAGGGAGGGAGGTTTGCTGGGCCACCAGAGAAACGATTATATCGTGCACTCTTGCTTGAGCTCATAATCTAGAGCAGCATTTAGTATCCACGGGCAGCTTTCTCTGTGGGGAGGGGAGAAAAAGCAAAGTTTCTTTAAAGAACGCAAGCAGACTCTGAAGTTTTGGCCAGTACATCACCAATCCAATACCCCCCTTCAGTATGAGACTGAGCAGTTACAGGGTTGAGTGGCTTTGAGCCCCTGGGTAAGGCCAGGCTAAAGGCCCTTCTTTCTCATCACCCTCAGACAGCCAATCCCATTTCAAAGGTCTCACTTCCTGACTCTCTTTCTGGGGTCTGAGACCCAGGATGGAGCCACTTCCTTCCCTCTTCCCCGAACACAGCCTCTTAGCAGGGCAGAGGGAGTGATGGGGAACAGGGGAAGGAGGAGGTGTGGAGGAGGAGGAGAGAAGAGTCATCATATGCTCAGGGTGGGCAGGGACACTTCCCTCTTGTTGCCTACAATAGCAATTCCACATTCTGCACATGGTACTTATCTCCAAGCTAAGCCCAAGGACCTGCCTCTTGTCACTGACTTTGAAAGGCCAGTGGCCTTACCCTCTAGGATCAGCCTTGAAGGCAGGCAGATGCCAGAGATCTCTATCCCACAGGAATAAGGATGGAGTCCCTGATGTGCTATGACGCATTGTAGCATAAAAAACACCACTAAATTTGGAATCAGGAGCCATGTATTCTAGTCCCATCTCAACCACTGACTAGCTGTGTTGAGGCTCAGAGAGGTCACCCAACTAGCTATGTTACCTTAGCCAGGGATCTAAGTACCTTTAACTTGTATGGCCCTAGTTATTTACATAGTGCCTTCCCCAGATTCTGGAAGGCAGAGACTCTTCTGGCCTTTCCTTGTTCTTCAACACCTAGCACAGTACCTGTTCTGCACCAGTTAACTGACCCTCATATGCAGACAGGGCTTTCGGATCATGAATGCTTTCCCATTTCATTTTCTCACTGGTCCTCATAACAGCCCTGTGAGGTATGTAGGCCAGGGATTACTAGCCCCACTGTCCCAGTAAGGTGCCCAGATCAGTAATTTAACGTAGTTAGAGACAAGACTAGAACCCAGGGTTCCTGATTTCTAAGACATTGCATGCTAGCCATCACGCTTGGAAAATTTTGAGAATATTGTAATTATTAACACTGCACTAAAAACAGAAACAGATGCTAATGGTCAAAAAGCCTCGGATTTGCAGGAGGTAGGATTTGTGCAAGGAGGTTGAGGACATGTAAAAGGGAAACTAGTCAGGAGGAGGCCCAGCAATCACTACTCCCTCTATCTGCCTAGCTTTAGACTTTGCTTCAGGAACATATTTCCTCCTTACCAAAGGGCAGACTAGGCTCATGTCTGCCCCAGAGGCCTGGAACACTGAGTGGGAGAAGCTGGCCCAGAGGAATACAAAGGGGCAGCAAAGAGACAATCTAGTTATCCTGTGACAGACAGTGGGATCTCATTCCTGGTGCTGGGTGTTCTCAGAAACAAGACAAAGGAGGAGACAGCCTGGGAGGGCCCGGAGTCCGGCCTACCTCGGAGCAGATAACCAAAAGGAAATGAGGGAAGTCACAGATACAGGCAGGTAGAAACAGATGCAACTATGCCACCCAATTTTCTTTCTTCCACCTTTACTGTCCTGCTCCCTCACTGTACCTCAAATCTCCTAGCTTCCATCCGTCTCTTTGCTCTGAGCAGTGATTGAGGTCTGAACAGGAAGAGGCAGGACAAGTTACTTTAGCTCCAACCTCACCTCCTCCATTAAATCTCATTTGTCAAGGTTGCTACAACTAGAAACCAGCAGGAACAGAAGGAATAGACATGAGCTGTGTACTAGAAGTGATTCAGGGACTGGAGGGGGGATCCTCATGGTGCAAAGACAAGTCACATCCAAGGCAAGTAGTGGTCCTGGAGACCACTGAGGCAGCAGACTTCACATTCCCCTGCCCAACTTACCCAAAGGCTCTGTTGCCTGGACTGCTGGTGAAGCAACTATGTGGCTAGGTTTTTTAGGCCGAGAAAAAAATAAGATTTGGGACCACACAGATGAGAGGCTAAGATGTCACAGGCATTTTGGTGAGAAAGCCTTGATGATGGAAAGGGGGCTGTGTCCCTAGGCCTGGCTCAGAGGCCACACTGAGACATGGTTGAGCTGTTTGGGCAAGGGACTGTTTTCCCTCTCTTGGGGCCATGTGTGAGGCCTAGGCTCCGAAGCCAAGGATGAATGTTGCTCTGTTGCTTGGTCCCTATCCAAGAGCAAAGGCAGCAGAGAGAAGAGAAAAATATTGCCCAATGTGGACCAGTTCCTTAAAAAACAACAGATTAAGGGTATTGTTATTCATTCTAAAATAACAACTATAAATTCACATTGAAGGATAATGCAAATAGGGTGTAATCAACATTTGATGGGATTTCCCTCCCTTAATAATAATAATCTGTAATAATGTCACATTTCTATGCAAGTACTTTATAGTTACAGGGCATTTTCTTCACAGTCCTTCAAGGTAATTATAGCTAGCATTAATCTCCCCATTTGACACACCAGGAAACAGACATGAAATGATTTGCCCAAAGTCACATAGGTAATTAATTATAAGTGGCTGGGCTTGAACTGGAACTCAAGTCTTCTGAGATCCACCTTTGTGATCCACCAGTCTTTTTACTAGATCCCATCTCTCATGTATTTTTGAATTCTTCTATACAGGTGTCATTCTAACATACAGTTGTTCAGATCTATGTGTATTATCACAAAATCTGACAGCTGGAAGGGATTTTTGAGGACATCTAGTGTCATGCTTGACCAAGAATCTTCTCTACAATATAATCAAGATCATCTGGCCTTTGTCTGAAGACCTCCAGAGAAAGGAAACTCACTTCTCTTTGCAGGCCATTTCATTTTTGCAGAGTTCTAATGTATAGGAAATATTTTCTGATGCTAGATAACCTCTGGGAGGGCAGGAACCATGTCTGATTAATTTCTGTCCTAATGCCCAACTTAGCCGATTGGTGACTATGTACAAAATAGCTCACATATCCCACTATTGAAAGCTGGCCTAGGCATCAGACCATGCTTTGGCTTCGCATCTCATTCAGTCCTGCACCCAGAACAAACCTCTCCTAGTCACTATTTTCTTACATGTATTATCTTCCCCATTAGAATGTAAACTCCTTGAGGGCAGGCCCTAAATCTTTTTTGATTTTTAAAATTAATTTATTTTCAGTTTTCAACATGCATTTCTACCAGATTCTGAGTTCCAAATTTTCTCCCCACCTCTCCCCTCTCCCCCCTCTCCCGCCCCTCCCCGTGGCATGCATTCTGATTACCCCTTCCCCCAACAAGGCCCTAATTCTTTAAAAAACTATTTGTATCCTCAATACTTGCCTAGTATATAGTAAATGTTTAATACTTTTTCATTCATTCACCTTAAATCCCCCAAGACCCAGCATAAGGACTGTACCTATAGGAGGTGATTAATTAATTAATTAATTAAACTGGACATTTATTTCATCAACTGGGATTTCTGGCTCAAGGTCAAATCCCCAGGTTTGGTCCCACCCTGGCCAACAAATCTAGATAGGGCCGGTCCCTCATTTCCCCATACTGCAGGATGCTGCCCCTTCATTCTTCTGACTCTGCTAGGGAACTCTGACTTCCTCTCCAAAGGGCCCTGCTACCTCTTAGTTCAACATGTGTGAGCTATGTTTGGTAGAATAGGAAGAGCAGTGGACATGGAAATGGCAGCAGGCCTGGGTCTGAGTCCTGCTTCTATAATCCTGGGCAAGCTATGTTTTCTCTCTGAGCCTCAGTTTTCTCATCTGTAAAACTGGGTTAATCATACCTGCAATATTTACTTCATAGGGCTGCTCTAAGAATCAAATAAGACAATGCATCTAAAGTATTTTGCAAACCTTTAAAAACGTGAGCTCTCATTACTACGTAATCAGTCCCAGTCATCAGGCCACAGGGCCCTGAGAAAAATTAGTCTAGGTTTAAAAAATAAGTCAGACTAGGGGCTAGTAAAAGCTTTAAATAAACAACTAGAAACAACCCAGGCCACTGCTGCTCCTGAACACACTAGGGTCTTCTTGCCTTCTTTCCATGTACAGCGGCTGAAAAACCCCAAATGTAGGCCAGAAGGCCTCTATGTATCCTGATCGAGGGTTGAAAACTTGATCTTATACTTTCCATATTTGAAAACTGTGCCCTCTGTGTTAATATCCACTCAAATGTTCACTTGCAAATATTTCATTTGATTTATTACAAAATACATTTCTATACTAGAGAGATATGAATTTTTTGGCACTAATTATACTTTGTGGTGACATGACTTTGGTCAAGTTGTTGGGGAAGGTGAGGGAGAGAGAAAATATGCTGATGATTTTAAATAATGTCATGTAATTCTGTATTACAATACCATGTTGCCTTCAGGATCCACTGGCCCACAAGAGAGTCGTGTGGCATAAAATAGCTGGAAAAGGGAAGAATCTCTGCTGGACTATAGGTATGTCCATGAACTTAGTTTGGCCAATATTGGAGAATTAGGAATTTATTTAGGAGCATGGGTTGAGAGCCAGAAAAGAAGTTAATTTGAGATGAGCAGACACATAGTAAAGGCATGGATGATGAAGATTAGAGGAGCCTGATATGGGCCTAGTCCAAAGGGCTAAAAACACAGAGCATAGATGGAAGAGGTCATTTATGATGTAGTGGCAAGTTTTGGACTTGGTGTCAGAATGCCCGGATTCAGGTCCTGGGCTCCCTACTTGCTAGTTTGGGTAAGAGATTCCACTTCTCTGGAAAATGAAGGTTTTGAACCAGATGATAAGGTCTCTGAAGTTTGTGAAAGAGAAGAACCAGACCAAAGATCCAGCTTGGAGAATCTTCTTCAGCAAGAACTGAGTTGAGGCAAATGGAAGAGTAGTTTCTGACAGGGTCAGGGCATGGAGATGCCACCAGGGAAGAAGGAGGTGGCATTAGCCTCCAAGGGGGCTTTTTTTTTTTTTCTGGGAGTGCTGAGAACAGAATAGGCCTCCCCAGGACATAGTCAATGGGTTAACTTACTTTTTCCTTTGCCTCAATTCTGTTCTTACTGGTGTTAATTGTTGTTCACTTGTTTTGTATCTGACTCATTGTAACCCCATTTAGGATTTTCTTTGCAAAGATACTGGAGTGGTTTGCCACGTCCTTCTCCAGCTCATTTTACAGATGAGGAAACTAAGGCACACTGGGTTAAGATTTGCTCGGGGTCACATAACTAGTAAGTATCTGAGACCAGATTTTAACTCAAGAAGATGAGTCTTCCTGACTTCAGGTCTGGCCCACTATTCACTATGCCAAAATACTTTGAAACAGATTCTACGAACTGGATCTGGATCTGGTTCTGCTCTTTCAAAATATTCACAGATCCCAGGGCTTTAATTAAGGGACCTTGTTGTCTGGTTTAACACCACCTCCCACCCAGTTTTGCAGGTAAGCAATGGGTTACAAATTCTAAGAGCTAACGGTGAGAGGAAGTTGTAGAAGAGCTCTTCTAGGGCCTAGCTGCCCCCAGCCCCAATATTCCAACTTCATTACGGGCCTAGCCCCACTGTACCTACCTAGCCCACCTGCTAATGTCCTAACTTCTTCAAATATGCCTCACTGCTCACTGAAAAAACAGGTCTGTCCCTGAACTCTTAGTTCCCACAGAAACAGCAGGTGTGTCCATGTGATGGGAACCCAGCTACTGTCTCTACCTAGTCACTGCCCCCAGACCCATTCTCACAGAAACAGGTGTGTTCCTATGCTCAATCACAATCACATCATCTATCTAGCCCAAGACAGGACCACAATTCTTAACTATCCATCTTGACCATACAAGGCCACAATAACTAGCCAACTGGAAGGCAGCATGACCAGAATGTTTAACCACTGAACCATAGACTGGACCCCTCCTCCATTACCCAATCCCTTAACAAATTCTTCCTGCCTTTGTAATATTAATCATATTCCTCTATTCTATGTAAATGTTGATTATGTAGTTACATCTTTACCTTATAAAAATCCATCTTGCTTTCTCTGAAGTTGCTGGTTCCTTTTGGAACTTAGCCCACTTCATAAGAGGCGTCAATCTCAATAAATGCCTATGCTTGCATTAGAGGTGGTCTGACTCTGAATTCTTTGAGACGGTTCCACCACAACACATCATGAAGCCCCAACAGTTTTTGGGTGAGCAGAGCCACCACTGCAACAGTTTTTGGCCTTCCTGGGTTTAAACTGCAACACTAGGTTCCCACACCATAGGGTTGAACAACCAGATTCCAGAGGGCTTCCTTTGCCCAGCCAAATCTATAGGGGCAGAACTAGAAATGAGTTACTATCAAGGCCCAGGTCAAGAAAAAAAGGCAAGAAGGAACTAATGAGAACAGACCATATGTTTTGTCATTGATGCTCCGGGTAAAGATTAACCATAAGTTTTGTAAATTGTAAAACTATTGCCCTTTTGATCTGTTATTATGCCTTCTCCTCCAGTGTAGATACCTCCCATGTGGTATCTTATGATAAATCTCCTTTAAATAGCTAAGTGCATTTATCTGTGCTGTTACTGAGGAATACAAAGGCAGTGTGGTAGGGCTAGCCTTGAAGCCAGGGAGATCTGAGCTCCAGTCTCATCTCTGACACGTATTTGCTATGTGACTCCAAGCAAGTCACTAAACATCTCAGTGCTTGAGGTCAAAACACAGCTTCAACAAGATTAAAATGCAACTGAGAAATGTTTAACAAAATAGATAGTGTCAATTTGTGTTTTTTTAAGACAATATGTGACCTGCAGGGATCAGTTTCTATCATGGAGATCAAGGCAGAAAATTATGTGAATTGGGTGGCTTCTTCCTACCAGATGATCTGGGGCTGAAGGAGCTCCAGTAAATGAGGACTTGGATTTGCTGGTGGCAAAAAAAGAAACAGGAGCGACTGTGAGGAGTAGAAGTCTCTGTGTCCTCAAAGCACCAGATGCATTCATAAAAACTTCTCTCTTAAAAAGTTTCCCTTGTGTCCCTGATCCATGACCAGGCAGCTGGTGAACCCTAGTGGCTGATCTACTGAGTCACACAGAAAGCCTTGGTGGGCCAGGGGTAGGCCAATCCTGTTGGGTTTCCAACCAATCTTGCTTGTCTCACGGGCAGCATCAGGGACTCCACATGTAATAAGGACATGGCTCCCTATGACTCTACCACTAAAGATCTGTTTATGGGTTGTATTAGAACCTGAATCACTGAAATTCTGTTACAAAACGCAACCCACCTTGTCATCTCTTACGAAAGAAAACCATACCTCACTGCTATGCCCAGACAGCTCCCCCAAGTCTAGTACTTCAGGATTTCATTGTTTTGAACAACAGTTCAAGAGAGAGATTGAACTCTCTCTTGAAGAGATTGAGCTTTGCACAGATGAAGAAACTGAAACCTAGAGAGCTAAGGTCACACGAGTAGTAAGGAGCAGAACTGGGACCTGAATCTAGGTCTTGATTTCAAACACAGTGATCTTTCTGTGACACTATGCCAGATTTCCTTTTGGATGGCCTACAACAGCACAATAGGGCTAAGTTCCCCAATTGAATATTATCATGGTTATACCTCTTCCTAAGAGTAAGAATTATACTTGAAAACAAATGTGAGATTCTATAAGTTTGTGGTCCACTGGGGCAGCTAGGTGGTGCAGTGATAGAGCACTGGCCCTGGAGTCAGCAGAACCTGAGTTCAAATCTGACCTCAGACACTTAACACTTACTAGCTGTGTGACCTTGGGTAAGTCACTTAACCCCAATTGCCCTGCTGTTCCCCCTCCCCCCCCAAAAAAAAGCAAAAAAAAATTTTAAAAGTTTGTGGTCCAGGCCGACAACTTCTCAGCTGACTTTGAATGTGACTTCCCAGTTTCTGCCAAAAAAGAAAAAAAGGGAAGCAGGAGGGAGGGTATAGCAAGCCTGTATGTAGGACTTCCTGAGAAGAGCTCCTAGGCATGTGGCCAAGCTAGAAGGACCAAGGAGCTCCCAGGAACTAGGCACAGTGGAGACAGGACTTGAGAGTCAGAGGACCGGAGTGAGTTCAAATACCATCTCAGGTACTTAATTATGTATAGTTATGTGATCCCTGGCAAATCATTTAACTGCTTTCAACTCCAACTTCCTCAACTGTAAGATGGAGGTAATAATAGTACCTACTTCACAGAGTTGTGAAGATAAAATGAGATAATATATGTAAAACCTTAAAGCATCACCTAAATTCTATCAGCCTCATTAGTACTGACAGGCTCACCCAAGCACTTAACGCTCTCGTGCACTGAACAGCACTGTTGAGTCTGTGTCCAGAGTCATCCGCTCTCAGAGACTTCTCTTGCCTGTCTTCACCTCTTGTCTGACCACCAGACCCAGGGAAGCTTTTTGCTGACCTGATGACCATTAGTAGTTCAGCCTGTCTTGTGTCCAGGCCAGGATGTCTTGGTCCCTTCAGTGACAGAGGCCACAGGAGAGGAAAAGCTAATGGGACCAGGGGATGGAGGAATGGGTGGGGATGGGGTTATACTGGAACCACAGCATTAAGTCTAAAAGTGGGAGATCCCTGAGTGCTGGAATTTTCTCAAGCTGGTAGGTGATGGTGGGGGGAGTGGGGTGGGGGAGGCCATTAGCCTGCAAAGATACCAGCAGCAATTCCTGCCTGGGATTGGAGAGGAAAAAGCCTGACAATTCCATAAACCAATGGGATTGAAAAGTATTGTTCCCTTCAGACATAAACTATCAAGAATAAGAATGTCTTGGGTTAAATACCTTTTGTAGCAGATTCTGTCTGACCTCCTCACCCCTACCACATATCTGCCTTCAAACACTGCTTCCTTCTCAGATGTGACCCTTTCCGGGTATAGAGCCCTTGTCCCAGGGCCCAAGCTAAGCAACCACAGCCATCTGGCTCTTCTTGGGCACTGGAAAACTTAAGCTGATTGGTCACAGAAAATAAATGTCTCGAAGAGAAAGACTGTTTAATATTTGTCTTCAGTTCCCAAGTGCCTTGCGTATAGTTAACTGAGAAATGTTTATTGACATAGGAGTACTGGGAGTGAGATTCAGGTCTTCTCCTCTTATTATGTTCAGTGCTCTTTTTGCTAATTCATTGTGTGATCTTTGGCAAGGCCCTGGATCCATCTGGGCTTTAGTTTCCCCATCAGTAAGAAGAGGGGGCCAGATTACATGACCCCCAACTTACTTCCCAGTTCTGACATTTCAGTGTTCCTTGTGCTACATATTAACATAGAGGGCTCTAATATACAATACAATTTTGTGTCTTAAGGAAGATGTTACTATACTATGGCCTGAAGTTTAACACAGCCAACTTATTTTGTGAAAGTATGTATTTTCATGTATTTGTGATAGGTGTTCTTGAAGGCAGGGACTACAAATGTTCCAGAAATGGAACTGAGTCAGTATGGGGAAGATGGCTTATAAGACAGGCTGAAAGGCGACCACATTAAATCGCAAAATGAGCCAGTTGATGTTTTCTAAGATCATGAGCTAATTAGTCAAAGTTCCTTAAGATCCAGGCCTTGATTTGAAGGTATGAAGGTGAAGATCACACTGTTAGGGGCCTATCATCTCCCTAATAAAGACCTACGTAAGAACACCCTTGCCCCCCTTTTGTATAGACTTTACAGCTAATAAGGTACTTTCCCATTGTCTTCTCTGAGGTTCTCAACAACCCTGTGAGATAGCCAGAGCAGGGCAGGGGCTATCATTTTCATTTTATAGGTGAAGAAACAGCCTCTGAAAGTGACTGGTCCAAAGTATACAATAAAGTTGGGACTCAGACCCACATCTCTGAATTCTAGTCCAGAGCTGACTGGGACCAACCACATCGATGGTATGAACATACCACATCTCGCTACATAAAACCTCATTTCATCCAGGCTGGCCTCCTGACTGACCCCTAAATACATCTATGTATATTCCTGTCTCTGTACCTATGCTCATAGAATTCACCTTGGAATGCTTGCTCTCCCTTCCCTCCCTAAACAATACTGGTTTTCCTTCAAGTCCCACCTCCACCAGGAAGCCTTCTAGGTTCACAGTGATCTCTCCCTCCTCTGAACAACCGGCTTGGAGTCTCTTCCATTTATTTGGCACTTACTATCTCTCACCTGATAACTTCAGTTCACCTTTCCATATGTCTCACTTGCCTACTTAATTTGGCAGTTCTGTGAAGGCAGGGTCCAAGTGTTGGCTTTTCTACATGGCCACAGATCAGAGGTCTAGAGCTGGAAGGCAACTCAGAGGCCATAGAGTCCAGTCCCCTCAATTTACAGATGAGACCCAGGGCAGTTAAATGATTTGCCAAGGTCAGAGAATGTCAGAGAAAGAATTCAAACCCAGGGTCCTCTGACTCCAGAGCCAGTGTTCTTTCCACTTTACCAGAGATTACGCGAGTAAACAGATTAATACCCTGTACATCTAGCAAACAGTGACTGATTGATTGGTTGAAACATCCCCAAACAGTCCTATAAACACAAATCATCCACAGTCTTAAAGGGGGCAGGGAAGTGATGGTCTGATGGGATGAGCATTAAGTGTTACAACACCTCACAGATAGCTGGAACAGGACAGTGCCATACAGGCAAAGGGGCACAGGAGGATGAGTGCTCACCAATGGGAAGAGCCACCCAGAACGAAGGTAATGTACATGGGGCTTGCCTGTTCATTCCTAGGGCTAGTAGGAAAGACGAGAACTTTCACTCTCAACTAGCATGGCTACATGGTTGTATGACCCATTCCAACCCAAAGTATTACTTCATCCCCAAGTTGGTGGAATAAAAGAAATGTAGCCCTGGGTCCCAGCTTTTTATATAACTGGGATTCAGGTCATTAACTCTCTGGATCTTAGCTTCTTCACCCACAAAATGGGAAGGCTAGACTGGATGATTGTTAAGGTCCCTTCCAGTGCTAGGAATTCTGATTCTCTTCTTTAGACTGAACCCAAACCTAAGTCACACTAGCTCAGAGGAGGATGCAGGCTCTTGGTAGCACAGTAAAAATTCTACTAGATTGTCGGCATGGTGGATAAAGCATTAAACAGTGGAGTCTGTTTAATGGAGTGGAGTCTCCAAAAATCTATTAGGGGAAAGAAAAGGTGCTACAAAAGGTGAGATCCCAAGGGTCAAAAGGCCAGCCAGCTTCTACAACCTGGGGACAATCACTAGGAGTCTCCGTTCAGGAAAACATGTGACTTCAATTCCTCGCCTGCATGCTGTCGGGTTCACACACAAAACAAAACTAGGACAGCCCTCAGGGTCTCCCTTCTGCTCTCTGCTCACTGTGCCTTGAAACCCTGGAAACCCTGGACTGCACGGCCCTAACTAGGACACCTCAGCTGGCACTAACAAGAAAACTACAGCTTTGCTTCTAGGGCAGATCAAGAAGCTCTTTACATAGGGAAAACTGCCAGTCTGAAGGCACAGTCTTTTCCCCTACCCCAAGGAATGAAACAGGTATTTACTTCCTTCACACAAAAGAAAAGCCAAAAGCCAAAGGCTCTCACAACCATGCTTTTGACAAGGATTTCAAGCAGGACACGACAACTTGCCAGCTACTATTTTCTATCCTGGAAGGTTAAGCCAAACACCAGAATATCTGAGCAGGTTTGGGCTAAGGTATAGTCTATAGTTGCTCAGCCTGAGGTCTAAAGTCCAGCACAAAGAAACCAAAGAAATATAGAAATGTCTAAGGCAAGATTTTGCTAGAAAAACAAGTTAGCAGCAAATGAGACAACAGGACTTGGCAAACCAGCAGTCAACATTACAGAAACATGAAATGAAGTGTTCCCTGAGAGATGCAGAGTTAGACTGGAAATTAATTTCATTTCAAAATCCCCCTTAGCCTGGGCTACCACTTTAGTCACAGAATGAAAACAGTTAAGTTGCAGGGTCAGTATGAGTTTGCTGATTATAAACCAACCTGAATTTTAATATCCATATGCTACTAGGAACCACAGTTTGCTACAGGAAAAGTGCAAAATGCCAATTTCATCAGCAACAAATATGACCCATAGTGATGGTGGGGGTGGTGGCAGCATTAGCAGCTCTGCTGAATATATACCCAACTGTTACCCCCAAGTCTAGAAGAACAAATACTTTACCTCCTAGGAAATTCTTGCTGGTCCTGCACACTCATCCTCTTTCAAAATGTCTCTTGCTCAATCTGCGTGGGTGCCTCTATGTGTCTCTCTGAAGTGATGTAAACAGAAAGGCATGCAGAGAACTGGACAATATGCAAATCACCCTGGAAAACCCCAGGCCTTGGCCAATCACAACTCTTGCTGCAGCTGGGTTGAGTTTGTCCCAAACTGAAGGATTTTAAGAAGGCAAACTGTCCCCCACCATCTTCACTAGCAGGAACAGATTCATCTTAAAGGCCCTAAGTTTTCTAGGGGAGGTGAGAAGATGGAGGAAAGGTGGGAAAAGGTTTCTATTCACATGTTCAGTCACATAGAAAGAATCCTCAATGGAAAGGCACCAGCTAGAGTCAACTAAGTTGTGAAATGAGAAGCAGCTTTCCCAGCTAAGCAGATAGGCTTTTTTTTTCATATTTTGAATCTCAATACGAAGATATTTCAAGCTTTTAAGAAGCTGAGCACAAACAGGATTTGATTTTGCAATCTCTCTCCTCCTCCAGTTATCCTGATGTTCCCTCTTAACACAGCCTCAAGCCTTGATCAGAGGAACACAGGGACCCCTGAAGAAAGCATCTAGTTCAGGGGGGTCAATCTCAAGAACTGGATTAAAAAGTGACTGGAAAATGCTTAACAAAAGAAACACAACACGCCCGGCTAATGTTCGTTTGTGATTTTTTAAGTCACCGTGTGCTTGTAGGAATGTTCCTATTTGACACCCCAGATCTAGTTCAATCTCTCCCATTTTACAGATGAGAAATCTGAGACCCAGAGAGAAAGCAACTTGCCCAGGCGCCCTGAAACAGTAAGGGCAGAGTCTGGGCCTGGGAGCTTCTGATTCTAAAAGCTCTCTCTCCGCCACACCGTGCTGCTTCTCGTCCAGAACAACAGGCCACAGTCCAAAGTGCTGAGATCACAGGAACTCCCAACTCTTACGGCTGAATGCAACCGAATCATATGGGGAGACCACATAGATAGCTCAGGGCTAGTCTGCCCCAAACATTGGCAGCGACTGCTTTTGGAGGGAGGAGGTGGGGGAAGGGAGGGTGTGTGAGGTTCTTGGTGACTCTAAACAATCACAGCCTCATTTCCTCATCTGCACAACAGAGTGGTTGTGCTAGATCAGGGTTCCTCTTTGCCAGCGTAGAGAAGCTCAGGTTTTAAATGCATAAAACAAAATACATAGGATTACAAAGGTAGCCAATTACATTGAACTACAGATGTAATTTTTTTTTCCTTATCCAAATGGACAAACCCTCTAAAATCTATCCACAGATGCCCAGGTTAAGAAGCCCTATGCTGGATAGTCTCAAAAGTCCCTGGTACCTTTAATCTAATGGAATCTGATCTAATGGAGGTAGCTAGGTAGGTAAGCAGATAAAGCCCAGAGTGGAGAAAAGGCCCTGCAGTCAGGACAACCTGAATCCAAATCTGACCTCAGATACTGCCCTGGGGCAAGTCACTTAAGCCGGTTTGCCTCAGTTTCCTCAACTGTAAAACAGGGCCAATAACAGTATTTACCACGCTGAGTTGTAAAGATCAAATGAGGTAACATTATAAAATGTTTAGCATAGTGCCTGGCACATAACAGGCACTATATAAACACTAGCCATCATCATCATCATCATTGCTCTTATTATTAATGTATAATTTCAGGATCTGTTACAGTACTCGAAAGTTACATGTGCTTTCACATGTATTACTTCACCTGATCCCCACAATAGCCCTGTGATATAGAGAGGATTGGCTTATCTTCATTTTACAGATGAGACTCTAAGGCTTAGAGCTTAAGAAATTGACGTAAGGTTACACAAGGAGGCAGAGCCAGGACTAGAATCCAGGTCTTCTGCCTTCACTTCCTCTTCTCTCCTTTTCTGGCTTCTGGTCTCATCCTTCAAAAGAAACTATTCTCTCCAAAGTTACCTATAATCTCTTAATTGCCAAATCCAGTGGCAGGGTTGGGAAACCCTCCCTGCAGTACCTTCTCCTCAGGAGTACCATCTACGCTCTGGGTTGATGTGCCACTGCTCCCTCCTGGTTCAATTGCTTAAGCATTCCTCAGTCTCTTTTGCTGGTTCATTGTCTGTGTTATATTCATTAACTGTGGATATCCCCAAGGCTCTGGTCTAGGTCCTTTTCTCTTTTCCTTCTGTACGTTCTCATTTAATGATCTCATCAACTGCTTTGGATTCAATTGTCTCCTATACAGGTGCTGCTCAGGTCCACATCTCTCTTTCCTGAGCTACAGTATCATATCATCAACTGCCTTTTGAACATCTCAAAGTGGATGTCCTGTAGTCCTCTCAAACTCAAATGTCCAAAATCTATTTCTCCTCTAAGATCCTCTCTCTTCCAAATTTCCTTATTACTATTAAGGGCATCACCATCCTCCCACCCAGTCATCCAGGTCTACAATCTTGGTGTCATCCTTAACTCCCCACTTTCACTCACCCCACATATCCAATCTGTTGCCAAATCTTGTCCTTCCTACTTTCACAACATCTCTCACATGTCTCTTTCTCTCTACCAACTTTAACTCAGGCCTCATAACTTCTTTCCGGGACTACTGCAAATCCTTTCTAATTGTTCTCCCTGCCTCATCTTTGCCCATTCCAGTCCACTCAGCTGTCAGAGCAATTTTTCTAGAGCATAGGTCTGACCATGTCACCCAATGCTCCCCTCATGCCAGTTCCACAGACACACTCGGTAAACTCCAATGGCCTTCTATTGCCTCCGGGGTCAAAGAGACAATCCTCTATTTGGCACTGAAAGTTCTTTGCAGATTGGCCCCTTTCAGTCTTGTTCTACCTTACTCCCCCCTCCCATATGGCTACACTGTTGTCCTTGTTCCTTGTACATGGTGCTCCTCCAGACTCCCTGCCTTCTGTACTGACTGTCCCAATGAATGAAATACTCTTCTTCTTCATCTCTACCTCCTAGTTTCCCTAGCTTCTTTTAAGACCCAGGCTTCAATCCACCTTTTGAAGGAGGCCCCTTCCAATTCCCTAAGTGCCTTCCCTTCTAAGATTGCCTTCCATTCACTTTGCCTGTCTTGCAAGTATCTAGTTATTTACATAGACCCTCCTTCATTAGAATGTGAGCTCCTAGAAGTCAGGACTATTTTTGCCTTTCTTCATATCCCATGTCTAGCACAGTGCCCAGAACATAGGAAGTGCTTAATAAATGCTCGACTGATTGACTCCTAATACAGAGTGCTCTTTCTGCTGCAAAAGTATGTCTAAACAATGATATGCCTCTGATATGGCCCCAACTGTGCTGTCTCCAGAGACAACTCTCTCCTTTCTCCAATCATCCTCCACAAGGCAGCTGCCAAAATGACATTCCTGAAGCACAGGCCTCATTTCGTCACTTCCCCCCTCAAACTCCAAGGGCTCCCTAGGATCTCGAGGATTAAATGCAAACTCCTCCCTCCGACATATAAAGTCCTTCACAATCTGGCCCAAACCTAGCTGACTTTATATGATTATGTATCATATTAACATTTCTAACTTCATGTTGCTTCCCTTCATGCACTCTCATCTGCATGCCTTTTCATGAGTTACCCCCATGACTGAAAAGGATTTTCTCCTCACCTCCAGCTCTCAGATGCCCTAATTTCCTTCAAAACTCAGTTCAAGTACCATCTCCTACAGGAGGCCCTTCCTGATCTTCCTAGCCACCAGGCTTCCCCTCTCCCCCCATTATCCTGTATATACTTATTCATGTAGATTCAGTATATGTTTTGCACACAAATATATGTGTATATGATAACTCTGACAGACTTCTAACTCCTAAAGGGTTGCAGCCTATCTGCTTTTTGTCTTTGTATCCCCAGACTTGTTTGATACTGTGCCTACACATAGTAGGCACTTAATATTTGTTGACTGACAGGCTGGACAGAAGTTGTTAAATCCAAAAAGAAATCCTCAGAGTCTTGGCTAATTTGATACTCATTGGAGGATCATACTTTCAGCAGGGCCTCCTTCACTTTAAGGAAGGCCTGTCTATGGGGCCAAGGCCAGGGAGCCACTTAGATAAATTCACAGAACCCAAGAGGAAGTTACTTTTCCATTAACAAAATTTCCATCATGAAACACAAAATCCGGAAACAGCACCAGGAAAGGCTCCCAAGTAACACTCACCTCCAACTGCTCAGAGCTTACTTATTTGACCATCAGGAAAAGCAAAGTGCCATTCAAAAGGAGTCTGTCTGGACTCCCACCTCAATTAATTTGAAGTATCTCTGTCAGAAATCTTGTCTGCCTGGCCTGTAATGCAGGTCAAAGCTATATTTACTAGCTTTCCATGAGAGAAAAAGTCCCAAACTCACACCAGAAAATCTGTCTGTCTACTCCTAAAATGTGCTATGGCAATAACTGAGTCAAATGGCCTTTAGAACCAATTCTCCAGACTAGGAAGTTGTCCAGTCATCCTAGAAGCTCCTCGAAGAACAAGAAACCAAGAGGAGGAGACTCCCAAACCTCTTTGTTTTGCTGTATTTTCTTCCCCAGAATCAGCCCTGGCTTTTTGGCAGAGGGCACACAGCATAACTTCACACCAACTAGTGCTGAGATGTCTCAGGAGATCAATGCTCAGAAATAGCTCTCCCAAAGCTTGGTTAAGGCAAAAGGGTAGACAGGGTATAGACCGTGAAACTCAGCTATGAATGCCACATAGAGAGGGAGAAAGGAAGAGGGAGGCAGAAAGAAGTGGGGAGAGAGAGAAGGAGACAGAGAAGAAGAGGGAAAGGTAAAGGGAGATGGAGAGAAAGGAGGGGACAGAGAGAGAGGAAGGAGGAGAAAGGGGGGGGGGAGAGAGAGAGAGAGAGAGAGAGAAAAACCCAAACATCAAAAGGAATATTTCAGTCCCAAAAGGAAACTGTTTAAAACTTCAAAGCATCCTGAGTGAGTATGAGTATCACTGGAGGGATACAAGTAGGAATATTGTATAAAAGTACAAAGTGACTACTGCCCTAACCTGAATTGATTGTCTCCATTTAAAAATGTGTAAGTAACCTAAATCTGACAGTAACAATGAACTGGAAACATTTGGATCTGATTAATTCTCATACTAGAAACTCTGTAACTCTGTAGAGGGCCCCTATGGTCCCTGCATGGGTCCCTGTCGCCATCATTAAAATCTCACTGTATTCTGAATTGGAATAGACTCCTATGACTTGTATATCTCTAATTTTGAGACCAAAAGTAAAATAATAAAAGATTATACATTCATTGGGGCGGCTAGGTGGCACAGTGAATAGAGCACTGGCCCTTAATTCAGGATGACCTGAGTTCAAATCTGGCCTCAGACACTCAACACTTACTAGCTGTGTGACCTTGGGCAAGTCACTTAATCCCAATTGCCCTGCCCTACCCCCTGCAAAAAAAATAAATTATACATTCACAAATACTTCTTGGATTTCTCAGCATAGGAGCAACTCCCTAGAATACAGCTTATGTTCTGGCCGGACCTCCAGAGGAGGATGCAGCAGTAACACTCAGAGGTTTTGATTCAGAGAGAACTGGAAGGACTCTCAGAGGCCATCTAGTCCAAGATTCATATTTTACAGAAGAGGAAACTGAGGCCCAATGAGGTGAAATTACTTGCCCTAGGTCACAAAAATAGCATATGTAAGAAGTGGGATTCAATCCAAATGAAATAAACTGAACAGAATCTCTCCGCTCTCACACCCAAATCCAATCTCCTTTCCCACTGTGACCACAGTTCATCCCCAGAGGCAAAAGGATGAAGATGTTGCTGTTCCTGGATGGGAGGAACCCTGCTGTTATGTTTTAAAACATTTTCTTTCTTTCTTTTTTTTTCCTGATATTTCCTTCACATTACCTTTAATTACGACAATGTCTTCCCCCTTCTCGCCCTTCATCCTAACCCCTCTTTTGATTTACACATAATAACTGCTACAGGCAGGGGACCCATCTTATTCATGCTGCCAGATAAAAACTACTTCAACTCCATCTACTTTCAACAGGCATCTCATGAAACATTCCTTTATTGCTGGCTCACTGATGCATACTGGAGTGTCCTTCCATTCAAACTTGGCTCGTGTGTTATTAGCTGAAAAAAGAGTTCTTGCCCTTTCCTCAGCCAAGATTAATAGCTACCTCTGGCCAACGATGCTCACAAGCAGATGCTTTCATTCCATAGGAGTCCGATTCCCTCAATTAGCACTATTATTCTTCATCCCCCACATCACTGTCTCTCTCGCCTGTGCTCTTTTTTCCTTCTTCCCCCAGAAAATACCTACCCTTTGATTCTCTGTAACCCCTTTCCCACAGCCCCACCTATCTTTTGATTCAATTCAACTCAACAAACATTTATTATGTGTACAACGTACTAAAGGGATGAAAGATACAAGGATAAAAAGACAAAAGGGAAAATAAAATAGTACCTGCTCTCAAGAAGCTTACTTTCTACTGGAGGGATGTAACATAAACATAACTGTAATATGAGAGAACTTGAGAAAAAAGAGCCCTAGCAGTGTGTGTGTGTGTGTGTGCGTGTGTGTGCGCACACGTGTGTGGTGAGGGGGGGTAAGAAGGAGAGGGGGGAAAAAGAGAAAGAGAGAGAGAGACAGAGAGAGAGAGACAGAGAGAAGAGACAGAGAGTCAGAGAGATGGGATGTAAAGGTGGAGGGTGAGAGAGAGAGTGGACAGGAAGAGAAGGAAGAGCATGGAAGGTTTCACAGAGAAGATAGCACCTGAACTGAGCCTTGAAGGAAGAGAAAGATTGTAATAGGCAAAGAGAAGGGAATATACTTCAGCCTTGGGAGATGCCCTGTATGAAAATAGAGGCAAGAAATGAAATGATAAGTTTAGAGAACAGGTATAAAAAATGTGACTTGTTGAGAACATATATTTACATATGAAGGAAAAAATGTCCTTTCCTTCTCTCTCTAAGCTTCCTGCCTATCCTGCCTTTGGGCTCTGAGGTCTCTTCTAGGGAAACAGTTGGAGAACTCCACTGTCTTGTTTGGGTCACCCAGAAGAAAGACATTTCCATCACCTGGAAAACTGGCCACCCCACACCCCTCCACCCTTTCACATTCAGCTCATTTTTCAAGGCTCACATCTTCCATGAACACTTTCATGCCCATTCTAACCCATCAATCAAATTCTTCTCTAACTCATGGAATGTTAGACCTAGAATGGAGGTGGAGAAGGGGTGGCACTTAGAGACCAACCATTTTACAGGTCAGGAAACTGAGGGTCAGCAAGGTTCAAGGATTTGCACATAAGTTAGTGACAGAATGAGGATTAGAACCCCAGGTCTTCCGGTATAAGTCTACTACACCATGCACTACTTCTTTTGCACTTATTTTGGGTATTACAAGGCAACATGGCATAAGAGGCAGAGAGCTGGTCTAGGAAACAGGAAGACCTAGCTTTGGGTCATACCTCTAATACAATCTGGCTGTATAATCCTGTATAATCACTTAGCCTCTCAGTACTTTCAGCTCAGAGTTGACAGAGAAGGTGTTGAGTTCCAACCAAAGGTGGGAGGGACTCTTCTCATGTGGTAGTTTCCTATACCAACAGATGCAGTCGCTATCATTAGAACGTGAGCTCCATGAGGGCAGACTGTCTTTTGCCTCTTTCTATATCTCCAGTGCTTAGCACGGTGCCCGGCACACTGTAGGCACTTAATAAAGGCTTGTTGGCTGATGGACTATCCTTATTAGAATGTGAGGATCTGGGTCTGCTTTGAGATCTCTTTTGGTCCTGGATCATCAGAACCATCCAGGGCCTGAGACAGTTTGCCAGCTCCAAGGGGAGGCCAATAGTTCCTGGTTCACCTTGGCTGGAATTTGTATTTTCAGGCTTGGGCCTCAGGGGTCAAGTGACTCTTGAAGGGAAGACTCTCAACATTCTTTCTGAGGTTGGGTATTCTGCACAGAGCCGCCTGCTGTCAGGGTCACCGGCTGCCTGGTCTGCCAGAGCATGAGAAAAAGAAGGGGTTTTAGCATGTGCTTTTTGGCCCCAGCCTCTATATGTCCAGCTTGCATGCAGGCGGGTCCTAGTGGTTTGACATTTTCCAGAGAACAGCACATGCTGAGATCTGGAACCATAATTAAGCTGCACGTTCGGCAGCAATAACCCTAAAGGGTAGAGAGCTGGACTGGTGAAAACATCAGCTCCCAGCTGGGCGGACTCTGGTCTGACTTCAGAGACAGTTAAACAGAGCTCCAGGTGGGAGGCTGTGCTTCTTGGATTCCTTCCAGAAGCCCCATGAGCTGCATGTGGGACCTGATGATGATCCCAAAGGGTCTTTTCCATTGGAATGAACAGTCTGACCTGGTATCCTGGCCAAGATGTTCCTCGTCCTCTCTGAGGCTGTGTGCTGGCTGCCACCCCACACCCCAGAAGTAGCTGTACGTCAATGGGGCTTACGAGCAAAGGCTCCAAATACTATAGAAACATGGATCTCCCATAGCAACGTAAACAGACTTTCTTCCAAATGTGCCACTAGATTCCTCTTACCCTGATGTTCTTCCCTGCAACATGCAGTATGTGTCTGGGCAGCTGTATCTAGGCACTTCTCTGGCCTACTGCCCAAATATCCTGAAGGCAATTCAACTGAATGGCAACAGGAATCTCTGTCTTTCATTCACTCTGCCAGTCTCCAACGAGTCATCTCTGTTGGAATAGCATGAGGCCCAGTATACTGTGGCCTGGCCTGGAAGAAGCAGATGCCTTAGGGGTATCCCCTCAACTCAATGTTAAATTTTGTCAATGGCACCATTGTCATCCTTCTTTCAACTGTCCCCTCCAATTGCTTCCTTTCCCTTTCCTACATCAAATCCCATGCATTATTCCTTGCCCACAATTTCAGATTAGTTCCTTCTCTGTTTCCATCACCCCCAAACCTGGCCCAGAGCTTATTGTAACTGGTCTCTCACCCATGGCCCCCCTGCTCCCTTTGGTGAGTCCCTCCCAGAACCTCCATTCTGGAGAAGGTCCCAGGTCAGCCTTCCTTCATTCCTCTTCCAGGGCAGGTTCTGACTTTTCACACTTCACCAGGTCACTATAGTCCTTTCTCTGCTTATCCCCTCTGCATTTCAGTGCCCTTTCATGTCCTGCCTCCTGCCTTCCCCATTAGAAAGTAAATTCCTTGAGGACAGAAATTTTAGCTTGTATTTGTATTTCCAGGGCTTAACACAATGCTTGGTATAGGGAGCCACAGTAAGCCCCTAATAAATGCTGTCAACTAGATCTAGCCTCCCCGCTTCAGTCTGCCCAACTTTTTTTTTGCTTTTTTTTTTGGAGGGAGAAGGTAGGACAATTGAGGTTAAGGTGACTTGCCCAAGGTCACACAGCTAGTTTTTGTATTAAGTGTCTGAGACCATATTTGAATTCAGGTCCTCCTGACTCCAGGGCCGGTGCTCTATTCACTGTGCCAACTAGCCGCCCCATTTAAATTATATATTCTTTTTTTTTTTTTTTTGCTTTTTGGAGGGGGGAGGGTAGGGCAATTGGGGTTAAGTGACTTGCCCTAGGTCAGATGACTAGTTTTTGTGTTAAGTGTCTGAGGCTACATTTGAACTCAGGTCCTCCTGACTCCAGGGCCAGTGCTCTATTCAAACTGCACCACCTAGCTGCCCTAGTCTGCCTAACTTTAATCCTGTCCTTCTCTAGGCCAAAAGCCTCCAGATCAAACCCAAACTGCATAACCTGGCATTCAAGGTCCACCCCAATCTGCCTATTCTCTATTGATTTTTCAACTTTATTCCTCCCTTTGCTCCATTTCTATACCAAGTAGGTTCAATTCTAACCAGATTAATTTCACTCTCCTCCACATATGCTATGCTCCTTTCTCTTTTCTTTGCTACCTTTGCTTATGAATGAGCAAAATTACTTCTTTTTTCTATTCTTTCAAGGTCCACTTAAGTCCTTCCTCCTCTAGCCTAGAGGGATTTCTCATCTCTCTAGCCAATCTCTACATTTATGGTCTGTATTGTACACCCTGACCCTGGAATATACTCACTATATTGAAGTAGCATTTCACCTAGTCATCCTCATTGGGGAAAGTGACCAAACAACAAATCCTCCAGATAAATAAAACTTACCACTTTAAATGCCAAAACTCGTTTTAATTTTTCACCCGCCTGAATGGAAATCTTTTGGGGAAATAACATGCCACTGGAACAGCTAGGTAGCACATTAGATAAAGCGCTGGGCCTGAAGTCAGTTAGACGAGTTCAAATCAAGCCTCAGACACTTGCTAGCTGTGTGTGTGACCCTGGGCAAGTCACTTAACTTCCATTTGCCTCAGTTTCCTCATCTGTAAATTGAGCCTACTTCCCAGGCTTTTTGTGAGAATCAAACAGCACTATATAAATGTTGACCATTATTATACTGTTATTATTCTTAAATAAAGCATGTCAAGCATAAATTAATCTTGCCTTGATGATGCAAGGTCATTGTTACTACCTACCCTACAGGGTGGCTGTGAGTAAATCACTAGACTAGATAAATGTGAGCTGCTGCCAGTCTCGTGGTAAGTAGCAGTTATTGTGCTGGGCTGTGATGCCCCCAGAGGTCAGTGAGGGGCTTGCTCCCTGGCTCTTTCCCCTGCTTCCAAATAAGCCCTTGTCACACTCAATCCCCATCGGCTGAACCTGAACTTTGTTCCTTCCAAATTAAGCACACTTTGCCCTCAAATGCTGACAGAAGAATGGCTTGTCTGGCATCCTTAGCCCCCAATTCCCCTGGAGGAGCAGCCATCCTTGGGAGTGTAGAATTCAGGTGAAGGGCCTGTTAGGATCAGGCCAAACGGGTCAAAACAGTTTGCCCACCTCTGTCTGGGGGTGAGGGCCTCCTTTAGTGGCTTCTAAAGGTTTTCTCTAGGGCAGGGTAAGGGTACAACAGAGGCAGGGAATCCAGGTCCAGAGTTCCATTAAGTATCAAAATGAGACAACCCTTCCTCATTTTATAGCAGTTAATGTCACTTCAGCTTCTATTCATTGTTTAAGAAAAGTAGCATTTCAGCAAATACTACAAAGGGCCCCCCTGAACCCAACAGCTTTCATCTACATTCCCCATGGATCTGCAAGGTTTCATTCACTGGGCCATGTGGCTGATATTCCAATCTACTGACCAATTCAATAAATACTGCATACCTATTGTGTGCAGTGCACTGTACTTACATCTGGTTAAACAAAAACAACATAATTCCCCAAAGAATTCATAATGCAATAAGGGTATAAGACATAGGTGCAAATAATTATGCGTTAGAATGTACTTACAGAGTGGCTAGGTGGTTCAGTGAATAGAGCACTGACCCTGAAGTCAGGAGCGCCTGAGTTTAAATTTGGCCTCAGACACTAGACACTTACTAGCTGTGTGACCTTGGGTAAGTAACTTAACCCCAATTGCCCTGCCCTCCCCCCTTCAAAAAGCAAAAAGAAAAAGAAAAAAAAGAATGTACTTGTTCAGAAAAGGTCAAATAGGGGAGATGTTTTGGAGGGAGGAAGAATTCATTACTAGTTGAGGGGAAGAAGGAAGACTTCATGGAGGAAGTGGCACCTAAGCTGTGTCCTGAAAGAAGAGAAGGTTGTTTTTTTTTTTTTTTTTTTAGCTATTCCAGGTATGGGGATGACATACACAAATGCACAAAGTCAGGATATGGCAGGGTATGGCCAAGGAAAAGCTGGGTAGGAAGAGAAATGATTATTAATAACCCAAGATTTGGGGA
>CM053590.1:102081051-102130520 GCA_028646515.1 Pseudochirops corinnae
GTTACAATTCAGAATTGACTACTACTTTTAGAAATACTCTTCCAAGGGCACATATACCATGAATCCACTTCCCCAAGGGATCTTTGGCATTCAAGAGTATCACCGACCCTTGTCAAGATATTAGGAGAGACCCTTTTTTCCAGAGTTAAGACCCAGCAAGCAAATGGTGCCCTGGACTTGGCATTACAACAATTCTTTTCTCTCACCTTCTGGAGCTGATGATCTCTGAATTCAGGTAAGCATCAACAGGCCCAGACATGAAGTCCTACTCTGAAGAGACTTTTTGTTACCAAACAACCTTGTCTTGCTGTTGCTGTTGTGCCTCATGACTGCTTTGACTCCTTCTCTAGCCACAAGTATATAAATCAAGGTTCGAACACACTAAAGCAGGTCCCCGCCCAATAGGGGTGGGGTCTCAGCACATGTGTCTAATCTGCCTCTTTGCATTCAAGTCATTTCTTTCACTTTGAAATTAAACTTCTATTTGATTCCTGACTCTCCTGTCTCTAGCCTGCTCTGTTTGGCGCTGGTCATCCATAGATTAGAGGCCAGTTCTGTCTGGTTGACACCCTTTTATTAATAAAATGATAGCATTATTAATAAAATAGTTAATTACAATGTCTCTTGAACTTTTTAAACATCACAGTAGTGACATTTAGTTAGTTTAGTTAATGTTACATAATCAGTGTAAGATAAGACTGGTAAAGTAGGTGGAAGCCAGAATGAAAAGGGCTTTCAATACTAAAATATTAATAATAATAATTATATTGGTATAGGACTTTAAAGTTTGCAAAGCACTTTATACACATTATAAAAACACAGATTCATTAATTTAGATCTAGCAGGGGCCCACGGTCATAGCAGATCATTGTTCCCCTACTCAACACTCTCCTACTCAATAAACTCTGGTGGCTCCCTATTACCTTCAGGATCAAATACAAAGTCCTCTATTTGGCATTCAAAGCCCTTTATAACCTAGTCCCCTGCCACCTTTCCAATCTTCTTACACCTTGTTCCTTGGCACATACTCTTTGACCCAGTGACACTGGCCTCCTGGCTGTTCCATGAACAGGATGCTCCATCTCTCCATTGGAAGCATTTTCTCTGGCTGGCTCCGTGCCTGGAATGCTCTCCCTCATCTCCACCAACTGGCTTCCCTGGCTTCCTTTAAGTCCTATTGGATTTGAGAGCTGTCATTACGGAGGACAACAGGCATAGACCAAAGAGAAGAACTAAACTGGGTACTGAGATCCTAAGGGGAGGGTAAGAAAGTCTCCCAAATACGGATAACAGTAACAGAAAGAAAGAGAAATGACAAGACATACAGTTGAAAAAGGCCTCTGAGATCATTATTTGACAGGAGAGAGTCTGAGGCCCAGAGTAAAGGTCACATAGGCAGTAAATAATAGAATAAGCCCTTAAATCCAGGCCCCCAGATGGCTGGGAATTCAAAAAAGATGGTGAGTAGCTGTGACAAAATAAAGGTCAAAGGCTTCAGCAGGAAACAAGGAGTATGCCAACTCTTCCTCCTGACCCTAGCGTCTAATGCCATGACAGACGTGCCCAGCACCTGAAAGGCAAGTGACATGACCTCAGAGGAAAACCAGGTTTCCTTTCATTCCAGGTGACTGTGAGAGGATGAAGTGGAGCTAGTTTACAAAAGAACGAGGTTCCAAAGATATGGTGAAAGAGGCTAGGAGAGAAGCATGAAACTGGGGAGAATTATAGCTGAGTTATATAGGAATTAGAGGCATCGTGGGGCAATAGAAAGAATGCTAGACTTATAAACAGGAGAGGCCTGAGTCAGAATCACAGCTCTGAAACTCATTAGCTTGGTGATATGGACAGGTCATTCTATATATCTTTTAGGCTATTTCTTCATCCGAAAAAAAATGGGGTAATAATATTTCGGGAAAATATATTTGTGCTGCCTACCTTACTAGGCTGTTGGGAGGAAAGTACTTTGTAGATCTTAAAGCCCTATACAAACATGTGGTTATTATTATTATTACAAAAGCAAGGAGGCAAAGGAGCTGGAGAAAAGGGTTAAGCAATTAAGCATCAGGGGAACTGAACATTGGGAAAGTATCAAGAAAGACTTGCTAACTATAAGGCAGGGGAAGACCAAATGGGCAGAAGCTCATAGACTAGCTCAGTCATCAGTTTTCGTAACTCTGAGTCATAGTGGTAATAGAAAGAGAAGATAACAGTCAACAAGCATTTATTAAACACTTCTTATAGGCCAGGCACTGTGCTAAGCACTAGGGATACAAAGAAAGGCAAAAACATGGTCCTGGTCCAAAAGGAACTCACATTCTAAGATATTACAACAGGTGACTAGTAGTCACAGCCTCAATTGCCTATTTGAGAAGGAAATGATTTAACTGATTCTATAAAACATTTGGTTCTGAAATAAAGGTAGTGAGAGAATCTGTGGGAGGGAGAATATAAATTCATCTCTGACTACAGAAGAACCTAAGAACAGTTCCTTTGGGAGCTCCTTTTAAGGAAAGTCCCACCTTCAACAGATATTTAGTATAAATGTGACTAAGTATCCTCAGCACTGTCTGGCAAAATTTCTTTTAAAATGCAACAATAGTAGAGGGTTATCCCAAATAACTGTAACACTAAGGACTCCTTTCCCAAAGTTTCCAGGCACTTTTCTATACTTCAGCAATCTTTTTTTACATTGTAGGGTGAGCTGTCTCTTCTAGAAAAGTTACTCAGACTTCTTATCTGATACTATTTTCAGCCACCAAAACCCCTAAGGAGTTAGAATAAAGGTACACTGGAGTTTCAGAGGCAATGTTTAAGAGTCAGTTCTTTTTTGGCAGAAAGGTATTGAAAGGGAATAGTAGGAAGTAGAAGCTTTCTCCTTGATGAAAAAGATTTTATTGGACAGATGTTCGGGACCAGAAAGGAGCCAAGTGGATGTCAGGACTGAATTACAGAGCATTTGAGAAGCTGAAATGTTTATTGAAGAGTCATCTTCTATTCGAACTAGGAAGGAACAACCACAGGCAACAGAGATTCCCTATGGAGGAGGACAAGAAGAGAGAAGTCAAAAAGATGAGGGCCACACAGCCAGAAAAAGGAAGGAAAAACTCTAGGAAGGAATGTAGGTCTGGGAGCTTAGAAACGTCTGCTAACAGACCTGCAGGGAAGGATCATCACAGCCTATAGGATCCATACAAATGGGAGAGGAAGAAAAATTTCACAGAAGCTTCAGCATACCAACGGAGAGAGAGAATCACAGACCATTAATTCCCAACACAATTAATGCACTATAGTGAAGTAAGGGTACAGAGTTATGAGTGCAACCTCAGAAATGGAGAAACATTCCCCAACCCCCAACTGAGGTGATACAGGAGGCAACATTTAAGTCTGAAAGTCAGAAGACTGATATCATCTACACCTTCGGAAAAGTATCAAGGTCAGCTCCCTAGGGAGATAGCCCCAGTCTATCATTTTATTCTCCCCACATGCCATGTGCAGGCATGCGGCCCATAGTCACCAATTCACACGTACTAGCTTGGACCAAAGTCAATTTGACAGCCAGGATATAGTCCATAGCTTAAGGGGTCTGACTCTTCATCAACAGAGAGCCCAGATCACAAAACTCTTCACAAATACCATGTAACCTTAAGATAAGATAGAAAAGATTTCTTCTCCCCATTCCTAGGTAGGGAAGTGACTCTCTTAACTTCCATCTTGTCACTGCCCTGGCAGCTCAGTCTTCAGTTTGTAAGGATCTTTACCTAACTACCCCCTTCTAACTCTATAGTAGCTCTAACCACCACCCCTCCCGGCCAAATCTATGATGGTCTGGCTTCATCTTCCTTTCCAATCCAGGAATGGGTCTTACCCACCCAGTCAATAACACAAGTATTTATCCTCCCTTCTCCAGTCCCGGCCCCATCCCTCCCGTTAGGTGAGGATACTGACCACCTCCCTTTCTTTATCCAGTAACGTCCCAGCCTCGGTGCCACTCCATCCTGAAATACCACTGAACCTCTCCCCTCCAGCTCGTGACTACAACAGTATCCCATCCCCAGTCTTGAACGGTCCTAACCCCACTGCTTGACCCCTCTCACCCAGTCTGAGACAAGCCTAACCCACCCCTCAGCCTGCGAGGGTCCTACCAGCCTTGGGCCTTCTCCAAGTCTGTGATGACCCTGACACCCCAAGGAGAGCGCTGACCCTCCAGGCTCCAGTCCAGACCATGCAGCCCAGTTCCCTCTTTTCTGTGAGTGATGGCCCAGGAGATCTTGACCACCCCAATCCTCAGTCTCGATGGACGTGACAGCGCCCACCTCCCCCCCAGGCTGCGAAGACCAGTCTCCAACAACCCAGCTGGAGGCTGCCAGACCCCCCCCTCCCCCGGAGCTGCCCCGACCACCCCCAAATCCCTTTCTCATAATCTGACAGTTAAGGACGGCCGCCAGGTCCTCGGGGATCATGCAGCCCATTAAACGCCAAAACTCTCCGGCCCTACGTGAACTGCCCGAAGGGGACTCACCCTTCAGCTGCTGCCCGAAAGCGGAGGTGGCGGAATAAGCCCTTTCCTCCCGGCACATAGTGACCCCCTTAGTCCTCCTCCTCCTCTTGCCGGGAAGGGGGCGGGGTGCACGAAGCCGGAACCGCGCGGAAACCGCGCTCTCTGGAACTTGTAGTCCTTCCGCCTCGTCGATCTCGACAGCCACCGGAGGGGATTCCTTGAAGAAAACTACAATTCCCGGCGGCTCACGCGCAGCCAGTCCTGATTGGAAACGGCAAAATCACTCTATGTTACAATTTGGGTTTTTATTGGCTTTGGTTCACCGGCCGTCCCAATCGGACCCAATAGTAGGGCGAAGTTTCGGTTCTCGTGGCTGGAAGTGGCCCTGCTGAGAAGGCATGCTAGCTATCGTCAGATTGGTGAACTAGAATCTAAATGACTGCCCAAGCTACTGCGAGCTGCGGAAACTACGGGGCACAGGGCCAAGGGGCATTAGTGGGCGGGTACTTCCGGTGGAGTTAGTCCAATCACAGAGCCAGAGAACTATCCCCTATAAAATCCAGAAGAAGGTTTGCCGTTCTTTCTTTGGAGTGCGCCGTGTAGTTCCGTAGCTTGCGTTTGCGAGGTTCTTCCGTGACTCTCAGCTTGGTCGGGCACCGCTTGCTTCGAGTTCCAGGCGGGCTTCACCCTTCCTCCCTCACCCTGCTGTAGCACTTGAGAACAACAGCCGAAATGGCCCATTCTCTGGCTAGAGCTTTCCTGCGGCGCCGCCGGACGACCGAGGTGAGCCGGGGCCCTGGCCTGGCCGGCCGTAGTTTATTACTTCCGTGTAGACTGAATTAGTCGAACCACGTGGACGGGCCCTACTAGTTATTGGAGCGCGAACAAATCTTAAAGATATGATCTAAACCGCTCCGCTCCTTTTACAGATGGGAAAATTGAGGTCTAGAGAAGGGTACAAGACCTACGGAACGTCGAAGTTAGGTAGAGCCAGCCTTGACTTTTACGCCGCATGCGAAATTTGAGGGAAGGAACTGAAACTTGCTCTACCCCACACCCGCCGAGGATATTTTTTATTTATATAGAATTTTTATTTGTCTGCTCTCCAGGAGTCCTGGCCTCGTAACTTGGGGATTAAGGTGGGCTACTGCTTGACTGGGGAGGCCGGGGCAAGTTGTCTCGTTCTCAGTATCCGAGCCGGATAAGGTGTAGACGAGAGCCTCACTATATCACACCTCCGCCTTAGGCTGTGGGCACAAATAAGCTCCCGTTGCTCCTAACCAAGGAGCTCGTGGTCAGGGGCCCTGAGGTAACCCCCGCCCCCCGCGGTGTCTCCAGCCTAGAACTGGATACGCCGGGCACACCATTTTGGGCCATCCTTTGTATCCTTCGTGATCTAGCACAGTGGCTGGCGCACAGTAGGTGCTTTAGTAAACAAGTATTGACTGCCATGACCCAGGTACCCCTGGTGCCCAGGTAGTGAGTAATGGAGTAACTAATCCAGGTAATGAGTGCCTAGTTGGGGAAAACGATGAGTCTGGGACGGTAATCCGACCTCAATTGTTCCATTGGTTGACTTTGCTCTTAAAAAGCAGGTTAGTGTGCAGGTTCTTTGCTGCCACCTAGTGGGAGAGCACAGGAGAAATTCTTTGCAAAAGCTTAGGGATATTATTTTTCCTCTTCTAAGTTATCAGCTAACCTGAACTCTCAGGTAGGTCCTGGAAGTTCCACGGTTGCTAGTGAAAGCATTCTCCTTCTCCAGTGAGCTTCTGGGATGTAGTAGACATGACTTTTAATTACCTCGGACCATTTGCCACAGCTTCTCTGTAGCCAGTGATGAAATCCACATTTCTGACACCTCGTATGAGTATTTCCCATGCCAGTACCTGATTATGCTTAAGATCTGAGGCTGCAGTTTATTGTCTTCTGCTCGGGAACCGCAATTTATTCAGAGTTTTATTCAGTTGAATTGTAGATAATAACTGCCTCTGTTTAAACTTTTCTTTAGGTGTACCCTGTGCTGTGGATGAACTGTACCACCAAACAGGTGAGATTTGTACATGTATTTAATTTTAATAGAGTCTGAGCCAATGATGAGACATTTCCATTTCTGACACCTCGTATGAAATCTGTATATGCAGTTTGATTATATAGCAAGGCTGAGGCTCAATAAAGATTATAAAAAATACTGGAAAATGGGTAGCAGGAAGTCATCAATCTCTCAAGAATTATTCCTTCTAAGTATATTATGGGGTTGTTTTTTTTTTTTAGATTCCACGATGATAGCAAATTGCAACAGTTTTTCCTGCACGAATTTCTGTTTGTGTTGTGGGTAAGTTAAAGATTTAGAGCTGGGGGAAAAACCTTGAAGATAAAACAGTCTAACCACAATAAAAGGGCAGTTTGTTTGGTTGTGGATGGTAAGGGGGTCTAACCAGTAGCTGTCAACAGCTACATAGCCATTCACTGTATAAAATTCTCAAACTTTTATATCTAAAAATGGAAGACATGGCATAACTCCATGCTGAAGCAGCTTTCTACTTCCTGTCCCCTGTTCCCACCCCCACTCCCTCCAGGTCTTTAAGTGCAAAGGAGATAGAAGTAGAGCTAGAACACAGCATCACCTGGTGCCCAAAGGGCTTTCTCAGTGTCCACAGCTTGTCTTGGCTTCAGGTTGCATCCTTCCTTTGGATCACTTCTACCATGGCCAGCTTTGCTATAGTTGGTCAAGGAGGGAGAGAACATAGTGTGGAGAAGACCCATTTCTCAGGACCATTCAGTGGTGGGTATGTGGGGGTTGTGTGGCCCTGTACCAGAATACATATAGATAGAATTTGCAAAAGAAGGTACTTCATAGTTGCTGTAGGAGACACCTGCCATAAAAGAGATATTAGTCTGGGGTTTACCTCTGACAAAAGCTGAAAATATCTAGGAAAAATATACTGCTGTCCCTGGCATCCATTGTGAACCTGCCTCATGACATGGAAAAGAAAGGGTGGGAGGGTGGAGTTGCAGCCTTTGCAGGAATAATGCCATAAAGTCCTACCACAGGTAAATTCAAGGCAGCCATTAGCAGAGCTGAAGATGGTGCTTTTCTGGACTGGACTGTTTCACTAACCTCTCCCCATTAATCTGTTGCCCTGGGTCTTGGTGTAAATTGTCCAAACTAATTTATTAGGGCAAAGCCCTTTTTTGCTAGATATGACCCTCAGGAATGCAGCCCAGAACCAAGTATTTGACTACCAGTGTCTCAGGACCTTTACAGGAAAAGCCACTGATGCCAGATCTAGGTTTCCAGCCTATTTTGATTTGAGATTGCTGTCCCTGGCTTAGTTTCCTCAGGTACAAACTGCAGGAGATCATAGTGCCTTACCCCTCAACAGAGGTCGTGTTTGTAAAGTGCTTAGCATAGTGCCTAGCACATAGTAAGCACTTAATAAATTCATTGTTTATATTATTCTTATATAATGCTTGTTTTCCTTCCTTCCCAGTGTTAGGGCACCTCCAACTATGATGTGCCTAGTGCAGGTGTCTGGGCATGCTTGAGTTAGCAGGGAACTGCTGTCTCAGCTGGAGTTTAGACAGATAGCACTTTAAGTTTGTATTGGCATCCCTTGATTGGTGTTTTGTTATATATTATGTCATTAATTGCAATCGTCTATTAAAGTTCTTCTGAATAAACTGAAAATTGGTAAATTTCGACTTAATTTTCTTAAATCTGTCACTGGGTGGGCCATTGGTACCAATTTTCTCAAAGGATTTAGAATTGGAAAGGACAAGTTAGACCATCTAAGGGCTTTCAATTTTGAACAAGAGTCCCCTCTGTAACATACCTGACAAATGGCTTTAAAACTTTGAGAAATGAAAACTATTTCCCAATTCTCATCTAATTTTTTAAAAGGATTTGAAAGTGTTTTATATCTTCCTCTTCTCTCCTTTTTCAGGGCCACCATTCTCAGTTCCTTCAGTTGACTTGCTGAAGGTCATATCTAGTGTCTGCTCTAAATTTGGTTGTATTTTTTTTTTTAACACACTAATGCCTTTCTTTTGATATCCTTATTTCCTGGCTAGTCCTAGAAATAGTCCTTTTTTTTTTTTCTTTTTTCACAGCAGTCCCTTAGGAGTTGGGCCAACTCTTTTCAAATTGAGTGTCAACCTGAAACAGCAAACTGGAGCCAGGTTTATGGTCATTCCCTTTTCTGAGTTGTTTTTAGAAAGAAGAGTGAGCTCTTGGGTAGTCTCTTTGGGAGGTTGCCAGTGAGATAGCTAGGAATTAGAAGGACACAGCAATGAACAAGCTAGGTTTGGAAGCAGGTTAGGAGTGGCCATATCTCTCACTGCCTGCCCTGATCTTTGGAGAGGCCCATTCTAGCACAAGGGATTATCTTGGTTTGAGCTCAATGGGTAATTTTTCAAATTTCCTTCCAGTGATTTGAGTGCCAAGCATAAACCACAACACTGCTTTTTAAAAAACCAACAAACTTTTTATTGACAGCATTGTAGAACATAATAGCCATGAACAGAAAGGCCAACAAGAAGGATGTTTGTACGAGGTCAGAGTAACTTTGTCTTGTTCCAGTGGCACTTCATGATATAAAAGGCTATCAGCAGACATAATACAATATGACCACTGAATTCAGGGCTATAGAACCTGTGAACCTTTTTAGATATAAGACAAAAGCTTTGCTCATCACTCTTTAAATCCACTTTTTTGATTGGGAACACTGTTTTATATACTGTTTAAGCTCCTATGTGGAACTCAGTAGTTAGACTGCTACCATCAAGATGACTTGATTAAATAGAAATAATTCAAGACCTTGTTACACTTACTGTTTGGGACCCTTTTTGGTGAGCACCTGAAACATGTTGATCAGAGCCCACATATTCAGCCAGTATGCCAAATAAGACTTTGTAAATTAGAGAATTGTTTAATAATTACCTGTGAAATACTCTATTCAGTCTCCACATGGGGAGTTTGCTGGTGTATGAGGGCCCTCCTAGACTGGCTTTGATAGCATATCTCCTAGTATCATTCATTTCCAAATCCCACCAGTAGTTTGAAATGATATATGGTTTAAGCCTGTGGAAATGGGATTTTGTTTTATAGCTTATTTCAACTGGAGTACACTCTGAAAGAGGGGATATTTGTTAGGGGAGAAAATAGCCTTGTGGAAGAGCCCAGTTGAAACAAGCTTTGTGTTACGAGGAATCAGGAAGCTTGGTTTAAGGGTCAGCTGTGTAGCCATTTTGGGTAAATAGCAATTTGTTTTATCACCCATAAAATGGGGAACCCTGCCCACTTGAGGATTATTGAGAGGCTTGACTGGGAGGAGAGGAATGCACTTGGAAACAGTAAAAAGCTATGCTTTTTGTAAGGGATTCATTATGAGAAGACCGCCAAAAAAAGATGTTATTTCCTGATTTGTAATAGGAAAAGACCTTAAAGTACTAGTTATTTTCATAAACTACCTGGTTTTAAAATTAAATTTTATCGCCTTCTCAAGGAATGAAAGAATAAATGCATTTATGCTCTTAGAAAGCAAGACTGGAGGCTGGTGTGTTCAGACTGGACTTCCACCTCTATTCCAGCTTTCAGTCTACCAGTAGCATCCAGGACAGCCTAAGTTTTTTTGTCAGTCAGTAAAGTGCCTATGATGTGCCAGGCACCGAGTTAAACACTGGAGATACAAAAAAGCAAAAAATGGTCACTGCCCTCAAAGAGCTCATAATCAGTGGTCCAAAGGATGCAGGTCCAGGAGACCAACAGGTCCTCTAAATACAAAGCTAGAGTCGCATTTGGTCAGTAGAGTAGGGCTCCAAACAGACCTGATAAAGGGCGGGAGGGAAATAACATTGAAATGCTACTGTTCCCAGTTACTCTTGGGACAAAATTAAGCCTGGTTTATTTTGATGCGGAATTATTACCTCTTTCCCCCCCTGGGCAGGTTACAAAACAGTTCTTGGAATAGTTTCTATGGTCCCTATCTTCTCGTTGCTTTTTGCCATCAAAATACTAAAGGCCCACCCTATGGGTAACCTGCCCTCTTGGAGATTCCACATGAATTTTAATCCTGGGTACCCTGGTAGTGCTGAAATGTAACCCTGCTCAGCAGAAGATATATCTGAAGTTCATCTGTAACCCTTTGTTTTGCTATCTTAATGAGAGCACAACTCTTAAGACTCATGTGTGATTACCCATTCCAACTGAAATTTTGGGAAAACACAACTTTTCTGTTTATATTCAGGCTTTGGGCAAAGGTAGCTTTATGTAAAGGAGGGATCTCCAAAGAAACCTTGAGAAATCCAACCAACAGGATGTGAACCAGACATTTAAGGGTATTAGGAAAGAGAAGCAGCAAAAAGTGTGGAGTCAGAGCCCCTGTCACTATGGAAAGGACTTATTGAGTTGGTTTTCTGTATGTGGTGGGTGAAACTGAAGTTCACCTAAAGCCAGTGAGTTATATAGCATGTGGGAAAACCAACAGATTGGTTGAAATTACAATAAAATTTGTGTTTTCTTCCAGGAAAGGCAGGTCACCTACAGTGAGCAGCTAGACGAGGACAAAGCCGTGTCCTTTTTAAGGCTCTGACCCTTTTTTTCTTCCTGTCTGTAAACAGCTTTGGCAAAACTTGTTTAGTCAAGTGAGATGCTTTGTGAAGGGAATGTGCCATGTTGAACATCCAGGGCTGATGAGGTTCAGTACCCTTGCTATTACTTTACGGAGCCAGGGAATGAGTGTCCTGACCAGCCAAAAAGAAGTTAGTGAACCTTAATTCCAGGAACTGAGTCTGGAGCTGGCTGTCCCAATGCCATGCTTCCAGGCAGGTCTGGAACCTTGTTGGTTCCAAGTAAACTCACATCATTGTTATCTTCTCCCTAGGAGAATTGTTCCTCCCACCTAGTTTGCTGTCCTTTTCTCTGTACCTCCCTTCCTTCACCTTTACAAAGAGTGACACACGACAGACATGCACATACTGTCCACAAGAAAGGTGGCTCCCAAGCAGTGGAGCACAGTCACCTGTCCCTAGGCAGGGCTAGCAGGCTTGGGCAGCTCCATGTCAGGGGCGGCAGCAGCCTGAGCCTCGCACTTCTCTCTTCACATAGTCATGTAGCTTGAATTTGGGTTCACTTGGCAGCTTCATGGACCTGTGTTTCAGCTCCCTGCAAGGAGAGAGTATGCTCCTCATTACTCATTTTTGGACTCATGGACAAGGTTGCCTGAACACATGAGGTCAAGCCAGAAACCTGCATAAGATATTTTGCAAATGGTGTGTGTGTGTGTGTGTGTGTGTGTGTGTGTGTGTGTGTGTGTGTGTGGAGAAAACCCAGCTGGACATGGGGAGGAGGGGTCAGCCCAAATTTCCTCTGTACCCTGCAGGGGGCTAAAGCTTGAAGGCCTATTCGAATGAATGAGCAGTGGGTCCAGGCCACCAAGGACAGAAAACTTATAAGCAATTGGTGGGCAGGAAGGCAAACCACATAAAAACTGATGCATGCCCCCACAAATAATATTCCCATGCACATGTCCAAGTCAAAAACAAAACCTCTACCCAATCCCAGAAGATCTTGAAAAATAGAGGGGAAGGAGAAAAGGGGGACTTACTTTGCAATGGCCTTAAAAGCCAAATCCACATTCAGGCCTGTCTTCGCACTGGTCTCCATGAAGGGCACCCCATACTCCTGTAAAACATGCTTGCCAGCTAGAGGGGAGGTAAGGGAGCAGAGCATCGGGCGGGCCCTCCTGCATAATCCTGAGGGCCTTTAGGGTAGGAGGAAGGTTTACCACCAAAAGCCTGGGGGTCTCCAAGATCATTTCTTACCCCCAACATCTGCTTTCCCTTGGGGGTGTTAAGATTTTTGGTCTCAGGGACATCTGTTCCACCTGGCCCAAGTTGGAGGGGGATGTGCTGACCAGCATCCTCCCTACTCAGTTCTTTATGTAAGCGTAAGGGATAAGGAGCTTGCTTCTGTCAGCTTTCAGTTCTCTCCTCAGCCTTGGCCGAAGCAAGAGAAAAGGGGCCTTAGGACTCCAAAGCCAGTGGTCTTGGCCACAAGCATAGGGCTATTATAGCAGGCTTCATGGGTTTCATTTTTAAAAAGTTTTCATTAGTGCCTTTTGCTTTTTTACAATACTTATTTCCCTACATATCCACTTCAACCCTGGATAAAGCCTGTAACAAAGGAAGACAAATCAAAACCTACCAACACACTGAGTACTACCATGGTCCCCCACCTCTTTAATAAGAGGAGGGAAGTATGTTGTATCATTTGGGACCAAGATCAGTCACTGGAATTTGAGTTTGGCCAGCAGCCCACTAGGTGCTTCTGAAGACCAAATCACAAGGCTGGACATAAATCAGAGCTGCTCTTGGCCCTGTCTGGGACCTTCACTGCTGCCCTTGAGTCCTACTAATTGACCCATTTCCATCTCTCCACCCCTAATCAAACACGTGCACACTTGGTATACTCACCTTGGCCAGCTTCTCCCCATCTTCCCTTTTTACCACTCTCTCCTGGGTAGAGTCCACCTAAGATGGGGTGCAAAGAATGATAGCATAGTAAGAGCTAGGCTTCTCAAGGGGGAATGAGGAGCCTTCCAGCCACCAAAGACGCAGTGCAGGGGGTCTGGCCCCGGTGAGTCTGAATGGTAACTGCCTGTCAATAGATCCTTACCAAAGAGTCTGATGATCAGGGAGGTTAGTGCCCAGGGCACCCCTCCCCCCCATCTCTGCTTCTGCTCGGGGCGAGGTCAAGTTGAGGCCACTGTAGCCACCTACCTTGTTTCCCAACAGCATGAGCACCACATCTTTTTGTGCATATTCATGGATCTCAGTCAGCCATGCCTATGGGGAAATAAGAAGGAAAACTGTGGCCTGCTTCTCTAGAAAGGCTTGTCCACCCCTCCTCCTCTGATATCCTAAAAGTCTGAACCCTGGACCCGAAGCCAGGTCTCCATGGCTCCCTGGTCAACTCTAATTACTTCCCGAGACTCTCTTATCTTCCAGCCAACAAATGATTAGTAAGTGCCTACTGTGACACATCCAGACACCCCCTCCATGTACCGTGTGCCTAATCTCCCCCACCTCGTACAATAACAACCTTTCCTCAGACCTCATGGCTCTTTACTTTGCATTTCTCTAATATACCTACTAGAGCCTGAAAGCCCCATGAGGGCAGCCGTTGTGTCTAATCTCTACATGCAATCCAAAGCTGTAGCAGTTTTGTTTTTCCTGCTTTCTCAGTCGGTGAGGGGTGAGGCAGGGGGTAGAAGGGAGAGAATTAAGAACAGGAAATTAAATTTAAAAATTGAAGGAAAAAATCCTTAATATCTCCTTCAGTGCTTAGCATAGTGTTCTATGTGCAGTAGATACATAATAAATGTTTAGTTGGGCACCCTCATACAGCACTTTTCTGATTCATAAAGCACTCTGGAGGGGTCTCATTCAGTTCTCACCTCTCTGGTAGTGCCACTCAAGCCCAGGTCCCAGGGGCCATGATCACCCCCTTCTGCGCAGCAGCCCCTTCAGGAGTAAATCTACAGATCGTGATCCTCTCAGGGCCCAGTGCTGCCCCCACGCCTCCTCAGTCATTTATGCCCCGAGGGGGTGAGAATCACATCCAGCCCAAACAATGAGGAGCACCCAGGGTGACACGAGGGCAGGAAGTAGGGGGAATTCTGGGAAGGCTTAGGGGGAAGGGGACTTCTAAGAGCAGCTGGCTGGTCTGTGGCTAGAGCACTGGGTCTGGAGTCAGGAAAACCTGAGTCCAAATTCAGCTTCAGACATTTTGATATATGACCCTGGGCAAGTCACTTAACCTTTATTTGCCTCAGGTTCCTAATCTATAAAAACGGGGATGTTAATAGCAGCACCCATCTTCCCCCGCCCCACTCCAGCCGTGGTTGTGAGGATCATGTGAGGTTATAATTGTAAAGTGCTTAGCACAGTCCCTGGCACACAGCACGTGCTGTTTAGATGTTAGCTGTTGTTGATGCTGTCATAATATTAATGTTATTATTCTACCTCTTCACAACTTTACTGCGGGTTACAAGCAGAAGCTTAGACTTGAAATCACCACTAGATGGAGGTAGAGAGGCATCAGCACAGCTACCATGGCCCCTACTCCTCAAGGAAGGAGTTGGGGAGGGGACAGAGCCTGTACACTTCCTGCCTTCTCCCCCTCCCCACTTTGGCTAATGTGAGTCTGGTCTGGCTTCCACCTCTCTCAGTTCTATGCCATAAGCTGGAGGTGTTGAGGGTTAGAAAGGATGGATTTCTGTTGAAATCCTTTGAGGGTTCTATTAGTCTGAAAGAATTACCAGGCATAAGCAGTCTTGGCAGTTTTAAAAGGGTTTATTACGCTTGTTAGCCGGCAGGAGAAAATTAAGGGGAATCCTTCGAAGTGTGGGGATTGGGGGTACTGATTATATAGTAACAAAGTCATACAAAGGTGGAGTTAGAGAGGAGCACCCAGCCTGTCTGCCCTCAAAGGTCCCCCTTTGATAAGGTGGAGTTCTTTTGTTAGGAGTTATCTTACAGCTGGCCACTAGAACAAAAGGGGTAATCTTTTCTCTAACTAAGGAATACTTTTAAGAATTCATAGGTGTGTCGTGTTATAGTTAACGAGCTTCAGGGAAGACACTTACAGGCTGGGGGTGGGGGAAGGGACAGAGTTAATGCTTTACAGCTGAGGGAGAAAGGTGACTTTCCACAGGCCGATGTCACAAGCTGATATCACATACCCAGATGTCCGAACACAAATGAGATTCAAGACAAAGTCACCCCAAAATATTACAAAGGCACCTCAGCACCCCCTTCATTGGGAAGGCAGAGAAGAAGGCTAAGCCATACTGACCCTGCAGGCCTTGAGTGTGTAGGTTGGGCTCAGGCTGGGCTACCTGCTCTTGCCCCCAACCCCCACCATGGGAACAGGCTAGAGAGCATGGAAACCATCAGACCTCTGTCTGCACAGACTGTGCTCAGGGCTCTGCTCAACTTAAAGCTAACTTATACTGTTAGAGAAGGCATCCTATAATTCTACTATGATAAAATGGAGGATTTTAAAACTGGAAGGGGCATTAAGGAGAACATCTAGTCAACCACTTGATTTTCCTTGAGAGGCAGAGTAGAGTAGGCTAGGAAATCTGGATTCAAGTCTTGCCTTGAGACCTACTAGATGTGGTAACCCTGGGCAAATCCAGGCAACCTCTCAGTGCCCTGGAAAACTCTCTAAGACAGTGGTTCTCAACCTTCCTAATGCTGCCACCCTTTAATACTTGTATGTGGGCGTTATCTGCATGTGGGTGATCCTCACTGGGAGTTCCCAGGGCAGTTGAAATCACAAGTCAGATCAAAATCCCATCATAGTATAGTTAGCTATATCATAAATTCATAGGATTAGAACTGCAAGAGATCTTAGAGATTGTCTAGTCAGAGGATCTTAACTGGAATCCATCAACTCGACTTTTATATCTATATCTATTATGGTTATTGTTGATATATCTTATATCTGTATAGATATAGGTAGAGAACCATATTTCAGTATAATTGATTTCCTTTATAATCCTATGTATCTTATTTTATGTGTTTAAAAACATCCTGAGAAAGGATCCATAGGCTTCATCAGACTGCCAAAGGGGTCCAGGACATGAAAAATGTTAAGAAACCTTGATCTAGTTGAAGTCCTTTATTTTACAGTTAAGGAAACTGAGGTTTGCCCAAGGTCACACACACAGGAAGTAAATAACAGAGCCCTTGAATTCGAACTCAGGTTTCCTGACTCCAAATCAAATGCTCTCTTTGTCTTTTTATCCCCTTACTAGTATAAAAATAAGCTTCTATCTCCCTGAGTCCCTCATGTCATGCTCAAGGCACACACTAGGCCCTTGATAAATGTTGAAATGAATTTGTTCCCCACTCCACATCTGGAGAAGATCGATGCTGAACTAGCATCTTTCCTCACAGATATGGCCATTTAAAGGGACTTCAGAGATCATTTAGCCCAACTTCTGTTAATAAGAATCCCCTCAATAACATCCCTGCCAAGTTGCCCACTAGCCTCTCCTTGAAGACCTCGTGACAAAGAACTCATGACTTCCTGAGGGAGGCAGCCAGCCAGCCAGTGTTACTTCAAACAGATCTGATGGTTAGGAAATTTCTAGAACTGAAATCTGCCTGCCTTTGTGCATCTTCCATCTATTCATTATTCCTGGTTCTACCCTGTGGGGCCAAGTAAAAACAAGTCTAATCAGTCTCTCACCTGACTACCCCTCAGGAATTGAAGTTGTGGGTCTCCTCTCCTTTCCTTTCCTCACCCCCCTTCCCCTCACAGTTGAAACATCCCTAATTCCTCCAAGAAATCAATGTCTGGTGTGGTTTCCAGCTTCCTAAAGACACTGTCTAGCTTTCCCTAAAATGGGAAGTCAGGAACTGATCCTTCCAGACTGGTCCATCAGATTCTCCGCATCTCCATCTTGTCAGACTTACTGCAGCCTGCCCTTCCCAGGTCTTCGACATCCCCATCCAACCACCTTTCATCCATCCCTACACAAGTGAAATGTGGATCAGAAACATGGGCTGTGGTGGTGGGGACACAGAAATAGGTGGAGAAGAGGTCACAGGACTTAGAATGAACAGCCTATGGGGTACGGGTTGAGGAAGATGGTTTGGATTCCCAGCCTCTCTGGAGGGTTTCAGTAACGCTGATGCTGGGCCTCCATGAGAGGAGGGATCAAGGGCTGACCCCATCAGCGCTCTTCCATCTGCTGCCCAGGAGGTTTGTTTCCTATTGCCAACGTCCTGGTTTCCAGGACTCCACTCTCCATATGTTCATATGCTTTCCTGGCAAATATTGAAGTAATATTTGCTTGACTGGCCTTTGGTGGGATACCTGGGTGTGGCAAGGAAGGGGGCAGAGTCCACCCCCATAACAGCTTCTGCTCAGAGCTGTGTGCTGGCCATATTTGGGTAGGAAGAGAAGGGGGGATCCAGTTCATTGCAAGCAGAGACAATATAAACTCAGCCTGACTGTTGGCCCAAGCCACACTAGTATCAGTTAGGATGAAGGGATTCACAGATCATACTGGCCCTCCCCCCTTCCTTAGGGTGGGAGCTTCTGGCATATAATGTTGTCCCATATCACTTACTCGAATGTTGTCAAAGGATGCTCTGTTAGTGACATCGTAAAGCAGAAGGAGAGCTGTGGACAGAAAGAAGAGGAGAAGGGAAGGGGTGTGAACATCACACAGTCAGTCCCCCTTCACACCTCTCACATGAGGACTACCCAGCCTATTCATGCACCTCAGCAGCAACAAGGACATCAAGACTCAAGTGCTGAGATGTAGGAGCCCATCAACTCTTCCCTTTTCCCCAGGTACCCGAGGACTCCATCCACTTCTGGGGTCCTAAAGCTTTGTCCTTTTCCTCACTTCCTTCCCCCCCCAATTCTTTGTATGAATAAGGGCTGCTGTATACAATTGTATATGGGTATCCAAACCAGCCCTCTCTGCTCTCTTGCTTGGGAATAACTGTCCTCTAGGGATGGACTCAGAGGCGCCTTGGCCCCAGAGCTCACCATGGGCATCCCGGTAATAGGCGTGGGTCACACTTCTGAACCGCTCCTGCCCAGCAGTGTCCCAGATCTGAAACCCAGAGAGGCCATCAAGCCAGAGCCATGATCCCACCTCCCATCCCCTCACAGAACCCTGAGGAGTCTCCTCTCAGCCCCACTCCCAGCCCCAGCTCCCCTTGACCCTCAGCCCCATCTCCTTGGGCTTACTCACCTGCAGCTTCACTTTTACTCCATCCACATTCAAGACTTTATTCTGAAAGATTAGAAAAAAGGATGAAGCCCTGTCACTATCCCCCAAGGGGAGATACGGGAGCCAGGCCCAGAGGCAAAGCCAACACAATCTGAAGAGGTTCTAGCCCATAGGTGGGGAACCTTTGGGCCTCAAGGCCACACATGGCTCTCTAGGTCCTCAAGCACAGTCCTCAAATTTGTTCTGTGAAGTTTGGATTCAGTCAAAGGGTGGAGCCTGAGGACCTACAGGGCCACGTGGCCTCGAGGCTGTAGGTTCCCCAGCCCTCTTCTAGCCTGACTTGGCTCTCACTACAAGGAGCCTGAAGTCCTACCTGCCCACTTGCCTCTAGAGAACATTCCTCAACCCAACTCAGCCTGGGAACAGAAGAGTTTTAGGCCAACCTCACGTGTCTTCACTCTCAGCTACAGGTCTCTCTGTAGTCCCTCTGGGCAGGAGGCTCCCTCAGGGCAAGAAGGAGGATCCTCTCAGGGTATCAAGTAGAAGAAGGTACATCCTAAACTCCCAAAGCCTTCAGGCCCAGAGTTCTGATATCAATACTACTCTTCCTTTTCTCTTCCTATGGAAGGAGAATGGATGGTGGGATGGGAAGATACAGGGATTAAACAGATGGGCTTCTTTTTCACACCCCTGCCAGCTCACATTTGCCCTATTTCCCAAAGGTGTCTAAACTGAGATTTCACTGAGGGAAGGAGCTGGGAGAGAAGCCAACTAAGTTCTGGCTTCTCATCTCCTTCTCTTCTTCCTTCCTTCCTTCCTCTCTCTTCCCTCTATTCTACCCATCCTTCAAGGCCTGGTTAAAAGTCTCCCCTTCTTCAGAGAGCCTTCCATGACCACATCAACCCATACTGATTCCCTTCTCTCTGAAGATCCATAGCTTTCAATATGAGCTATACACTTCATTTCGTCCTTCAAGCCTCCCCTCTTCTCTCCTCTCTGAAGCCAGTCTTCAAGCTCCTCAAGGACCCAGCCTGGGTCATCTCCTCCTCTGTTTCTTCCTCCCCCTTATAACACAGGACTAGGCACTCAGGTGGCTTCACAGGGGTAATTGACTGATTCCTGCCTCAGCTTTGGATCTGATGGGGAGGTGAGAAGCCAGAGTCCTTAAGGCTAAAGTTAAATAAGGAAATTTTATCTAATGTAGGGAGAGGGGAGGGGAAGGGTAGGTAGTGTTAAGAGTCAGAGTCTAGATGTAATACCACCCTACCCCCCCAGGTGGGTAGGGCAGTTCCATGAAGGAAGATCCCATGACACTGTATATTATATAGTTGTAGATATGACTCCTGATTGACTGAGAAGCCTCTATAAGTATGGAAAGACTTTGGAGAAAGAGACAGGCACAAACTTTTGAATGGTGGAAGCTCCCAGAGCTACAGATATGAGGAATCTGGCCTCCCAACATATCCCCTGATTCCCAGTACCTGCACCAGCAGAGATTGCTCAGAATAGACTTCCCTGGTGAGCTCATTCTGCCCTTGACTAAGCTGAGGTTTTAGCTCATTCTTGAGTGGAAGAACTCATTTACTTTTGTGTATTCTATTCTCTACTCTAATTTGTATGACTTCCCTGATTTCTGTTCACTATTTGCTTGGATAAATGTGTTTGCTTGCTATCAAAAACTATCTTTTGTGTGACTAGCATTGGGTGGGAAGGAGCTAAGTTGGCAAAGAATAAGCTGACTGTTACGTTCCTCTTAGGAACAACTGGAGAAAGTGTTTTTTGTTGTTGTTTTTTAAATTCTGAACTCCTAAAAGAGCATTTCACTTCTCTACAACAAACATCCGAAGTATAATTGGTAGATATGATCCTGATCCAATAGCAGAGGAGTGAATCACTGTCTTGCCTATCTAGCCCTCACTTCCTTTTGCCAAGGCCACTGTCAGTGTAGCCACAGTTGTACACTCCTAACTCTCCACAAATGGTAGAAATCACAGTTTCTCTGAAGCCAGAATGATCCAGATCACAGGTATGGAAATATTTTATCTTCACACCACACAAGGTCAGATGTTCTCTATGAGATAGTTATTTATATTACATAGAAAAAACCTAATAGGGTTGTGGTGAAGTGAAAGAACCCCAGACTTATGATGAAATGAGATATTTGGGAAGCACTTCCATAGTAGATACTATAAAAACACTCATTCCCTTCCCTTTCCCCTATGAGGCAAGAAACACGAGTGCTAATCCCTGTTCTATCCCTTAACTCACACTGTGACCTTGAGCTAGTCACTTATATGCAATGAAATCTCTGAGGTCCCTTCTACTGCTAACATTTTGCCACTCTTAAAATAATCCATATGGTAGCTGTTCCATTCTTCAATAGATCTGTGATCTCACAGGCGTGGGTATTCTCTCTAGTCATGCAGATGCCAGCCAGGCCACATCCCCCCATAAGTCTTCCACAAGAGGTCCACTCAGCATGTTGGGGGATGTGTGGAGGTTTCCTATTACTAGGAGGGTACCAGTAAAGGGCTGCCCATCTGTTATCCCTCACTCTGGCAACATGATCCTGAATCTGACCCCAAACCAGATCAAAATGTAATTGAGAAATGTTTAATAAAATAAAAAATATAATACAACATTGATAATATTAATATTTGATTTTCTAAGTCAATATGTGCAGGCACATGTCTCTGTTTGAGTTTGACACCACTGTTTTATAGACTCATCACCCCAAAATTGGCCTAAATACTCATAAACATTCTCTAATCCTGTTTTTACTCACAACCTAGCTCTCTGTTGCCCTCCTCCATTGTTGATGGACAATTTTGATTGCTTGGAGATTGTGGTATTTCATTATTTGAAGCCATACATAATCACCAGAAGAAAACTTGTATTAATCCATTCCAGTCGATTAAAAATTGAACCTAATCAACATTTATTGAGTCTTTACTGTGTTCAGGGGAGTCTCTTCCTACCTCACTAGCCTCATTGTGGGAGAATGGGTAGGAAGCATCCCTAGGGCATGGGGATTTGGGGATATGTACATGGGGAGGCCGGGAGTGAGAATCTGTTAGGTAGCATCAACAGATCTTGCCTATTAAGGATCCTGGGGTCACTGAAGTCCCTGTGAATATTGAAAACACCCTGGTCACTGCAGATACTATCACTATGGACATGGGGTGAAGGGCCTGGAACAGCCAGCATCTGGAATTGGGAGAGGGCATTATCAATGACCAGTTATGAATCCTGCCCTTCCTTTAGAAGAGGTGTCAAGGTTATCTTGTCCATGTCCTGCTTCCAAAATCTATCCTCACAAGTCATGGAGTCAGAGGCAGGAAAGAAAGTTACAAACTCAATTATAATCTAACTGATTATACTTCTTTATGGGTAATTAATAGGTGAAGAACTGATTGAAATTTCAGGCACTAATATTTTCCAATATCCCCTCTGGATGGAACTTGTTAAGGATAGAGAAAAGGCCAATGGGTCTTAATTGAGTAGGGATAGCCAGAGGCTTAGAGACTGTAGGGGAACTTGACAAGCCCTATTCACACTGAGAAACAGACACAGTTCCCTGCCTCAGCCTAGGCTACCTATAGTATTTGTGGGGGGGCACATTTTGGGGCTCTGGAAATGATAGTGTTTAGATTTTGCACACTCTACCTTTGTCTGAGCTGGAGGCTCCCTAAATATTTCAGCTAGCTTCCCTGTCTCTAACCCTTCCCCTCCACAGACCTGTCAAAATACACCTGTCTCTAACAAAGGAACCCCATCCATCCTCCCACAAAACCTAGCAGTTGACACATGGTCAGGCAGGGCCCTCTATATATAGTGCCACCCTTCCCATTCCCACTCCCTCCTCCAGAAACACACAAGAATGCTGAGCCTTGGGCATTCTCTGCTGCCAAGCTAGATGCTGCCAGAGTAAGGGATAGGAGATGCAAATACCAGACTGGACAATCCCATAATCCTTCCAATGATAACTAGGATAACAAGGGGTCAATTAACAGAAATGAAACACGTTTAAAAGAACTTCTGGTTACGGATTCCTCCCTTCCAGGGAACCTGCTGAGCCCTGTCCTCATCTTCTGATTGTCCCAATTCCCCTCCAGATTTCCCCAGGGCTGCCCACAATTCTGGGGCATTCTCCTTCTACCAAATGAAATCATATCTGTAAAGTGCTTAGCACAGTGCCTGCTATGTCATAGGTGCTTCATAAATGTTTCTTTAAGGGGATTTAAGAGAGCAGGAGAGCTGTAGAATCATCACACTCCCACCAGTCAGGCTCTGCTCTCAGGGAAGGAAGAAGAGTATCTTGCACAGAGCCTGAGGACACCCAGCTCCCTCTTCCTCTGCCTCATGCTTTAGACTTCCTAATGGAAATACCCTAGCGGGCTATTATTGCCATTAGGGTAGACTACTGCAATAAACTCATATATAACTGCTCTCCCAGCCTCCATTATTCTCTTCGCCCCCATCCATGCCCCACACAGCTGCCAAAACACCATTCTGATCAGGCCACTCCCCTACTCAAAAATCGTCAATGGCTCCCTAGTACCTCCGGGATAAAATACAAATTCTTCAGCCGAGCATTTAAAGCTCTCCACAGTCCATCTCTCACCATCCTTTACACTCTTATTTCACATTGCTCTCTATTCCAGGCAAACTCTTCCATGCCACTCCATCTCCAGCTTTCATGTCAGTCTGAGCAGCCCCTCATGTCAGCAATGCATTCCCTCATCTCCACCTTACACTGAATGTTCCCCTACCTTTCTTCAAAGCACCACTCAGTTGTTAATGTCCTACACAAGGCCTCTCCTGACTCTCCTAATTATTAGTTCTCTCTCCCTTTTGAAATCACTTTGTATTTACTTACTTCTGTACATATTATACTCCCCAGAAGGATCTAAGTTCTCAAGGGCAGGGTCTGTTTAGGTTTGGTCTTTGTAGCACAGTGCTGGTACACAGTAAAGTTCATTATTATTGTTTAATTAATGTTTATTAAGATTAGATTGTGAGACATGACTAATAGGGAAATATGTTTTACATGATTGCACAGGTATAGCCTATATCAGATTGCTCACCATCTTGGAGGGGGAAGGGTAGAGAGGGAGAGAATTTGGAACTCAGTACAAAATTGTAAAAAATGAATGTTAAATATTGTTTTTTACACTGTAATTGAGGAAAAAGAAAATAATATTTAAAAATTAAAGAAAAAGATAAGATTGTGAGCTCCTTGAGGACAGGGACTGTCTTCTGTCTTTCTTTGAATCCCTGGTACTTAGCATGGTGCCAGAAACAGTAGGCACTTAATAAATGTTTATTGACTGACTATTGAATATAGAGGGAATGGATGAGGTGGAAAGGGAAGGTGGGCTTGGGACATGAAAGATGTTTGCCCCAAGTAGGTTAGGTCTTCATGCTTGTTGAGCTCACTAATTAGAACATACATAGAACCAATTAATGATAGGTCAAGATCCTAAGTTCCATCTTGGTACAACTTTGTTTTGTTCAGTACCCTAGCCCCAAGATGAACTCTGACCCTTATTTCAGCTACCTCATGGGTCAGCTACCTGACCAATATTGATCAAAAGGCCAGTTTGGAGGAGATTGAGTGGACACAGATCATTCAGTATAGCCCCTTAAGTCAGCTGACATTGATTGGACACCTTCTGTCTGAAAGCCAGGGCAGCTAGGTGGCTCAGTAAATAGAACGCTGGGCCTGGAATCAGGAAGATTCATCTTAGTCACCTAACTGTTTGCCTCAGTTCCTCATCTGTAAAATGATCTGGAGAAGAAAATGGCAAATCACTCCAGTGTCTTTGCCAAGAAAACCCCAAATGGGATCATGAGGAGTCAGACTTGACTGAAACAACTGAACAACAGCAGTCTGCCAGCCCCTGTCCACTCCTGAGGAAACTGAACCACCAAAATGAAGACAGGATACATACAGATCTTAGTAACCAACTAAATTAGTGAAAACCACTCAGTCTTGGAGACCACCACCACCTTCTAAGACCTGGACAATCCGGTTCTGCCCTGCGCCCTGACATCTGTTTGAGCAGTCTCAACACCCAGTCTCAAAGTTCTTACTACCATCCTTCAAAGCTCAGCTCAAGAATCTTTTCCTGTCTACTTCAGTACCCTTGGAGCTCTTTCTTCTCTGAGGTCTCAGGACACTTAGTGTCTGGACTTTAATTCTTCTCTGATTGTTTCCTGTGGGGGAGTCTCATCTTTCAGCCATCCTGGAGCTCCTCCAAGGCACAGGCCTAGGTCTTCCCCTTCCCTGAAGCTTGACCAGACTCAGGGATTTACACACCCTGCCACTGAGGTTGAGCAATTAAGAGCTAGAAGAGGCACCAGGAGGAGGAAGGGTCTTGAGTCTATATCACATTAGAAGCTGTTAAAGGATGTGTGAATATTTAACCTGGAGAAGAAAAGACTTAAGAAAACACATAATAGCTGTCTTCAAATATTTGAAGGACTGTCACCTGGAATCAAAATTGTTCTATTTGGTCTTGAAGGCAGAACTAGGAAACTAGGGGGGAAAGATGCAAAGAGGTAGATTTAAATTTCCTCTAAAAGAGAATTTCCTAACAATTAGGAAGGTCCTATCCCAAAGTACAAAGTTGGCAGTTGGTTCTTCCTCATTGGAGGTTTTCAGGCAAGATCTACAAGGGGAGGACCAATTGTAGAGTGTGTTGTAGAGAGAATCTCTTTCACCTCAGAAATTCTGTTATTCTGTGAACAGGCTTCATTGCTGTGAATGGTTCTCACTCTTCTTCAAGCTGCATTCCTGACTCTTGACTCTACCTACCATGCCATAGAAACTTCTCCCAGGAAGCTCCCTCCATGACTAGACTACCTCTCATGTTAGAAGTTTCCTCTATCCCTGTATTCCGCATCTGTCTCTCTGTCTCTGTCTTTCTGGGTCTGTCTCTGAATCTCTCTCTGTCCTTCTGTCTCTCCCTCTGTCTCTGTCTCTCTCTGTGTCATTGGCTGGTTCCCCCCAGAAGCCTTCATTTTAAGAAAGACACCCAAACCAACTATGTGTTAATTCCTTTAAAGGCTATACTCCTGACTCTCTGGACTACCTTCTCCCCCACACCAGGTACCTGTCTTCTCTGTCTTCTTCTTTCCCTCCTCCCCGCCATTATCCCAATTTTTAGCTTCCTTTCATGTGATGTTTTCCCACAGTAAAATGTAAGCTCCTTGAAGGTAGGAACTGTTTTTTTCCCCTACTTATATTTCCAGTACCTAACACAGTGCTGTGCACACAGTAAATAATAAATGCTTGTTGGCATAACTTGATCAGACTGTGGCCTTCCTGGGTAGAACTCACAGGAGACTAGACTTCAAGCATCCTTGAAACAACAACCCAGTCTACCTTCCCTCTCACCCCCATCCCCAAGGCTGGCATAAATCCAGAACTTCACTCTTGGATCCTCTGTCCTGTCCCACCTCCATCTCTCTGTTCTTGCTGCTTTTCTTTCCTCTTCCAAGAGGCAATTCAAAGCTTACCATTTCCAGGAAGCCTTATGTGATTAACTCCCTCATGACTGATCACCTTTCTGACCTGCCACTGAAGTCAGCTAAATCCTCTCCCCCCTCTCTGGGCCTCATGTGTAAAATGACATTAGCTAACCTCTGAAGTGCCTTTCATCTCTAGAAGTGTGAGATTATAACTCTACAGGCTCCTCTCCTCCTTTCCTGGGCCATGGATAATTTAAGAGTAGCCTGCTGATTCAAGCCATTCCCTGCTCCCACATGTACACACAATGGCACTCTGGCCACAGTGGATCATCTCTAGAAAGCAAAACACCAACCTCACCCAGTGCTAAGGGCTTGGGTGACATCCCATCTGCAGACTCTGCAGGCTGTGCCAGGGACTGGGTGGTGGAGAGCAGCCAGAACATGGCATGCTTGTGTGTGTGGGCAGTGGGATGGAGCTCAGAACTACCCATGGACTGAGGGGCCACCTGGTATCTATCCATCATCTTGTAGCTTGGTTTTCACACACTTCCAGCCTCTCTCTAAATATCACCACAGCATGCTCCCTGTAGCAGCAAAGGCTGGGCATCAATAATTCAGGTGCTGTGACATCTGTGAAAGCTTAGCAGTCAGAGTCCTGGAGCATTTTAGATTCAGGTAGGGGCACTATTCTGCCCCCATAGGATACCCACTGTTTTGGGAAAGATGGGAGCAATAGCTCTTCTGCCCCTTCCTCAGACTGGTCCTGGAGCTGAGGTAAGCTCTCCACCACCTGATCCTACAGGTTGTAGCTGAAAGCTCCATTTTAAAGAACAGACTTGGCATTTTAATGTCACGGGGGCTCTGACAGCTGCTGCCAGACAAGGCTGAGCAAGAGCTTAGAATAGGAGCAGGCCTGCTCTGGCCAGCAGCAGGAGGAGGTCTTTGCATGCAGAGCCAGAGCAGATATGGCATCTCAGCTCCGGCTTCCCAGAAAATGCTTCATGCTGCACCAAGCCACCTCCTGGCAGTATCTCAGAAGAGACAGAAAATCTGACTGCTGATCAAGGTGATCTTGGGTGATCTGCCCTGGAAAAGCTAGCAAGTCAGGCACAGTCCTACCACAAAGACACAGAGAAAGCCCAGAGCAACAGTCCAGGAAATAAGAATCAACCAAATAAATAACTTAAATAACTGGTATTTCTGTAATGCTTTAAAAATTCGAAGTGCTTTACATGAGAGACAAGGTGGTATGGTAAAAAGAGAAGGAAGAAGAGAAGGAGTAAAAGAAGAAATAACGTGTGTGTGTGTGTATGTGTGTGGTGTGTGTATTGGCCACTCCAAGTACATATATATATATATGATATGTAAAAACATACACAGCACACACACACACACACATATACACATATAGTTAGTTAATTTGTTAGGAAGGTACTTCAAAGTAGGTACTGTTATCAATCCTCAGTTCACTGCTGGGGGAGGAAACTGAAGCTCAGATAAGTAAAATTACTTGGCCAGGGTCACACAACTCGTACATGTCCGAGGCAGTATTTGAACTCAGGTCTTCCTGACTCCAAGTCCAAAGCTCTAGCCAACACATCCTCCTGCTGCTACAGGAAGATCTGGGTTCACATATTACCTTTGTGACTCTAGACAAGTCACTTGTCGCCTCAGACCAGATTGCTCGCCTGTATTGGTGGAGGGAATTTCCTTATTCTGGAGTTCCTTGTACCCATGAAATTATATGTCCACCTCCTTTTCGTTTTATATTCTCTCACTTGGTCCTCATAACAACTCGGTGAAGTAAGTTCTGTTATTATGTACATTTCACAGATTAGGAAGCATCTAAGGTAGGATTCAAACCCAAGTTTGCTAAGGCCAAGTCTAGCCCTCTATCCATTGGACTCTCCTACCTCCTTATTGAGAAGGGTGGTATAGTTGACAAAACTCTAGGACTCCCTAGGAATCAGAAACTAAATTTCCTTAAATGCCTGGGGGGGCATCAGTCCAACCACAAATTCCTGGAATTCCTGGGAAAACAAAAGATCACAGAGTAGGAAAGGATCTTAGCTGGCCATCCAGCCCAACCCCCTTATTTTATGGAGGGAGAAGTGGTGTGTTACAATCCATATTCTTGTTCCTGAGCTGGAAAGACCCAGGTTCAGATCCTACCCCTAATCCTTATATAACCTCAGGCAAGCCACGTAAGTGCCCCAAGCCTCAGATTCCTAATTAGTAAAAATAAGAGGACTAAACTGGATGGCTTCTGAGGTACTTCCAACTCCAGATTTATGAACCCATGAAGATGAATTTCTGTGCCCAAAGTTGCACAGCCAGTGAGTCACGGAGCCAGAATTTGAACTCAGAACTTTTGACTCAAAATCCAGTACTCTTTCCACTGTTTCCATCCTACAAATGGAAAAATAGGACAAGCTGCCATGCCCTGCTCTGCTCTGTTGACAAGATGGATTTTGTTTTGTTTGTTACAAATAACACTATTTATTTAGTGTGCTAATGCTCTTCATTTGAGAAGCGCCTGGGTTCATCCCAGGCTATTATGGTCGATCACGTCAGCACCTTATGGGACTAAGGATGAGCCAAGTGAGATTAATGCCATTATGGTTTGAATATTAATGTGCACATTGGAGGGAACAGAGTGTTCAGGGAGCAGGCGGTAGTGGCAGCACCACACCCAGCCCCCCTGCTGCCACAGTAAGGCCGCCCAGTAGCAGACGCCCAAACAGGGTGCCACAGGGGCCTCAGATTAAAATGGCCCCTTGAGGCCACTCCAAGTGACCTTGAGAACATTGAACATATTTATCAGGCGTGTACCTCCAGAAGCCTGGAGCACCTTTCAGCTCCCAATCAATTGGAGCAGGAGGGAAGGTGTGGACTTTGGGGGAGGGCCTACATGGCACCTGTGCTTCCAGTGAGTCATTTTTTCACAAGAGGCCCAGACCTGGAAGAGGAGGTGGGACTGGGGTGGGGTGGGGGTGGGGGGTGGAGGGTGGGGGTGTTGCTAGAACAACAGCTTGTACTCTGCTGGTTAGATTCACATGAGCGCACATACAGAGTTCCACAGTGATAGCCTAGGTCAGTCAGCCCCCCACACAAAAACCAGCCCCACTTAAAAATTCCACATACATAAAGAGAAGTGCAGTGTTGGCAAAGCCCAGGAAAGACTTGGATTTTATTGGCATCAGGGGGGCCTCTACCTTCACATAGCCTCAGGCAACCTGGCAGTTCCTTGCCTTGGTAGTCCCCTCTTCTAGAGTCAAGCTGGGGAGTAAGGTGGGGAAGGTGATCATAGATTGGGGAGGGGGTGATAAAGCTTGGGGGGGGAGGGAGGAAGAGGAAGAGAAGCCCTCACAATGGCCCCCAATTCACATGAACCCAAGCCTCTATTTACTGAGCTGCTCTTCCAGTCTCAGACCCATCGTGATGCCCCAGGGAACCCAGCCAGGGCCAGCCATCTGTAGGGGAGAGAATGGGGAGGATTCAAGCCAAAACTGCTGTGACTCTGGACCAAAGAGCAGTTGTTCTATCTTAAGTACTCCCAAGCCCTAGGGGACAATTTGGGCCACTCCACAGGAGTCTTCAGTCTCTGCCCTCCCAGAGTGGCTCAAGAGAGAATGGGCCTGGAGCTCCTTCAGCTACCCACTTGTTCCTTCTTAGGCTCACAGACCTGGGTGGCACAGGGCTAGGAGGCATGTACAGCTGAAGGGTGTATGATTACAGGGAGATTTTTCTCTTGTCCTCCTCCTTTGATACTCTACTCTCCCTCCTTTCTTCCCCTCCCTCCCCTCCTACTCCCTTTCCATTACTGTTTTGCTCCCCTACCCTTTCCAGTATCCAAGTCTGAGTTCTTCCAAACTCCTTTACTTCTGCTCTATCCATTCTATGAGAAGCTGGCAGCAGGGAGGCCTGAAGAGCAATGGAAGAGACCAGGGGCTCTGCTTAGGAGCCACAATCTCCCTACACTGATAGAGGGGTTTGCCAAGTGGCTTTATGCCTGTGAGCCTCCAGAGAGCCTTCTAGTCTTCCCACGGGCCTCCCTCCCCCTAATTAGAAGCCCAGAAGATACAACTTTTGAATTACCAGTAAATAATTAAGTTGAATTGAATTTAGCCACTTTGGCCCAGACATTAGAAGTCAGAAGTCTTCCTCTAGTTGTCGGGGCCCATGCTGAGCTGAGCATAGAGCCCTCTCCTGAGGAAGGGTGGAATTCAATGATACTCAGCCTGGTCTCTGGAAGAATTATTCTGGTCCAGAGGCAAGGAGTATCAAGGGCTCAGGGCAGGGTCAGACAAATCCCAACCTCCCCACTTCCCCCTCAGGGTAAAAGAGGCCCAAGTCTGCCTGCATAGTGCACATGGCTACAGCCTCTGATAAAAACATGTCAGTAATTAGATTATAAGAAAGACAGTCTACATATCACTTATTCTTCCCCAGGAAATTAGAACCAAATTCTCGATCCTGGGATTTCACAGCAAGCAAGCTGAGGAGATTCAGGACCAGAGGAAAGGGTTTGTTTGGCTTTTTTTACTCCCCATTAGGACACAGGATCTCAGGCCCAGGCCTTTCCCAGGAATACAGAGACGAGCCCCTTGCTTTCTATGTCTGATTCTGAGTGGCAACCAGAGAAACATGTGGACAGTGAGACACACACACACACACACACACACACACACACACACACAGAGATTGAGAGATGGAAACAAATGTTAGCATACACAAGTCACATCTAGAGATGTATACAACACACAAAAAGTGAAGGACTGAACTCAGGCTTCTCCAGAGAAAAGGACTCTCATAGACACAAATAGGCAGATACATGACTAGACACACAGTGAAAAGCAAACACAGAGAGATAGGCATGCAGGAACTACCAAGCTCCTCACGTGGTGACATGAGGAGACAGATTCCCACCCCACCCCCATACAGAAAGACACATCCACCCACACACATAAAAACAGGGAAAGAGAGATCAGAGAGAGAGAGCCAGGGAGGGCTTTCACCCACGACATTTCCTATATAACACCATTTTCCAGGGATTTCTAGCTGCTTTGGCCAGAGGTTACCCCAGAGTCAGGAAGACCCCTACAGCTCCCTATCCTATGAGCCTATCAGCTTCCTTCCCCTCAATTTCTAATCTTGGTAATCTCTTTCCTTATCAGCAGGGCTTTGAATAAGGGGCTGGGAAAAGTGCCTGGAGCTCTTACCCTGAAGTCTATGCCCACGGTAGAAATGAAGGTCCCAGCCAGGAAGGCACCATCCTTGAATCGAACCAGCAGACAGGTCTTTCCCACACCTGAGTCTCCTACCAGCATCACCTGAGGAGAGGGTAGGGCAGTTAGTCAGGCCTAGGAAGGCAAGAAGAAATTCCCTAGCTCTGGAGACCAGGGAGCTCATTAGGAATGATGGACCCTCTAGGAGAGTGGACCTTAAGGTCAGCCCTGAAGGGGCTGTTGAGAGTGTTGGCAGGAGCTGTAGACCCAGCCTTGGGACACTCGGTTCACAGCCTGGTTGAGCAAGGGTGCTTCATCCTCATCAGGTTACAGGAAGTATAACAAAGCCCACCCACTCTGTCCTGAGCTGCTATATACTTCTGGGTTCTCCCCCATAGCATCCCTAAACACTGAGCAGGGAGCAGGAAAAGAGAAAGGGCTAATAAAGAATTAGCAAAGCAATGATTCTTTTTCCTCCTTCCCCACAAATCTCTACCCCCAGGATCCAGGTGAAGGACTGTCCTGTGATGAGGGAGGCATAGAAAGTCTAAAGCCTGTCTGTTTTGAACTGTCTCTGAATGGTTACCCTCTGTCCTTCCCCACAGAATCCTGTAACATGTCACCACATCCCATTGATATAATACTAATTTTTTGGGTGGGAGGGGTGGTTCATTAGCATAGGGAACTCTCAGTATGGGAACACCTTTCACTAATGCAGATTGTTGACTTATCTATGAATCTTAGCACAGTGACTGGCACAAACCAAGTGCTTAATAGGTCCTTGCTAGCTAACTATTGACCTAGAGTTGCCTTTGCAGATTAAATGACTTACCTAAGGTCACACAGGTCAGTATGTGTCAAGGTCAAGATCTGAATCTAAGTCTTTCTGTCTCCAAGGCTACCTTTCTATCTAAAACACACTTTGCTACCTCTCAAAAGTAACAACAGTAATAATAAAGTTCACATTCCTATAGTGCGTTAAGATTTACAAAGCACTTTCCTCCCAACAGCCCCATGAAGTAGGCAACACAAATATTTTTATCTCCATTTTGCAGAAAAGGAGCCTGAAAAGGAGCAGAAAAGGAGGATGAAGGAAGCTAAGCTTTCTGCCCAGGTTGACATGCTGTTGACCCAACACCCAAGTCACCTCCTTTTCAGTCTCCTCCCAAAGTGTGATAATAATTGCAATTATTTATATTATGCTTCATAGATTGCAAAGGATTTATATCCTTTTAAAAAAACGTCATCCTCACAACAGCCCTGTGAAGCAGGGAGTGTGTGTACCCCATTCTACAAAAGAGAAAACCAAAGCCCAAGGAAGTTAAATGCTTACCCAAGGTTACCCAGCTAATAAGTGGCAGAGCTGACATTGGCCTCTTGATCCCCTAATGCAGGATTCTTTCCTATATACCACAGGTCCTTCTAGGAGTTTATCTGAGCAGAACTATCCTCTCCTCAAACTGGCACCCCCAAACTTCAAGAGGTATTAGTTTATCCCCCACTCTCAGGAGGATGATCTGACCACCTCCACCACCAACCTAACACCTCTGCCTTCAACAGGCATGATCTGATTCCCCTTTGCCAACCTAACATCTCCTTTAAGGAGGTGAGATTTGAGCTTCACCCCTTACACCCATTAGGTGTGATCTGAAGCTCATCCCACCCTCACCTTCAGGAGCTATAATCTGACTCCCCAACAAAACTCTAGCCTTGATAGATATGATCTGAGCATACACTTCCCCCTCCCCACACACACACACATACAATCTGACATTCTCAGATGTAAGCTGATGTCCCACTATGAGCTTGGGGAGCTCATGAAAATCTAAAACATGAACATGAAATATGGCTAGGGAGAATCTCTCTCTCTCTTGGGTTTATCTTTTTCCATTGGGAAGTCGAGGAATTGGAGAGAGGGGATGACTACATATGTTTTTACATGTGGCAGGTTTAATTCCGTGTAAGACAAGTCAATGCCTTCCCTTGACTAAAGCAGTCAACTGATGTCTATGTCAGACCCTAGTTGTTCCTCTGAATTAAGGAATCTTCCTCCTTGGCCCTAGTCTGTGGAGACCCTACAGCAATGCTGACCAAGTGTCCATTCAGAGACACCCATTTTCCCTCCACTTGCCCTAGTCTTTAGCCAGTGAAGGCAGAAGGACAAGCAGACCTCATGAGGTGCTGACCTCTCCTTACTCAAACTGATGCCAGCTTCTCAGATTCTGGATGGGCTAGTTGCCCCAGGGGTCAAGATTAAGAAATAGCTAAACCCTGCTCCATCACTCACTCTCCAACTCATTGACAAGTCTGCCTAGGGGGATTGATGGGGAGGCTGCACCAGCCTGAACTTCTTGGAAAGTCTCAAGACTAAGAGCCTCAACTGCTACCTGTGACTGCTTGACTACTCCCAGAAGGGCAAAGGCCTTCATTGCTGGTAAAGGTTGCCATCTCTAGCATTCAGTAACCTGGGCCAACATTTTCTCCAGAGGCTGCTCTGGACTGCCCAGAAAAATGGGCAAGTCCTTGGGAATGGGTGATATAGAGAAACTATTGACATATTAGGGGAGTTACAACCTGACTCCCCAATTTCAATTCAATACGGCAACTCAACAAGCATTTATTAAGTGTCTTTTATATGCAAAGTGTCATAGTAGGCAACAGGGAAACAAAATATATTCTGCAAGGGGAATAGGACATTCACACAGCTAAGTAACTAACTACAGGATAATCTGAGGAGAGAGAGAGTAGTAATAGCAAGACTAATAATCAAGGGAGAGTACTGATAATTAGGAAGGGCTTTCAGTAGGAGATAGCATCTGAGTTGAGTCTTGAAGGAAGCTAAGGATTCTAAGAGGCAGAGGTGAAGAAGGAGTACATGCCCAGCATGGCAGATGGACCGGCTGTGCATTCCCAGATGTAGGCAGGAGGTAGAACTTGGAGTTGGGGAAACAACTAGTAGGCCAGTCTGGCTGAAATACAACGAAAGAAAGGGATTTTGTGAAATAAATTGGAGAGGTAGGCTGGAAGCAGACTTTAAATGCCAAACTAAGGAGTTTGTAGATTATATTGAAGATAGGGAGCCACTGAATATGTCCTTTAAGGAAATGTCAAAAGAGTCTGGACCCCAGAAAAGCTTGAAAGAGGTAGCTTTGAGATCAATAAAATCTTTTGGAGTTAACTTCTAGGAGAGGTCACTGCCAGACTTGCTTGAAAAGGAAATGGAGAGAGCCTTGGGCTACTTGTGTACCAGCTCTATGGGGAGGATCTACTCCTTTCATTTCCAGAGCTGTCATAGAAAATCTGAAGAGTTAGAGAATACACAAAGGTTCTTTTGTCTGTACCCAGCAGACAGTGGTAAAAAACAGAGTGGGACATCAGTAAAAGGAGAGCAGGGTACTGGGCTAGCAAGCCCTGTTCTAGTCTGGATCCCCTGCTCCAAGCCCTGGCCCTTCCGGGCTTGAAGCAAAGCCAGAGCTAAGGAAGGGGCTGTATGTGTTTGCTTAGGAAAGGTCACATCAGGCTATCCCAACTTCCAGCTCCCACACTACTCCAGGGCCCCTACCAACAGAGTCCTGCCCTAGGCCACCTGCTGCTGAACCTTTTGCTAACAAAGTCTGTCCGTCCTACCCCTGGGCTCTTCACTGCTTTTTTCCCCTCCTCAGCCCTTTATGGTCTGTGACTCTGGGCCAACTGCCCTCAGTCCTTTCGGGTTTGTGTCCCTGTACCAACCACAGTCAACCCACGATCTGTGCTCTCGTGCCAACCGCCCCAGCCCAAGGTCTGTTCCCCTCTGCCAAACACTCCTAACCTATGGTCTGTGCCTATCACTCTCAGCCACGGTGGGTCTGTGCTTCGTCTGTCCATCAACCTCTCAGTAGCTGTTCTTCACCCCCCTCCCCCGCTGTTTCCCTTAGGATCCCAGCGCTTACCTTGAAAGCAACGTCGTAGAAATCACCGCTGCTGCTAAGGGACGGGCGGCCTGGTAACAGAAGCCCGTTCCTCGGTGCCTTGGGGGCAGGGCCAGGGCCCGGGCTACAGCCGCCCCCTCCGGAGCCCACCGACCCGTTCTCCTTGGCTGTGGGCAAAGAAGAAGCGGGCGCACTCCCCGCCTTACTCTTAGGAGTCTTTTTCCTGGACATCTTGGGTTAGGGGTTCTGGTTCCTAGGGGTCCCCAGGCACGACGTTCACTGCGCTCGGACTCGGGCTCCGGCTGCTCTGTTCCCCAGACGGCGGCGAGCGCCCCGCGGCAGCGCCAGCATCCTCAGCCCGGCGGCGGCGCAGTGCCCAGCGCAGCACAGCGCATCCCCAGCCCGGCCCCGCCCAGAGCCCAGCTGAGCCTAGCCCAGCCCGGCCCAACCCAGCTAAAGCCCCTCTCCCGGCACGCCCCCTGGCCCACCCTGCCTCTGATCTACAAGCCTGGCAGCTACTAAACCCCTGGGCTTCACCACCTCTGCCAGTGGAAGTAAGGAGAGGGCTGAGCCCATGCAAACAACCTCGGGCCGATCTCTGGGAGATGCCCTGGGGAGAAGGATCTCCCGAAGTTGGGGGAGTTTGGGAAACATTGGAGAAAGGGGGGGGGCCCTCCTGCTGTCCACTCGGCGTCTAAACCTCCCCTTCCTTCCCCTCCATCCCAGTCTGATCTTTTGCGGAAGGAACACAAACATAAGTAGACACACGTAGACAGACATACACCAAGGAAAAGGAACACAGCCACAGACATGAACACATGTACAGACAGGCACACATAAACACATTTAATCCAGCTGAACAAATATTAAACACCTCCGATGTGGAAGCCATTTTGCTAGGTGAGAGATGAAACAATTCAATTCAACCAGCACTTATTAGGCTCCTACTACATGCAAAGCACCCACCATGCTAGCGACAAAGGAGTTTATATTCACTTGGGAGGAACGAAGTTCCTGATGGTGTGTAGAAGAGAGAAAATACTCTATTGCAAGTGAAAGTGAATGATATTTGTATAGGAGATAAACAATTCACTAGGATAGATGTATAGGAGAGACCTAAACAAGATATTTGGAGAAATTAGAGAGAGGGGAAGCTTGACTGAGGTAAAAGCTCCTAAGATGGATCTTAAAGTAATAGAAAGATTCCAACAGGTGGAAGGATGGATGTGGAGGGGGGGAGGGGGAAAGGAAGGGGCTGCAGAAACCATTGTAGCCTTATTTCCCACCATTGTGGGGAAGGTTCAGAAGGAGATAGGAATAGGGCAAACAGTCCAGTTCTGCTGGAAAGTAGAATTTGTGAAAGACAATTGTATGAATAATGCTTGGAAAGATAGGTTGGAGTCAAATGGTGGAAGGCCCTGAATGACAGGATGGGGAGAATGCATTCTACAGGCAATGGAGACCATTTGAGCAGGGGCATGTCATGATCAACATTGTATGAAGATCAATCTGGCTGCTCTGTGAAGGATGGATTGGAGGAGGAGACTGGAGGCAAAGGAGGCTGTCACAAATGAAGAGATAGTGTGATGGCTGTTTGAATGGAAAGGATATGGAAGACTCAGTAGGCACTGTGCAGGAAGCATTCAGAGGACTTGGAAACTGGTTGAATGTTGGAGGTAAAGAGAAAAAGGATGAGTCCGGTTTAACAAGGGTTTTGAGCCTTGGTTGTTGACTAGCATGGAGGGTGGGTACCTACCATAAATTTGAAAAGAAAAAAGAAAAGTTGGGCAGAGGGGCAGGTTTTAAGGGAAATGACAAGTTTAGTTTTGGATGCATGGGCTTTGAAGCACCAGAGGGATATACAGATGGAGATGTCCTGTGGGCAATTGGAAAGGCAAGCATGGAGCTTGGGGGTCAAGGCTGGAAATACAGATTTTCACATTCGTGTAGAGGTGTTAATTGAAGCCATGGGAGTTGGTGACTTCAATAAGAGAACTGTTGTAGAGGGAAGGGAAAGGAAGGAAAAAAAGAGAACTGGGATGGGAGGGGAAGAAAGGTTAAAGAAAAGTCTTAGAAAATTCTCTGGTTTAGGAGGTAGAATAATAATGGACAGCAGTAAGGAGACTAGGAACAAGAGAATTAAGAGAATGATTAAAGGAGGGCAGTGTCATAGATGTGAAGGGAGAAGAAAGAATAAGAGAACCATAGATTTAGGGACCTCAGAGGGCATCCATTTTACAGATGAAGAAACTGAGGCCCAGGAAGATTAAATTTAAAAGATTAAAGAGTCACACAAGCCAAAGTGGGATCTGAATCCAGGTCATCTGATATCAGCTCTAGTGCTAGGGGACAGTCAAAATGCCAAGTGCTATAGAAGGAGCATGCAGGATCAAAGGATTTTAGAAATGGAAGGAACCATAAAAACAATATAGTCCAAAGCTCTCATTTTACAGATGAGGAAATTTAGTGCACAAGTCCAGATCCAATGGTCTTTCTACTACATGATCCTACTTTAGTAAAATTAGAAGAAAGGCCATTGGATTTGGCAATCAGCAGTCATTAATGACCCAGGGAGAGCTGCTGGTGGAGTGATTGCGACCAAGGCTAGACTGTAGAGGGTTGAGGAGTGAGGGAGTAATGAGAAAGTGGAGGCAGGTGTAGATGACTTTTTCAAGCAATTTCAAGGGAAAGGGCAGGGACAGGATACCATCCTGTGCTCAAAGGGGCATCAGAGTCAAAGGGGTTATTGGGCTGAAGGAGGTCAAATGGGTTTCTGGAGGAGAAGAAGGCAATAGAGAGGAAAAGACTGAATATACTACCATAGTTATTGGAGAAGAGCCATCAAGGGAGAAGAAGGCTGGGGACTGTGAATTGAGAGAGAAGTAAAGCCAAGCCAGTCACTACTCACAGCAACCAAACCCTGCCTTTGTGGCCAAGGTTGGTGTCTCCAGACCTTCTTCATGTTTTCTCCTTTTCCCTTTTCCTATTTTAGGCTAAGCCACAAAAACCAGCCCCCTCCTTACTTCTGCTACCCTTAAGCTCAGGCTCTGACTTAGGAATTGGATCTCTACATCAGTGTCCCTGAGGATAGCAGGGACGACTATCAATGGCCAGAGACAGATGGAGGGAAGGAATGGATGGATAGTGGGGTTGAGTGGACGGAACCCCCATCCATTGCTCATATGGGGGAGGGGCACGCCCTCAAAGTTGGGGCCTGACATGAAGGAAGGGCCGTTCTCACTGGTACTTGACCTTTCTCTTCCACAGGGTATTAAAGAGCACAGAGGAAGGCTCAATACTTAACAGGATTTTCATAATGAAACTAACTTTCTCTCTTCCCCACCCCCAGCTAGGGCAAGCTTTATCCATGAAAAAGGTTTTTTTCCTCCTCCTCCTCATTCCCTCAGATACCTTCTATTCTCTATATACAGGATATCCAAAAAGTGTTAGTATAATTTTAAGCTTTAAAGCTTAAGACTTTTAGAATACCATATACACACATACACATATGTTATATTATGTACATATATGCATTTATATACACATATAACATATTTAGAATCTATCTTTATGAACATTTCTAGCTTTATAAATCCTAGTTTCATGGTATCATATAGCTGGAAGCAATCTTAGATAGCATATATTCCAACTTCCTTATTATTTATTTTTTAACTTGAAAATTTTATTGATGCTTTTTATTTTTATATCATAGCCATTTCCCCTTAAACTTCATTCCATATGCGACCAAACCCTCTGTTATAACAAAGAAACAGAACTAATAGACAATGACCTAGTCTCACTGGATATACCACATGCCACATCCATAGACTCCCACCTCTTTACTAAGAGGAGGAACTTCTACAATTGGTCATATCCCCAGCTATCCCTATTTCTCTGTGCTTCCTGCAATCCCACTCTACAAGGACACCATAGGGCTCTTGAATGAGGATCCTTCAGGGAATCTGTGGCTAGTGAGGGTGTGGAAAGGAGGACTTTGAAAATGAGGTAGAAGATTTCTCTTTAGGCCCCTGGGCCTGGGTTATATGCCTGTGTGATAGTTTTATTGGGGTCTTCATTCTCATCACTTTCAGGGGGCAAGTGACAGGAGTGAGGGATGATTGTGGGACAGGGAGAGTCCTATGGGTTTTGAACACTTCCTATAGGAAAAGGCTGCCCCCTGGAGTTAGACTGTTAGTCTGTGTTCATCCATCCCTGGCTTCTCCTTCCCCGCCAGCCACTGGTCTGTTCACCCTATATGATGTGTGCGTATATACACACATGTATACTCGTCTCTCTGTATGCACATAGTCTTATGTTGTCACATGGAGGAAGTTACCTATACGGTAACTTACATAGTCACATACAGAGAAATGCATGTGTCCATATGTAATCAGACACATACTTATGAGCATGGAAAAGAGGCAGGGACTTGGAATCAGAGGGCTTAGGCTTGCATCTCATCCCCAGGCAGATCACTTAATTTCTCTGGTTCTCAGTTTCCTAACCTTTCCTCAACTATAAAATGAGAAATTGGCCTAGATGGCCTCTGCTGTCCTTTCCAGCTCTAAAACTAAGATCCTATTAGCCTATGCAGTCACCTACATATACAGTATCAAACATACATATGCATATGTAGCAACATGCATGCACATGACTACAATCTATATACGTACGGTTACATATGTTATCCCACCTGTGTTGTTATATAAACATACATGTCACAGTCAGAGTTCATGCCTGTCTGGCTTCACAATGGACCCCTCCTATTTCCTATCTCACATGATTTCCATCTTCTGGTTCTCACTGAGAGACCACTACCAGGTGTGGCCATGGTCTTCCCTCATCAAAATACACATATAGGGGCAGCTAGGTGGTGCAGTGAATTGAGCACCGGCCCTGGAGTGAGGAGGACCTGAGTTCAAATCTGACCTCAGACACTTAACACAAAAACTAGCCATGTGACCTTGGGCAAGTCACTTAATCCCAATTGCCCTACCTTTTCCCCTCCAAAAAAAAGGAAAAAAAGCAAAAAACAAAAACAAAACAAAAAACCCACACACATATATAGATAGATACAATTGCATGTAGTTATAAACATAACTTCTGACTTCTATGACATGTCCTCATACAATATGTAATCACACACACAACCATATATGGTTTCACAAATACACACAATCATAGACATACAGTCATCACACAGACAAAGAGTGGAATTGGTTGTAGATACTGAGGCTCAGGGCAGATATTTTTGGCACAGGCTAGCTTGCTGGAGGACGTGTGTAGAGAAAGAGATGTTTGCCATTCTCCTAAGAGAGATCTAGCTTTCTTGAAGCAAGAGGTCCCCAAAGTAGACATAAGGCAGGAATTCTTACCAGAAATTCTGCTTCTGGGGTTAACCTTGGATAATCCAGGTATTAGAGAAAGAAAAAAGTATCTACTCTGATTGATATTCCAGAATGGGCATTTTAATGAAATGCCTATGGCAACTGATGCTAAGCTTCTTACCTCCTTGGGCTCAGTGTTCCATTCTGAAGACTGTACTTCATCCAGCTTTCCTTATGAGAAGTGCAGGCAAGACTCTCTGAGAGGCCAGGATCTAGTTCTCAGGGATAAGGCAGCTCTAAATGAGACTAACTATTCACTCCTAAATAATGGCTCAGCCACTGGGGGAAAAGTCCCTGCTGAAGCCCTACATCTTACCCATCCCTTCCTTTTGCTCTGGGATAGGAACGGTGGATTGTATTTTACAGTTCTTCCTCACTATTACACTGCTGGGTGTAACCAGTCTCCCTAACATCTCTGTGGAAGAAGAGATGTCAGTCAGGCTGGGCTATCTGGCTTCCCCCAAACTCATTGGAACCCTAGGTCACATTGAAGTCCACGGCCACATGGTGGCACCATGTAGCTAATATGTCACTGGCTCCAGATTTCCAGATTTCACCACTGGATCCGTGGTCATAGTCAGAATTCTTATCTGTCCAGTTTAACAATGGATCCCCTCCCATTTCCTCATGTCACATGATTTTTATCTTTTGCTTCTTAAGGATAGACCATCCCCAAGTGTGGCCATGGTCTTCCCTCATCAAAACCAGTGAGAACTCTTTAGATATGGCTAGGGTCAGCTCTCCCACCTCTTCCTCTACCCCCTCAGAAGCTCATTTCTGACTCCCCTTTCTCTCAGGTACAAAATTTAGCAGTACTCCCCTCCCCACAACATGCCTTCCAGTCTCTGAGGAAGGACTATCTTTCCATCTTGTCAGGGTCAATACCTGACATGTGACCTTCTTTGTCTCCTCTAGGATTTTGGTCCCAATCTTTCTTCTTCTTGTCATCTTTTCTCTTCTCTCATCTTTAATCTTTCCTTATTCACAGGCTTGTTCTAGGATGCCTACAAACATGTCCAGCTCTATCTATCCTTCCAACACATCCACCAGATCCTGCCATCCCCTGAAACTATCATCCTACATCTTCTCTCCCTTTCACAGCCACATTCCTAGAAGGAACCCATCCTCTGTCTGCCCTTGTTGCCTTCATTTCCTCACTTCCTACTCACTTTTCAATCTCTTGCAATCTGTCTTCCAACCCTACCACTCTTCTGAAACTGCTCTTTTCATTGTTACCAATTAACTAAATCCAATGGCCTTTTTTCCAGTCTTCTTGACCCCTCTATAGCTGTTTCCACTGTTAAACAGCCCCTCCTCCTTCTCTCTCCCTCCCTCTCAGATCTCTCTCTCTCTTCTCTCTTGCTTTCTCCCTCCTCTCTCTTCTTCTTCTTCTTCTTCTCCTCCTCCTCTTCCTCTTCCTCCTCCTCCTTCTTCTCTTCCTCCTTCTCCTTCTCCTTCTTCTTCTTCTCCTTCTCCTTCTTCTTCTCCTTCTTCTTCTTCTTCTCCTTCTTCTTCTTCTTCTCGTTCTTCTTCTTCTTTTTCTTCTTCTCTGTCTCTGTCCCTGTCTCTGTCTCTGTCTCTGTGTCTCTCGACTTCTATGACAATGATCTCTCTTGCTTCTGCTCTTACTTGTCTGACTTCTCAGTCTCTTTTGTTGGATGATCATCTAACTTTTACCACCAAGCATGGTAGTTTTCCAAGGCTTTGTCCTGAATTCTACCCTTCTTATACTCTAAATGATTTTAACAACTCCTAGGGTTTCAATTAACATCTCTGTTCATTAGACCCACTAATCTATATATCTAACCCTAATCAAACTCCTAAATTCCAATGCCACATCACCAACATATCTAAAATGAAACTTATTATCTTCTCCCCTTAACCCATCCTTCATTTAAACTTCCCTATTTCTGTGTAGGATACCATCATCTTTTTCGTCATCTAGTCATAACTTTGGAGCCATCCTTATCTCTTCCCTCTCCCTCACATAGTGGTGTGCTGGTAAATGTTTAACAACCAGCTCAGTACATAAGGTGACAACCAACTTTGATAGACTGGACTCTTCTCAGAAATGCAAGGTTATAAGACAACTCCAAAAGACTCATGATAGAAGGAGATGTCTACATTCAGAGAAAGATCTAGAAAGAACAGAGTTTAAATGCATACTGAGGCAAACTACCTGCTCTCTTTCTTTTTCTTGTTTGGGTTTTTTTCCTCTTTCCCATTGTTCATTCCATCAGTTACAACCCTTCTATACAACCAGACTAATGTCCAGTGTGAAAGTATTTGCAGATCCTATACTTGATTGCATGCCGACATGGAGCGGGGTGAAGGGGGAAGGAAGGGAGAAAATTTGAAACTCAAGGGATTGTGGAACTGAATCTTGTAAACTAAAAGTGCACAAACAAATCAATAAAAAAAAATAATGAAAAGAAGAGAAAAGGATAGTTTCCAAGAAATCTGGGAAGACTTTATGAACCATCGAAGAATGAAGTGAACAATTTATACGGTAACAACATCATAAAGACAAATAATTTTGAATGATTTAAAAATTCTGATCAATGCAATAACTTAGCAGAATGCCAAAGATGAAGAATGCTACCCCCTGACAGAAGAGTGATGGACTCAAGATATAGAAGAGGACACACATTTTTGGACATGTTTGCACTTGGCCAATGTGAAAATTTGTTTTTGCTTGATTGTGGATATTTGTTACATTGGTATTATTTTTCTTCCCCCTGCCCTCCATGGGATGGTAAGGGGGCAATGGGAGGGAGAGAAAATAAATGCTTGTTAATTAAAATTTTTAAAAACAAACAAAAGTACATAGGACACACTTTTAAGTTTAATCTGCATTATTAATGTTTTCCTTCTCACTTAAGTCTAGATAATCAACAAAACAATAAATCAAAACCTGATTTATAACATTTTCCAATTTCCAAGATGTAAGCGCTCATACTGAAAATGTAGCAATCAGCTTTTACAAATTGATTAGAGCTGGTTCTTTCCCCATCTTGACACATTCAACCATTTGAAAAGTCCTTTCATCTCTACCTCTACAACAGTTTTTGGATCTGTCCCCCTTTCTCCTCTTCTGTCCTTTATCACATCTTAGCTGGGCTACTGTAATAACTGCCTCATTTGTCTTTCTGATTCCAGTCTCTCCTCTCCAATTCATCCTCCACACTGCTACCCAAATTATTTCTGAAACACAGTTCTGACCGTGTCAGTTTCCTGCTTAGAAATAGTCAATGGCTCCCTATTACTTCTAGGACAAAAGACAAACACTTTGGCCTGGCATTTAAATCCTTCCACAGTATGGCTCCCACCACTAGTCAGAGTTAAGTGACTTGCCCAAGCTTACATAGCTGGTAAATGTCGGGTGTCTGAGGTCAAATTTGAACACAGACCCTTCTGACTCCAGGGCTGGTGCTCTGTTCACTGTGCCACTGAGCTGCCCCCTACCTACCTTTCCAGACATTTTTTAATACTTCCCTTTATGTACTCTATGTTCCTGCCAAACTGGTTTACTAGCTGTTCCCTGGATTCAACATTCTATCTGCCGCCTTCATACTCTTGCATAAGCCAGGTCCCATACCCTTCTCATCTTCATTTCATTGATTTTTCACATCCCCTTAGGTAATAGTGCCATTTTCCTCTTTAAACTGCTATGTATTAATCTCTATATAGGCCTCATCCCCTAGAAGCAGCTAGGTAGCTCTGGGCCTGGAATCAGGAAGACCTGAGTTCAAATCCAGCCTCAGACACTTATTAGTTGTGTGGTCCTGGGCAAATCATTTAACTTCTGTCTGTCTCCATTTTCTCAGCTATAAAATGCAGATAATAATAGCACCTACCTTACAGGGTCACTGTGAGGATCCAATGAATTAATATTTGTAAAGCACTTAGTACAGTGCTTATGTACATTTAATATATGGTAGGTTCTTAATAAATGCTGATTTCCTTCCTTTCTTCCCCAGTGAGCTCCTTGAGGGAAGGGATAATTTCTTGGTTTTTCAAAAATTTTGTTTTACTTTTGTGTCCTTGGGCCATAGCACAGTGCTTCATATATAGTAGACTCTTGATACATGTTCATTTAAATGATTAAATTAATGCCTATGAGATCACAGAGCATGTTAAAAACCCACTTATTCTCAAAGTAGGTCTGACAGTCCCTAAGCCTGTGGTGGGGGTGGGGTGGTGGGGGGTGGGGTAAGTCTAAGCAATCCCCTCCCTCAGACTTCGACCAACACTAATTAACTACTTCTCCAGCTTTATTTCTTCCAATTATGATCATGAAGAAAGGCCATACAGAGCAACCAGCAGAGAAAGAAGAGGCAATGATGACTCAAGAAAGTTCAGATAAGCGACCACTGTACGGGGGTCATGTTAATGGGTTCTGAGAAATCTGAAGTCGCTGAAATCTGATTCTCCTGTCTGGGGGTCTGGGGCCTCTGAATCTCCTTCAGGCCTCTTCTTTCTCCCTTGCCTTGAAACCCCTGAGGTTATTGGACTTCAGTCTGGCTCCCCCTCCCCACTTGAAGATGATTCTCATTGAGGGCTCGGGAGGTTACCGTGTCTCCCCAGTCTCCCATTTTCAGTCTTCCTGACCTGAGCAAATTGGAGGAAAAAAAGAAAGGGCCGGGGAGCAACAATAGATGTCTGAGAGGGGTCCAGACCTCAGGGCTCAGAATTTACCCCCTCCCCTATGTCCCTGCCTGGCATCACCTACCTTTAGAGTATCCATCGTGGCAGCTGGACTATTCCCCCCACCAGAGAGTCGTTCGTCACCTTGGCCCCAGGTCCCTGGGCTCTCCATGAGTACCTGACAGTCTTAGCTCCAGAGCTGCCTGTGGGAGCAGCCACAGGAACGTCTGGGCAGGCACTGAGGGCAGCAGCACAAGGGTGGCTCCAGGCTGCTGCTGGGGAGGAGGGGGAGGGTTGAGGGGGCGGCGCAGGAAAGAGAGGAGAAGGGAAACTGGGAGGTTTGACTGGGGAGGAGGGAAGGAAGGTGGACTGAGGGAAAGCAAGGAGATAAGGGGTAAAGAAGAGAGTCAAGTAGAGGAGCTGAGTAGGGGCTCTTGGGGGAGATGTGTTGTTGTCTCATGTACATTGCATATGAGTGAGCCCCATATGGGATGGGCACTAGGGAAGTCCTAGAGCTGGGAATAAGGGCCCAGGTGTCCAGATTGAGGACTGTTGAGCTGTGGTCCAATTGGTCCTGCTGAGCTCACCCCTGACCCAATAAGGTTCCTTGGTGCCCTCTCCCTTCTCCCACCTTGGACTACATCCGACCCCTCCCCTCCCCTCCAGTGTTTCCAGATGGCATGCGTTGGCTTCCAGAAGGGACCAGGGGCATTGATTGCCAAGCAAAGATGGTGCCAAATCTCTCTCTCTGCTGGCAGGCAAGCACCTACTTTCCTCTCCCAATTCTGGAGAGCATGATGTTCCTGCTATCAGATTGAAGACACTCTCTCCCAGAACCTGGAAAAGGGTCCTTACTGGTTGGTGGGGCAGTGTCAGAAATCTTGCTGTTAAGACAGCATGAGACAGGACTTCAATGGATCCAAGATCTCATTAATGCATGTGCTTCTTCCAGGTTTAAATCATAACCAATCTACACCAGCTCATCATAACCCATCTATACTAGTTCATCAGTTTTTGTCCATGTCCTCTTATAGAGGGTACCAGAAAGCCCTTGCTTGTAGAAGATACTTAAGAAATGTGTGTTGAATTAAACTGGATAGGACAGAAAGGGAATCCCAGCTCTTGCCATAGATCTGACCATGGATCCCCAGCCTTGTTAGCCATTTCTGACACAGCAAGGATATAGAGTTTATAATGAGGGAGGTAAAAGGTTACTAGGTCCTCTGCCCTGGTTGGACCACAGCTAGAATATTGTGCAGCTCAGATTTCCCATCTCAGGATGGAATCTGATAAGTATTAGGAGGGGGACAACCAGGAGAATGAAACCCTCTCAAACAAAAATCAATTGAAGCCAATAGCATTTAACCTGGAAAACACTGGTGTAATCAATGATTCTCCTCTATCTCTTCCCACATTCAGCTTGTCATGTTAACAACGTGTTGTCAAGTCATGTCAACAATGCCTTCCCCATATCTCTTGAATCCATTCTCTTTTCCATTCCCATTACTGCTACCCTAACCTGAGCTTTCATTTTCACTTTTCTAGGCCATTGTAATAGTCTTTTCATAGGTGCCCTTGCTTTCCAGTCTCTTCTTCAGTACCATTCTGCACAGGCTTCTAGAGTAATCTTCCTTATGGATAAGCCTGTTCTTTTCTGGTCTCAAAACTCTCCAATGGCTCCCTACTGTCTACTGGGAAAAAAAATCCAATCTCCTTTGCCTGGTATGATCTGAGTCTACCTTTCCAGCTTTATCTCCTACTTTCCAAGGAATACGCATATTCTTTGTTCTGGCCAAACTGGACTCCCTGTCATCCCACACATATCCTAGTCTCATGCCTACCTGTCTTTACATATGCCATTTTCCAGGACTGGGATGCCCTGCTTCTTTCCATTGCCAAATGTCAAAATCCTACCAATTCTTCAAGTCCTAGGTCAAATACCATTTCTTCAATGTAGTCTTCTCTTACCTCCTCCTCTCTCCTCCATTTGACAATAATCTTTCCCTCATTGGACCTTAACTAGCACTACATTATTCTCTTAAATTATATTTATTTCTCTATCACTATACCTACAGAAATATTTGTTTATAAAACCCTCTATGGGAAAGGATTATATTTTTTTCTAAATCTTATATCTCTCCTGGCACCTAGCACAGTGCTCTGTATACAGTAGGAACTTAATAAGTATTTATTGAATTAAATTGAAGAACAAGGCCAATGCAAAAATTTGTTTTGCATGTCTAGACATATTTGTAATGACTTTTCTTTTCCTTTCCTTCTCCATGCGGAGGTTAGGAGGTAGGAGAAGGGAAATGTGACAGAGGCCTTCTTCATTATGAAAGTGGTAATATGACTCTCACCATGGGAAGACATAAGTCACAGATGAGGTCTACTTTAATAGGACAGTTCCCCACAGGGCCAAGACCAGGGTGTCCTGGTCGAATCAACAGATAGAATGCAAACTGAATCTCTGGAAGGGACTGTTAATTCAAGTGGTAGGACCAGAGGCTTTAGAGCTAGAAGAAAGCTTGGCAATCGTCTAGTCTGGGGGTTCTTCATCATTTTTTGTTGCCCTGGAACCCTTGAAGGGTTGTGCTGGAGTCAGTTTGAACAGGTATCCAAGAGTTGATTGTTATGAATACAAAAGAACTAGAAGAACCTTAGAGACCATCTAGGCAAGTCATCTTATGGATGAGAAAAATGTAGCCCATAGTGTAGGTAGGACCTAGATTAGAATTCAGGTCTCTTATCTCTAAGGTCAGGGCTCCTTTCCTTGTTCCAAAGCTACATTTATGCTTCCTTAGGGGGAAAAGTAAAAACTGTCTGAACACAAATTCTGTTCCAGGGCCATGGGCAAAATGGGGATATTGTGGTATGGTAGAAAAAGCATCAGACTTGGAGGCAAGAGATCAGTGCTGACCCTTAATATGTGACCATTGTCAAATCATTCCTTTTCTGAGGCTTAGCTTCCTCTCCTATAGAAACAGGATAGTAAGATTTATGCTATCTACTTGACAGATTTGTGATTTAAAAAGCTTAAAGTGTCATAGAGCTGTAAGCCATTGCTATTATTTACATTATGCTTAATAAATGCTTAATGTGCTTAACAAATGCATCTTTAATTTTGCTTTTCTGTTGTCTGGAAGGGACTCTCACAATTAGCTAAGAATCAGGGAAAATAAATTTTAGGGAACTTAGCAACATGGTAATTGTAATTTTCACTTACAATGAAAATTCCATTTTCTTTCAATAAATTTTATTGGATACTTGCTAGGTGTGAAGCCCTGTGTTCTGGGCACTGACCCAGAGATAGAGAAGATTGAGCCTTTCTTTCTACAGTTAAGGAAATTGAGTCTATAGAAAAGTTACAATGCATTGCAATTAAATCGTCATCCCCCTTTCCTCTCATTCTCTCTCTCCCTCTCTCTCTCTCTCTCTCTCTCTCTCTCTCTCTCTCTCTCTCTCTCTGCTTTTTGGAGGGGGGAGGCAGGGTAATTGGGCTTAAGTGACTTACCCAAGATCACACAGCTAGTAAGTGTTAAGTGTCTGAGGCTGATTTTGAACTTGGGTCCTCCTGATTCCAGGGCCAGTGCTCTATTCACTGCGCCACCTAGCCATCCCTCTTCTCTTTCTTTTTCAGCTAATTAATTATTTATTTTTTAAAATTTATTTTTTACTTTTGGTTTACAACATTCAATTCTACAGTCCCTTGAATTTCAAATTTTCTCCCCCTCCCTCTTCTCCCACCTCATCCTCCCCCATAGTGGCATGCAATCAAATATAGGATCTACAAATACCTTCACATTAAACATTAATCAAGTTGTAAAGAAGGATTATAACCAATGGACTGAACAATGAGAAAGAAGAAACAAAACAAAACAAAAGAGAGAGAGAGAGCAAGTAGTTTGTTTCAATCTGCATTCAGACTCTATAGCTCTTTCTCTGGATGTGGATATCTCTTTCCATCATGAGTCTTTTGGAGCTGTCTTATAACCTTGCATTGCTGAGAGGAGCCCAGTCTATCAAAGTTAGTCATCACAGATACGATGTGTCTGTAATTGTGTACAAAGTTCTCCTGGTTCTGCTCTCCTCACTCAGCATCAGTTTATATAAGTCTCTCCAATTTATTATGAAGTCCATCCATTCCTCATTTCTTATAGCATAATGATATCCCATTACATTCACATACCACAACATGTTTAGCCATTCCCCAACTGATGGGCATCCCCTTGATTTCCAATACTTTGCCACCACAAAAAGAGCTGCTATAAATATTTTTGTACATATGGGTCCTTTTCCCACTTCTATGATCTCTTTGGGATACAGCCCTAGAAGTGGTATTGCTGGGTCAAAGGGTATGCACTTATTTATAGCCCTTTGGGCATAGTTCTAGACTGCTCTCCAGAATGGTTGAATCAGTTCACAACTCCACCAACAATGCATTAGTGTTCCAAATTTTCCACATCCTCTCCAGAATTTATCATTTTCCTGTTTTGTCATCTTAGCCAATCTGGCTGATGAGATGTGGTACCTCAGAGTTGTTTTGATTTGCATTTCTCTAATCA
>CM053590.1:102130620-102209721 GCA_028646515.1 Pseudochirops corinnae
TCCTCTGAAAATTGCCTGTTTATATCCTTTGACCATTTATCAATTGGGGAATGATTTGTATTCTTATAGATTTGACTCAGTTCTCTGTATAATTTAGAAATGAGGCCTCTATCAGAGACACTAGTCTTTCTCAATTTCCCATTTCCCTCTTAATCTTGGTTACATTGGCTTTATTTGTACAGAAACTTTTCAATTTAACGTAATCAAAGTTATCTATTTTGCATTTCATAATGCTCTCTAACTCTTGTTTGGTCATAAAATCTTCCCTTCTCCATAAATCTGACAGGTAAACTATTCCTTGCTCTCTCTCTTTTTTAATTAAAAAATGATTTTATTTTCAGTTCCAAATTTTCTCCCTCCCTTCACCCTATTCCCCATCCATTCAGAAGGCAAGAAATACTGCACTCTTTTCTTTTTTTCATTTTTTGCTTTAAACATTAAAAGTAAAAAAAACCAAACAAACATTTGAGGCAACAAAAAGGCCTTGTGCTTACAAGGGTTTGGAAATTGAGAGACTCTCTGAGTCATAGTAAATAACAGGTATTTGCTGACCCAGATACCCAGACAGAACTTCCCACAAATTCCACCCACTGCCTCCACTCCCAGCTTACTTATATTTCTAGCAAGCTGCTATGGAAGCTAATACCACTACCCCGGCATGGAGGCTGCATTCAGACATACAAGTACCCTGGAGAGATCCCTTATCCTATGGCAAACCAACTCCCAGCTCCTACTCACCTTTATCCTATGATTTAATCACCTCTTGCTAAGATAAAAATCTTATTCATCTGAATATCTATCTCCTATCTATCTCTTCTTCCACAGTCCATGTTTAGGAAAGGGAGGCAAGATGGTGGAGTAAGGCAGGAACTTGCCTGAATTCTCCCAAACTCACCTCCGCCAAACAACTGTAAAATAATGCCTCAAAATGAATTTTGGAGTGTCAGAGTCAACAAATGGATGGGTTAAAGCAACTTTCCAGCCCAAGACAACTTAGAAGGTCATCAGGAAAGGTTTGTCTCACTGGAGCAAAAGGGAAATATAGCCCAGTGCAGGCAGCATCCAGGCAAACCAGCGGCAAAGCCTTGCAGCTCCATGCAAGAAGCTTGGGACAGTGCCTCCTCCACCAAAGGAAAAGAACACAACTTTAACATAAAGTCAAAAATTATGAAATAGGCTGAAAAAATGAGGTGAAAAAAGACCTGATCTTAGAAAATTACTATGGTGACAGGGAAGATCAAAACATAAATTCAGAAGAGCACAACAATGTCTAAGCACCTACATGTGAAGCCTCAAAGGAAAAAGTGAATTGGTATCAGGCTCAAAAAGAATTCCTGCAAGAACTCAAAAAGGTTTTTAAAAATCAGATAAGAGAGATAGAATAAAAATTGGGGGAACAAATGAGAGTAATGAGAGAGAATAATTTAAAAAATAGTCAACAACTTGGTAAAGGCAATACAAAAAACGGGAAAAGATGCACAATTCATGTCCTTCCCTGCCTTTTTATTCCATTCTAGAATACCCACTCTTGTCAACAAACTTCCATTTATCTTACATCTATTTTTCCTCACACTTATTCATTTTCTGGTATGAACAGAAACCTAGATCACTCTAGAAAATGCTGTCTCCCTGGGTGCTCCTTCTCTCATACCCCATGAAATGCTGGGTCAGAAGGAGCAGGTATATTCTTTGTTTCTCACTTATGCTTCCAGAATATTCCTTTGTCACCATCACTCAGCAATTTCCTGTCTTTTGAAGTTCATCCCATCCCTCTATATCATCTGGTCCAGATCCTTGTTATATCCACCTGCCAACCTCCAAGTCATTCTCCCTCCTTTGACAAGTTCTATCATTAGCTCACATTCTTCTCTCCCCCAACCACTGCCCTCCTACGTGGGACTTCAGTATACATTCTGATGTCTACTTGACACCTGGCCATACAGTTTATTAAGCTCCTCAATTATCATGTCCTATATCTTTACTCAACCTAAAACATGTGAGGGGATGATCACATCTTAATTCTTACCATCTTGCCCCATAACTATGCTGCCCCCCTATGATCTTGAACTCAAAATCCTTCTTTTTGATCATAACAGCTTTCTATCTTTCTCTTATTATTCCTAAATTTATACTTCCTCACTTCAAACTTCATATTCTACAGATCTACATGTTCTAGTCTGTCCACCCTGATATGGCTTCTCTTTCCTTCCTTCACAATCTTGGACTTCTGGCTAACCAGTTCAACCATTTTTGTTATCTTTGACCTTCTATTCTCTACCCTTGAAAACCTTATCTACTTATCCTACCACTATTCATACCTTGCAAATTCCAGACCCTGAGTGCTGTTCCCACCATCTGCCTTCTTTGTTTCTACTCTCAAGATGCTGAATGCTGCTGGAGATGTTCGTGCAACCCCGATGAGGCCAGTCCTCTAACCACTACACCCCATTGTCTGCTGTAAATTGTTTTCTAATCTCAATTAGGCCATCACTGCTACATGGCAGTCTTTATTTTCCTCTGCTTCACTCTTCATCACATTCCACACAGAGTCTATTCTAAAGTCTTCCTTCCTTCCTCATGCTTCCTAAACTACTACTTACCCCTCCCTTTCAGTAAAGGATCTTATCTTTGCTTTATTGACAAAATTATGTATGTTTGTTCTTCTGGTTCTGTTTTCTTCACTTTGTATTAGTTCATACAAGTCTCCTATATTTCCCTAAATTTCTCCTATCTAGTTATCATTTGGGGGTGGTGTGGTGGTGGTGGTAATGGTATTCAAACCTAAAATTTCATTAGTTTAAAGAACTCCAGGTGTGGAAATTCCCTCCATTGCTACAGATCAGCCCCTTGTCTATAACTGATCCTCTTGGAGAGGTGCCTAGTAAACTGAGAGGCTTAATGACTTATATATGGTCACACAACTAGTATGTATCAGAGACAGGACTTTAACTCAGTTTTTCCTGACTTTAAGACCAGTTTTTTAACCATTACACCCCATTGTCTCCACATCATAGTGAGATTATATTCTAAAACATTCATATACTGTAATTTATTTAGCTGTGATCCACTCATTGCTTCCAGTTATTTGCTACTACAAAAAAGTGCTGCTATGAATATTTTGTCATACGTAGGACATTTCTGACATTGACCTCTTTGGGGGTTGTAGGTATCTCTTGGTCAAAGGATTCAAATGGCATATAAACTTTTTTTTTCAAATAATTACAAATTGTTTTTCAGGATGACTGAATCAGCTCACTCTTCTACCAGCAGTGGAATATGTGCCTGTCTTCCCACAAACTCTCTCCCACCCAACATTGACTGTTTCCATGTAATAGGATTTTAATGCTTCTGGACTATCTTCTTTACCTCTGTTCCATAAAATAGTGGACTCCCTCATTTCTCCTCTCTATATTATAAAGGCCATGAGGAAAAGGATTATATTATATCTAGCCTTATATCATCTACTCATATCTCCCCCAACATTCCTAACTGCTCTGTATACCGTTAAGTCAATAAGTTATATGGTATTTACCTGTGGACTTGTCATCTCCACTGTGTACTTATCTCTCCATCTAGATGGTAAACTCCTCAAGGTCAGGCACCTTGTCCAGTTTAATGTCTTTCTCAGTACCCTATATTGCACATAGGGGGTTCTTTAGTTTGACTCAAGAGATGGAAATTCATTTTCATGTCAATCTCTAATAAACCCTCTGGGGCACAATCTTGACCTTCATCATTTCCTAAGGGCTGCTCCTTCTTTGTTTCTAGATAAGCCCCTAACTCAGCCTGGCAATTCAAAGTCAGGGAACAGTACCTGTGAGACCTAATGAGGAGGCAGAGCTGAGTCACTATAATTAGTGTGTGACTAATCAGCCTTTAAAGCTTGCTGGGATAGAAATGACATGGTTTTGGTATCCTGCTGAAGCCTGATGAACCCTTTCTTTGGTAATCCCTTAAGCAGAGGAAATGGGTTAGAGGAAAGAAGTTGGGTCCCCAGGTAAGGGGCTGCCATGACCCCAATTGAGTTTATAACCACTGGAAACAGGAAGAGTCTGAAATATTGAGTTCTGCCAGCAGTTTCCTTTTGACCAGTGACCTTAAAACTCATCTTGTACAATTGTTAAAAGTTTAAAACACTAATGCCCAACTAACCTTTGAGTTAGATTCAGTCGAAGGGTCACATTTGAGGATCTAGAGGGCCACATGTGGCCTCAAGGCTGAAGGTTCCCCACCCCTGCATCTATTTCCACCTACTTTATTTTTTTGATCAAGCCTGTGATTGAAAGTTTATTATTAAGACCCTCCAAAATTGAAATGTTAATTAGGAAATACTACTAGAATATCATTTTTATAGGGATGTAGTACCTTGTGCATCAATAGAGGTTTTCAAGCAAAAGGTAGATATGTTTGGTATGCTGTAGAAGAGGTTTTTTTTTCAGGTCTGGCTTGGGATAGATGTTCACCAAGATCTATCTCTGAAATTCTGTAAGTCTATGAATTTATCACTATTGGAGATGTCCCTTCCCCACTAAAACCTTTCTCTCATGGAGAATGAGCAGCTGTATAATTTATTACATCAGGGTTCTTAACCTTTTTGGTGTCAGAGACTCCATTGGCAGTCTGGTGAAACTTATGAACCCTTTTTCGGAAGAATGTTTTTAAATAATTGAAGAAAATACCAATCTTCAGTTAGAGATTATTGAAAATAAAGATGTATTTTTTTTTCCTGCCCAGGTTCACAGAACCAGTGAAATCTATTCACAGACACCATGAAATTTCATAGACCTCAATTAAGAACTCTTGACTCAGAAAGTAGTTTGGAGACAGGAAGAGCTTAGGCAACTTGCTTAGGATCTAATAAGTGTCAGAGGCAGGACTGAAACTCAAATCTTCCTGATTTTAAAGTCAGCCCTTTATTCATTTGCCCAGGCATTTGCCCAGGCCCACCTTCTCCTTGCATTTAAGTATTTCAAAAGGTCTGATTTTTTTCTCCTCATTGTGGGTACCCTTTCCATTGACAACAATGATTTGCTGTGCCCCCAAATGTTTCTCATTAAGAGGTAGTGGCCAACCTTCTACCCAAGAACCTCTCTGACTTGAGCTAAACTTGTCCATTTGTCACTGGATCCTTACTGGGAACCTTTCTAGCTTGGTAGGACCTGCCGGACATCGAACTTCACTACTAGAACCTTAGAATCAAAGTTACCTCGGCCACTAGGAGGCAGCAGAGCAGGACTTTATTGGAGGCTATTTTGTACCATTTTTTCTTCACAAAGATTTATTAATCCAATTACGTATGCTGGGGTTTGAGGGCGGGGTGGGGGGGGGACGACACAAGGAGATGACAAAGAACCACAAAATAAAATTGAGAAGATTGCAAGTGCTTTATTGACTGTGGGTGGTAGGTCTAAGGTCCCTGCTCTTACCCTTGCTGGAATGTGGATTTTTTATCCACCTCTCTGACCTACCCACCAGCTTCTCCCTAGCTGAGCTGAGACTGCCCTCCTGTCTTCTTGATATTATTCTATTATTCACACACTTGTCCCCACTGGAGGTCTGAATTCTCAGCTCTTGTTTCACCCTCCGGCAGCTTCCTAATCACAAGTCAATTAACCAGCGCCTCAAGGGACAAGTGCAGTTTATGGGCTGACTGAGCAGCAGTCTGGCAGTGAATCAGACAGGATCTTAAATATAGGAAGAAGGGAAAAGTAGCTATGCCTGGGCATGGGTATCTGTCTTATGGCTCCTTGTCAGTTTCCTTTGCTGGATCTTCATCACATCCTGGCCCCCATGTGTGGGTGTGCCCCAGGGCTCTGTCCTAGGTCTCCACTGCTATCTGGCTTTACTCTCTTTGGGTGATCTCATCAGCTCCCGTGGGATTAATTATAATTTCTATGCATATGATTCTCAAATCAGCAAGTATAGCCCTCATTTCTCTGTAGCTGACTCTGTAGCTGACTCCAACTGCCTGCTGGATATCTCTACCTAGATGTCCCACTGGCATCTCAAAACTCGGTATTTCAGAACCGAACTTAATCCTCTTTCTCCTAAACCCACCTCTCTTTCTAACAACCTAGTTTTGTTTAGGGTACTATCATTCTTCCCTCTTACCCATATCCCCAGCTTTGACTCTTTATCATCTCTCATTTAGATATACCAATCCAATCAATTGCAAAGATTTGTGAATAGGAGTTCTAGGGGAGGCGGCAACAAAAGAAAAGAGTGTCTTTGAATAATTTTTTTTAAAGCATAGAAGAGATCAAAAGCAAGTCTAGAGAAAAAAAACCCCCACACACAGATAGGCAGGATAACCTGGAAAACTGCATGTGCCATTTATTATTTACTTAAAAGAAAATAAGAAAAAATTTAAATTAAATTAAATTAAAACTTACTTAAAAGAGTAAAAGGAAAAACTAGACGTATGTAACAGGGACCCACAGTTTCATGACATATCCTCTTTTTTTGGTTCTAACTGTGTATATGGAGATGCTTGTTCGGTTTGGTGTCTGAAATTCAGAATTAAATTAAAAAAAAAAAAGAGAATAGATCTAACTATCTTACTCATCTGCTCAGGAAATTTCAGTGATTCCTTATTGCTTTTGGTACAAAATACAAACTCCTCTATTTGACATTTAAAGCCCTCTACAACCTGGTTTCTACCTTATCTTCCTCAACTGATTTTATATTATATTCCTTCATGCACTGTAACTTATCAGCCAGTTTTCTAGAAATCAATCTACTTGTTCTTCTCTGTATGTGACATTCTCTCTCACTTCCTTACCTAGTTTTTAAAAATTCAGTTGAAAACAATTATTGAGTGACTGCTGTGTATAAGGTAGTGTCATATGAGATATAAAAATAAACAATTTTGACATAGAATGGAGCCATGAGTCCATTGATATGGATACTCCCTCCAGTGGTACAGATTGCAACCTATCTGCTCTTTCCTATCCTGTGCTAACTCTTATCCATATCTTTCCATTAAACCTCCATGGGAGCCTACCCAAAGTGCTAGAGACCATTCTATAGGACATTCCCTTCCTTTTCACATATGTGTGTGTGTGTGTGTGTGTGTGTGTGTGAGATCAACCTGAGATTGATTCAGTACTTAGATATGCCAAACAGATCCATTATTATGACTTTAGTATGTATTCGTGAATATGTCTCATGCTTTCATGAGTAAGTAGTCTGCTGGCAACCTTCCCTTCTTTGTTGGTTACTAATCATGAGTATGCCTACCATATCAATTTCTAGCACCAATTTAATCTAATTTATTGAATCAAATAAAAGAGAAATAAAAATTTAATTTTCTAATTTAGTGAATCAAATAAAAGCAAAGTGTTCAATTCAATGTATTAAATTGAGGTCAAAATGAGGTAACATGCAACTAATAAAATTCAGCCATAATCCAAATGAGTGCTATTCTACTCAGTAAGTGCCAACATTTATTATTATTGAAAGATATGTCAAGATATTTCCATAAATTATTATGTTGTGGTTAACTATTTCCTTTACTATATCAGAATGATCAAATATTCAATTTGTTTGCTGGTGTAGCAGAGGGGACAGCATTTATTAGATAATTCCTCTTTAGATTAGATGAAGCTCTCAATAAGCTTCTCTAAAGCCTTGATCTCTTTTCTTCCCCTCCTAAGCTTTCAGCTTTCCAGAAAAGCCATCTCCATTCACTAGCTCTACATCTCCTCTCATGCCTCAATCCTTTGCAATCTGGCTTCTGGCCTCTTCAGGCAACTGAGAGTGCTCCCTCCAAAGTTACCAACAATTGCTTAATTATGTGGTCCCATGGCCTTTTCAGTCCTCATCTTTCTTAACTTATCTGATGCATTTGCCACTGTTGACAATCCCCTTATCCTGTATATTCTTTTTTTCTCTGGGTTTTCCCCTACCTGTCTGATTGATCTTCCCATATCTCCTTTGTTGGCTCATAATTCATAAGATGCTCCTTAAGATGCATTATAAGTGTTCCCCAAGGTTCTGTCCTAGGCCCTCTTCTCTATACTCTGCTTTATCAACTTTATCAGGTCCCATGGGTTTTTCTATCGCCTCTAAGCAAATGACTCACAGATTTATATACCCTATCCCAGTTTCTTCCTTGAGTTTCAGGCCCATATTACCTAGGAAAAGCAGTCTACCTTCACTGCCTCTTGAACACTGCCAATTGGACATTCAAATTGGAAGTCCCAGAGATACCTCAAACTCAACATGTCAAGGACAGATCTTTACCTTTTCCAAAAAACTTCTTTCCCAAATTTCCTGTGTCTGTTAAAGGCACCACATCCTTCTAGTCTCCCAAGGTTCATAACTTTGGATCCTGGACTCCTCACTCTACCTTACTCTACACATCCAATTAATTGCCAGATCTTTTTATTTTTACCTCCATAAAATCTCTCAGATATGACCCCCTCTCCATATTCACACAACTGCCACCTTAATTCAGGCCCTTGTCATCTCTTGCCTACACTTTTGTAAAGGCCTCCTTCCTGGTCTCCCTGCCTCAAGTCTCTTCCCACTCTGAACCATCCTTTACAGAGCAATCAGAGCAATCCTTAAGTGAATATCTGACTAAGTAACTCCCCTACTCAGACAATTCCAGTGGCTCCCTATTGCCTCCAGGATAAAACAGAAACACTGACTTTTATAGTCCTTTCCATCTGGGCACTGATCTCTCCAACATCATTATTCATCAATCCCATTCCCACACTTTGCAATCCAGCCAAATTGCCCTTCTCTCTATTCCTCACACATGGCACTACATTTCCCATCTTTATGTCTTTTCAATGTTGTCCCCCATGTATGGAATGTCCTTACTGTTTACCTTTGCCTCAGAAGAGTCCATCTCTTCCTTCAAGACAAAGTTCAAATACCACCTTTTGCATGAAACCTTGGTATAGACAGACTGTGTAACTCTAGACAAGTCATTTAACCTGTCAGTGATTTAGTCAACTCTCCAAAAGATTAAAAATTTTTCAGGAGGAGACTTGTTTTGGGCTGAGGCTACTCCCTGAGTGGGAGGAGTGGAGAGGAAGCTGTCAGCACCCTCTAAATTTTTCACCCTAGAGCAAAACCCCAGTAACTCCATCTTAGTTACAGTTTTGGATAAGATAAACAGTCTAAATGGAACTTATAGCTTTGGGAAATCACTAGCTTATTAGGTAAAACACATAAATAACTGTAATATAAAATATATATGAACAGATGAGAGGTGCAATCAAAGCATTATACACATAGGGATGAGGTAGAGGGAAGGGTATTACTGACTGGCAAAATCAAAAAAGGCTTCCTAGAAGAGGTAGCTTTTGAGCTGGATGGATAGGAATATCAGTGAGAATGAGGAAAGAAGCATCCCTCAGCACTACTATATTGCTAAACCAGCTTATTGTGACTGACTTAACATTCTCCTATTTTGCTTGTAGGCTTGGAGTGACAAAACGGAGTTGGATGGAGTGACCTCAATAATTAACTGGCAGTTCTTCTTAGCCTTTTTAAGGAGGGCAGGGCTAGCTTAATTTAGCTGGGTTCTATCTATTTCTCAATGCCTTATGCTGTCCTCCTTATGCCAACCCTTCCAGCTGAAGCCCCTCAGGCTGCCCAAAGTTCCACACTCAGACCTATCCCATGTAAAGTGTTTCATTCTCCTACATTCTTTTTTTTTTTTTTTTAAACTTTTTCCTGCCCTTCCTAACGAGAGTCAAGGAAAGGTGTTTGGTGATGGGGATGAGAGCTGGTCTTAGCTGCTGGTATTGAGCAGTGACTCAATGAGTCAACATATGCAGAAAAGAAGCTGTTTAGTTCACTGGTGTAAAAAAAAAAAAAGTAAAGAAAAAAGGCCAGAGGCATATACAGAGAATATTCTTTAAAAAACCTTAATGCAGCTTTAAGATACATATATATATGAAATGTATATACATATATATGTGTATACACACACATAAATATTCAACTACAGTAACCCTCTTCCTTTCAAGGATGCCTTTGTTATTCTTTTTTTCTTTTTAATAATATTTTATTTTTCCAATTATATATAAGGACAATTTTGAACACTTATTTTTCAAAACGTTGAGTTTCAAAATACGTTTAATGTGATTGCACAAGCATAACCCATGTCAGATTGTTTGCGGACTTGGGGAGGAAGGATGTGAAGAAGGGAGAAAAACTTGGAACTCAAAATCTTACAAAAAATGAATGTTAGAAATTATCTTTGCATGTAATTGGAAAAAATAAAATATTACTTACTAAAAAGTTTTTAAAATTTTTTTTTGGAGTTCGACATTTTCTCTCTTCCTTCCCTGCCTGAGACAGTAAGCAGTCTGTTCAAGGTTATGCATGTTTTGCTATTCATTCTAATTGGATTTCTCTCTCTCTCTCTCTTTCTCTCTCTCTCTCTCTCTCTCTCTCTCTCTCTCTCACACACACACACACACACACACACACACACACACACACACACAGAGTGTTAGTTACCCAAGCCCCAAACTTCCCTAAGGATGTCTATTCCTCTAATCTTCAACCAACTCTTTTTGCTCAGCCAGAACTTCATTCAGATATTAAGAGGAAACAATCTCATCAAGTTTATCTCATGGTTGGCATTTCAACAAATGCAGTGGGAGCTTTCCTTTAAATTATACCTATTATGCCACCTATACATAAAGATTAGCCCCTGGGAAATGGCCATTTGTGCTTTCTGTCATGAACAGGATGTGTTCCAGATGTGTTCCAAACACATCTTCAGAAGTAACTTGGTGAATTAAAAAGGATGTCCCGCTTGTAGTCAAAGAACCTGAGTCTGAATCCCACTTCTGCTTAGTTACCTGTGTGACTCTTCTGAACCTCCCTGGGCCTCAATTTCGGTCCTGTGTAAAATGAGGTACTTGTACAAAATCACCTCTCATGCCTCTTCCTGCTCTAGGCTTATTCTACCCCAGGGCAGCCACCTGTGTGACTTAGTTCATCCTTCCCAGTCTAAGACTGATCCCAGAAATCTTTGCTGTCCTTTGCAATGTAAAATGTCAATTTACATAAATTGCTTAGTTGGGTGTCCTTAAGTAAGTCCCTTACCCTCTCTGAGACTTGGTTTTATCATTTTCTAAAATGGGGTTGAATTAGATGATCTCTAGAAGGTTCCTTCTAGTTCCAAAGTTCCATAATTTTCTGTTGTTGTTTTAAACTCAAAGCAGCCCGACACTGATTATGAGTAAAGAGTGTCTTTAACTCTTCCCTTCGCACATTGTCACCTGGTACTGGTGATTCTTCCTTTGAAATGTTTGTCATATTTAACCCTTCTTTCTCATTCCCATCTCTCTAGGAAACATCCCCTACAGCGAAAGGCCAACAATTCAACAGTCATTTATTGTCTCTAACAAGTGTATTGGGATTGATTCAAGGATAAACAGTAATCTGTACCTTCCCTCTGGGAACTTTTATTGACCTCTCCCTTTTCTGAACTCCCACAACACTATTGGCAATTAATCGGGACCTAACTCACAAGGCTCAAATGATGCTCAAATGAGAATGTCTAATAAACCTTTAAAGTCTTATATAAATACCAGTTACTATCATTATGACAGTACTGCTATTTAAGTATCTCATAAGTGTTTTGTCTGACTCTAACGACTGAAATTTCTGCAGGAATTGTGCTTTGTGTTTGTAGGTTCATACATTCAGAGCTGGAAAAGGGTATTAGAAGTCATTCAGTCCAAGCCCTATTTTTATAGATGAGGAAACTGAAGTTCACAGAGGTTCCATGACTTGTAGTGAGTGGGGAATCGAGGATTTGAACCTACTTATTCTTAAGTTAGAGTTTCAGAACCAAGTTGCCTCCCAGATATTGCTTGTTGCAGAACTATGCACAATAAATATATTCTTGTAAATGTTTGCTGAGACAAACTTTACCTCCTTGAGGACAGAGAATAGTTTATTTTTTGTCTTTCTATTCTGAGTTCCTGGTACAGTGCACAGTAGGTGTTTTAAAATGTTGGCAGAATGAAGGAATGTAAGAAGATATGAACTCTCTGCAAACAAAGAAAGGTTTTTGTGGTTCTGGGGGAAGTTTGGATTTTATTTGGGGTCTAGGTGAAGTCAGAGAAAGGTGTGGAGGTCGCTGAGCCCAGGGCCAGTCGTGCTTAGAGACCCCTTCTCTTGGACAGGGTAGGAGGAGGGTCCTCTGGCCAATCCCTGCCCTCGGAGCCCTAGGTCCCCATCCCAGGTAGGGCTGCATCCTTTTGGCCCAGAAAGGAGGGCGCAGTTATCCTCGGCGGCCCTTTCTCGGGGACTTGGGATAGCTTGGGAAGGTTCCTGAGCACAGGCCCTTAGAAGAGAAGGGGCGATAAGGCAACAACTCCTTTTTTCCCACAGTGGGAGCCTGGGAAGCAGGGAGGGCCCGAGCCCCGGCCCGGGCCCCCGAACTGCCTTGAAGGGTCAACCTGGGCGGCGAGGGTGGGCCCGGCTGGGCGCAGAGCCGACGTTGGCCCGAGAGGCGGAGGCGAAGGCGGTGGCGGCGGCAGGAGGCGGAGGCTTGGCTAGGTCCCCTCCTCCGGGCCCGGCTCAGGGAGGAGCCCTAGCGACCCCGGCCCGGCACTGCACAGCAAGCGGCCGGGGACGGACAGCGAGCGCGGCCTGGCCCAGGCGACGGCGGCAGCCGAGCCGGGAAGGAAAAGGTCGCGAACCCGCCGCCGCTGTCGCTGCCGCCGCAGTCGGTCCAATCCGCTCTCCCAGCTGCCCGGTCCCCGGCCTTCGCGCGCCCATGCGGCCCGGGAGCCCGGCGTGAGCGCTCCGGCCGGGCCTGGCTCCGGCTCCGGCTCCGGCTCTGGCTCTGGCTCCAGCCGCGGCTGTTGCTGCGGCTGTGGAGCGGCGGCCGCCGGGCTGGGCCGGACCGGGCCAGGCCGGGGCCATGCGCAGGGTGCACTGAGCGATGCCGCGGGGACAGGGGCCGCCGCTCACAGCCCCCTCCCCGCATGGTCATGGCGGCCCCCGGTCGCCCCCTGCTCCCGCGCCCGCCCCCGCCCGACTCGCTTTCTGCCTTTGCCTGGGTCTCTGCATCGGGGGCCTCTCCGCCGCCCCAGACCCGGGCTGCCAACCCTGCGGCCTTGATTGCAACTGCACCCCGGGACCCGGCGGCGCCTGCAGCGTCAACTGCTCCGGCCGTGGCTTGCGGGGGCTTGGGCCCGAGCTGCCCATCCCTCCCGACGTGACTTTGCTGTAAGTAACTGTTCCCCTCTCACTCCGGCTTCTGGTCCTGCTCCAGCACTGTCCTCAGCCCCTTGGCCGCCCTCTCTTCCACCTCCCTCCAGACCCCCAGCTTCTGAGGACTCCCCCTCCCCCCACAACCTCTGCCACCCCCCACCCCTGCATCCGTGTTGTGGATGCCCAGGAAGGAAGTGGCACATCCCGGATCTCTGGTTCACGTGGAGGTGGGGCACTCTTCCTGGGTGACACATAGTGGCTGTCTCGGGACAGGTTACAGTGTTTCAACAGGAGGTTACAGTGTTTCTCCTGAGAGAGACAGTCGATTTGGAGATAAGAGGGTCTGGTTATTGCCCCCCTCCCTTGGGGGCACAGACCTATAGGGAAGCTGTGAGCAATCTTGGAAGAGCAAGCAGATTGGGGATATGGGTACCAGGGACCATCTCTACACCACTTGGCCCAGGTTAAGGGGGCCTTCTCTCCCCTTCTTTCACTGCACTTTTCCCTGTTCTTTGCCAACTGGTCTTTGGCTGGAGACGCTGGCAGTGCTGTTGCCATGGCTTTGGGCCTGGAGGAAGGCAAGGGGGTGGGGAAGGAGGTGGAGGAGGGACAGAAAAAGTTGTGGGTAAGGCCTGACCATCTCAAAGCAGTAGGCCCGAATTCTGGTTCTGTGTTTGGTCCATGGAGGCCAAGAGAATGTTTGGTCTCCATGTACACTCCCGTTGTCCTCCCAACTCTCCCAGAGACCTAGATACAACCCCAAACAGAAATATACACACTTTGACAGCTGAACCTACATATCTATCTCTCTTCCTTACTTGGCTTGCAATGGATATGTGGGATTTAGCATGGTTTTTCTGTGTGGAATTTTGCAAGAATTTTTGGAAGATGGGAAATCTGTTTGGGACACTGAGATGGCAAAGACATTATCACTAACCTGAAATGTATTTGGGCTCACCCTGAAGCCAAGAGGATCAAACCCCACAGAAAGCCTTTGGGACTCTTTTTTCCCAGCCATCCTCTGTAGTTCACCCTCTAAAAGTGAAATTGTTATTTCTCTCCTAGATGAAAGTAGTAGTAGGGTCTGCTAAATGTAGAACTGAGCTTTGCTGTGCACAAAAATGATGCATGTTAGAACAAGAAAAACTTAGAACCATGTTTCAACTAAAGATAGAACTTCATTGTAGTAAAGAAGGAAACTTACAAGTCCTCCTTCTGGATAGAATTGGAGGAGAGGGGAGGCAAGACAGGCCAATCAAGCATTATCTAAGATTGCTCAGTACTGACTTTTCACAAATTAGGAGTTGTTTTTGATGGGGTTTAGTTTTAATTGTTGTTGAATTGTTTCACTTGAGCAACTGTCTGGTTCCTCACACCTTCCCAATCTTCAAGGTTAGGATGGTTGTTTTGCTGTTCATATCTAGTCACTTAAGAATGCAAACCATCCACTCGGATCCCTAGTGCATTCCTTGTATTGTGAATCCCAGGTTTAACATTCCCCCAGGATTCAGCACTGGTGTCTAATGATCAGCCTTCTAGAGGTATGAGTCCAATATCCTTGAGAATTATCTGTTCTGCTGCTTTGCCTGCTTGAGAGATAACTCAAACTGTATACTCCCTAGGATTCCTGGGTCTTGATCAGTCTTATATATATATAGTGTGCACTGGGGTCTAGGAGAGTGGCAGGTTTTTCACCATTTGACATATTTTTCATTATTTTATTATGCATTGTGTAATAGTTATTACACAAATGTGCCACTTATTTGCTTATCGAATTGAGTTGTTTGCTTAACAATTACTATGTTAAGTAAAACTCATACATAGGGTTTTAAAAAAAGACCACTGTGACAGTACTTAAGAAGAAATAGTTGTGGGGAGGTTAGGTGGGCCAATGAATAGAGGACCAGCCCTGGAGTCAGGAGGACCTGAGTTCGAATTCGATCTCAGACACTTGACATATTTACTAGCTGTGTGACTTTGGGCAAGTCACTTAACCCCAATTGCCCTCCAAAAAGAAAAAAAAAGAATAGTTGAACATCTACCTGAAAAGGAGGCTAACAAGGAAAAAAAAATCTGCATACCTCACCTCTCCATTATTGACCATAGTAGCTTATATTTGGAACTGGCAAGGACTTTAGAGCTCCTTTAGGCTAGAAGTGTCAAGCTCCGGTCTGCAGGCTGTGTATATCTGTCCCTCTAAACTCTGCAGTGTGGCCTGAACCATATTAAAATGTAACTAGGAAATGTTTAACAAAATAAATAAAAATACAATACAGATAATGTTAATTTATGGTTTTCTAAGTCTACATGTGGCATTCAGGGACCTGTCTCTACTGTGTTTGAGTTTGACATTGCTTTAGGCTAATCCCTTCATTTTAGAAATGAGGAAACTTGAGGCCCAGAGAGGTTAGCTTGCAGAGAGTCACAGACATAGTAAGTGGCAGTGCTATCATTTGAATTCAGGACCACTGATTCCAAATCCTGGTAATGATGAGACAGATAAACTAAAAAATAATTTTTGGATTTGGAGTAAATCGTGTTATGTTTATTTTGGAACAGATGTACATTATGGAAACATTGTAGTGCAGTGTTTAAAGTGAGTTTCAATGTTTTGAACACAAATGATCATGGTGTAAGGTGACCTAGAAGTATTCTGAGTAATGGAAGGTGACCTGGTACTCAACATTTGTTGTGGACAAGCTGCATGTGAATAGCCATGAGTTGTTTGTATCAAGAAAAATACTTTCACTTTCTGGACATTGGGAAAGAAAGTAGAATCCAAATCCCACCTATCCTTCAAGATTTAGAGCAAATAGTTCTTCCTTTCTAGACTACTATTTGGCATGGAAATCCTGGTGATATTACTTCTGTCAAAAACATTGTTGCTTTACATTGCTATTACCCTCTGATATCATTTATCTTCTCACATATTTATCTCTTTACTTCCCAACTAGCTTGGAAATTCCCTGAGGGAAGATAATATTTCTTTTTCTTCATTGTATCACCCATAGCATTAGAATTAGGATGTGAGGGAAGGAAGTTTACATATAATGGACATGACTAAATATTGCTTTGGGTTTTTTGGGTTGGGGTGTGGAGGGGAAGGAGAATAATCACCTTCTGTTGAATCTTAGAAATCCAGACAGGAAATTTCAATTTGATTCCTCTGGGTATGTTTCTCTATCAAGATTTAATTTTCACTTCTGATGCTAGCTATGTGATTGGGGGAAACTCATCTCTCCTGTTCTGTGTCTTCTGTATCTCAGTTCTTTATTTTTTCAGTTAATATTTACTTTCTTTCCCTCCATTGGAAAAAAAAAAGGAAAATAAAAACAAGTTGGTGTAGTCAAGCAAAACAAATTCCCACATTGACCATGTTCAAAAATATAGGTTGCGTTCTGCATCTTGAGTCCACCACCACTCTGTCAGGAAGTTAATGACATGCATCATCACCAGTGCCATGGAATCATGGCGGGTCTTTGCATTGACAGCAGTTCTTAAATCTTTCAAAATGATCTTTACAATGTTGTTATTGTGTAAATGGTTCTCCTGGTTTTGCTCACTTCACTCTGCATCAGTTCACACAAGTCTTCCCAGGTTTTCTGAAAGTGCCCTTTTCATCTTGTCTTATGACACAATAGTGTTCCAGAACATTCATATACTATAACTTGTTTAGCCACTCCCCAAATGATGGGCACCCCCTCAGTTTCTAATTGTGCCTCAGCTTTTCAAAGCACAGCTCTTGTCACTTCATGCTTGAAGTTATTCCTGCTTACTCCCAAATAATTAGCACTCTTTCCCTCTTGAAATTACTCTGCATATAATTTTTGTTTACTTGTTTATGTACTTGTTCCATCTTTCTACTGGACTATATGCTCTTCAGGGTTGCGGGTTATATCCCCAGTGGGCCATCTCCAGTCATCTTGACTTATATCTTGCCACTGGACCCAGATGGCTCTGGAACAGAAAGTGAGACTGGTGACTTTGCACAGCCCTGCCTCACTTAAATCCAATTCATTTGCAAGTCATGCTTCACCTTCCTGATGTCTTGGTCCTCTTTGAGAATGAAGGACAAACAACAACAATATCCCCAACACCTAGACAGTGCCTTCCCTATACATAGTAGGAATTTAATCCATCTTTGTTGAATTGAATTAAATTGGTAATCAATGAGCATTTACTTACTACAAATATTAGCTTTTATGATCTTCAGTTCCCTCATCTGTAGAACTCACCTAATAATACTTGCAATCCCTATGCCATAGAGTTGTGAGGAAAAGCACTTTGCAAATCTCAGTGCTAGCAAAATGTGAGTTTTTAAAGAATGTTTTAAAACATGGAAGCCCTGGGGGCAGAAGTGGTATTGCTGAAGGCTAAGAAAAAAAGGAGGAGGTTTTAATTTCTAATCCAGTCAACATTTATGAAGTACCTGCAACATGCCAGGTAGTTGTAAGCACTGAAGATACAATTAATAAAAATAAAGACAGTCCCGCCGTCAAGGAGTTTACAATCTAAAGGAAGAGACAATATACAAAATGAGGCTGGAAAGAGGGCAGGGTGTAGGCCCAGCATACCTGACCTGGGGTCATATTGTTCTATATAGAGTTGAAACCAGGCAGAGCAGCAGATGCAAAGTGGAGTGAACTGAGAGTCCAGTTTCTCCCCCCTAAAAGGGAGGCATTGGAAGGAGTTTAGTACCCCGCCTTCCAACCAGAGGGTAGAGGAGGCTGAGGGAAGTGGAGGGAATCAAGGCTTGAGCTAGCAGCATGATCAAGTCTCCTTCCTTAGAGTCTCAAGATGCCCTCATGAGATTGGGTGCTTTTGCAAAAATTGAAAATTATCAAGTTGAGGGTTCCTCATTACTGGAGCTCTTCAGGTGAAGCAGTTGGATGATCATTTATTAGGGATGGGTTGAACGGGGTCCCTGCTCAGGTGCAGGTTGGACTAGACTCAGGGCTTCTTAAACTTTTTCCACATGAGACCCTTTTTCAAATTACTGCAGCGTTAGTTGGCATTGTGTGGCCTGAGGGCATGTGCAGTACAAAGTGGGCATGCTTTGTGTTCAGAAGGAAAGGTGCAGTGAAGTTGCATGATGGCAAGTGCTGCCAGAAATACCTTGGATTCATTACAAATTTGATTTTTCATTAATTTTTGGTTCTTACATGTTCGGAAACCTTCTACTGTTGCCAAATTTTTCACAGTGGCGACCCACAGTTTAAGAAGCACTGGACTAGATAACCTCAGAAGTATTTTCCAATACTGGATTCTAGGATGACCTACCTGCCTGTCCCAAAGTGTATGCATGCTTTGAACCTTTACATCTGGAATAATTTTTGTGTAGGGACTCTGTAGACAGCTGTGGCATCCATCATGAGGATGGTAGGAAGTATTTCCATTCCTTAAGGAAAGGAAAATGTACCATGGAGAAATCAAGCAAGCTGTCCCATATCATGTGAGTCAGTGAGTGAATGGATCAGGGGATACCCAGCGGTCAAATTCCTAGTCATATTTCAGACCTTCTATCCCTTCCTGTAATGAGATCCAAGACTAAATACTGCGAAGGACCTAAAACTTTGATCCATAAAAAGATGTAATCACCTTTGCTCTTAAATCTAATGATGAGGCAGTCTGGTAGGGGTGGCAAGAACTTTGGATTTGGAGTCAGAGAGCCTAAGTTTTAATCCTCACTCTGCCACATAATACCAATGTGAACTTGGACAAGTCACTTAACATTGATGGCCATCAGTTTCCTCCTCCACAAATTGACACAAATTGTCGAAGATGATAAAGGATATAAATCGTGTCTGAGGGGATGTGAGATGACAGGCACACTGATACACTGCTGGTAGAGCTATCCATTGGTCCAATCACTCTGAAAAGCAATTTAGAATTACACTTTTAAAAAATAAGTGATTGAGATGTCCATACCCATTGAAGGAGAGATTCTACTGTTGCCATATATCTCATGGAGATCAAAGATAGGAAGAAAGGTCTCATGAATATAAAAATATTCATTGCAACATTCAGTTCATTTCCACATCTGACCTATCAGAGATAAGTTTATACCGTGCCAGAGTAAGGGACATGGGGTGAACCTGGAAGGTTGTCAGCCATATTTCTCTGACTGTAGGTACAGGATTCCCAGTGTAAACAGACTGAGCCTGTGAGAATCACCCTTATCACCTCTTGTTAGATAGGAGTTCTGGTCAGTGCCGATTCATACTGGCTTTGTGTTTTAGTGTGAATATAGACAACCTTCAATGAACTGTTGATAGCCCGTCTACTTTGTGTTCTACTGATACACTTTTTAATCCTGAATAGTTTCTCTCTGCTTGATGACTCTGCCTGAGAAATGCCAACTTATTTGATAAAAAAAAAATGTTTTCTGAATGCATTTTCACTTTCATGCTATCTCCTTATAATTCTCTCCCATGGTACCCTCTCTTATAAAAGAAAAACAAAATATTTAAGAAAAACTGGCTAATATTGACAGAGTGCCTAACATTCTCTACCCATGATTCACCTCCTGTCCATTGAGAAGAAGGAAGTATGTTCCAACATTAGTTAAGTGGTGCCAGTGTTGATCATCGTACTTGATTTGTGTTCTGTTGTATTTTAGTGTGGTATATGTTTCTGTCATTGTACACATGGTAATCCTGGTTCTTTTTTTTTTCACTCTGCAGCAGTTCATATAACTCTTTCCATGTTTTCCTAAATTTCTCAGTTTTTATGATGCCATCATATTCTATCTCATTTATACATCACAATTAGTTCAGCTCTTCCCTGCTGCAGTTTCCTCACCTGAATAATTTTAATACTGACTTGAGCTAAGCAGGAATAGGAGGATCAATAGTGTCTAAAAATAGCCATATTACTCTTACTTAAATTATGCCTTTGTTCTATGTTCCCCTTATCTAAGTTCCTTCCCCTCTCTAGCTATCTCTCAAGGTCTAGTTGTAGACCCACCTCCTTCATGATATCCTCTGGACCTACTTCAATACACATTGGTTTTCCCTCTTTGGAACTTTTACTTAAGGCACTTGTATTCTGTACTACACACAATTTATTCCTTAATTATCTATCATCTTATATGTCGTTGGATCAATTGATCTCATCAATGTTGGTATTCTTTCGTGAGATCACAGCTTGTCTGCTATATTCATGCCTACCTCTCCTATGTGACGCTTGTCCATGTCCTTTCATAAGCCCACCACAGAGGGTCCATTTAACATGCTAGGGACTTCCCTCTAGTTCTCTTGACATTGCAGGGTATCAGCAGAGAGCACTTGGTCTGTCTGTAGGCTGTCCTTTGCTCTTACTGCATGACTCCCCCTTCCCTCTGTGTTTCCTCTGTGACATTCTTAATGCCCATCCTCCCACATAATCCCTCTTTTCTAATTTGTTGCAGCTTGATTTTACCCACCATGTGCCTCTTCTTGCCCTTGGGTGATCCTCAAATTAAGTTCTTCAGAGACTGTGGTATTCCATGACTCACAGCCAGATTTCATCAGCAGAAGACTATTGGTATTACAAAGATGAACCTTTGTTTTTGGAGAGAAATTCTGGGTCATTAAAAGAGCTGCAAAATTTTCCAAAGAAAGACAAGACTGCTGTCTTCCTCTTCAATTACTATTTGCTAGTTATTTTCTGCTTAGGACTGGACATATCACAGGATCCTCAAATACTTCATTGATTCATTCATTGATTAAAAGCAAGTAGTAACTGCTTCTTTGTAACTTTGGACTTTCTAGTTCCTTGTTCCTTTCCATTATTGCAGATAACTGAGGTATTGGTTGCCTTAAGAACACTTTGTCTAAGAAAAAAAATTAAGGAGCTGAGAGTTTTATTTGGTATCCATCAGACTTGTGTACTACATTAGAACCAAAAATATCTGAGGGAGAATATTAATGGATGTGCTTAAATTATACCTTTCTCTATATGTGCAACATATACACAACTACAAAAATTTTCACCTGGGACAAAAACCATTTTGGCGGCTGCTACTAGTTTGCAGAGTACAGTTGGGAGAGGTGGGGAACTGAGGCTTGCTCAAAGGGTAGGGAGCATTGGTGCAGAGAGGACACTGATTGAAGATGTAGTACTGCCAGAAAAGGAGATGATCTGCCATTGCCTTCCTCACTCCTCAGCTGGTTCATAATCCTGCTTCTTTTTCCTTTGCTCTTCTTTCTCTCCCTCTGCCGTGGCTAACCTTCCTCCCTACAGCTAGGGGGAGGCTCACTGATAGACCTTGAGGTGTAAAGCAAGGGGATTCTTGAGTTGGCACTTGGGACAAAGCCCTGGTCTCCCCTTCTTAGTTATGACTTCAGTTGTAAGTACATGTGCCTGTACACATGGTTGGGATTTTTTTTCTCTTGCACGTGATACACTCTGGCAGTGAGATGGGAAACACATCTTTCCTGATATCCATTAAAAAAAAATCTAGATCCAATGCACTACAATTTCTCTTGCTTATATATTCCTAGTAGAAGACATAACTTGTCCTCATCTATAACCAGCTTCTGGTTGTCTTCTTCCTACTTCTCCTTTCTGTCTAGTGTTTTTCAGTTTCCATGCTTGTAGATGTGGGCAGTAGATAAGAGTGACTCTCTCCAGCTAGCCTTCCCTGATCTACTTAGATCCATTTCACTCATCTTCTGAGGATCCTGGTACTGTCTCATGTCTTAGCATCTGGGAGCATTTGGGACTTATAATAGCTATTTCAGAGAAAAGAATTTAGTATCTCTGGTTAGATTTGGTGGGCTGGGTTTAGATGAGGAAGTAAAACTGAGGAGGAAAAATGAGTGTGTGTGGGGGGAAAACCCAACTTCACAAAATTTCTTTTGCTGAATAGGGAATTTCAGAGGTTTATAATTTTGTGAGGTTAAAACTTTTTTTAATTTTACTTTTTGTTTTGAGTTTGTATTTCTAGCACCTAGCCCAGTGACCTGCATATAATTAATCAGTGCTAGCTGGATTGGGGCAGCTAACTGGCACAGTGCATAGAGTACTGTGCTTGGAGTCGGTCATCTTCCTGAGTTCAAATCCAACCTCAGACACTTACTAGCTGAATGCCCCTGGGCAAGTCACTTAACCCTGTTTGCCTCGGTGACCTCCTCTATAAAGTGAGCTGGAGAAGGAAATGACAAATCACTCCATTAAATTTGCCATGAAAACCCCAAATGGGGTTATGAAGAGTTGGACATAACTGAAAACCAACTCAACAGCAGCAGTTGGATTGGACTGGATATTTGCTCTTAGATGTAACAAAACACGGAGAAGTATGAGAGAGAACCTGGACATATGAAAGAATGTATGACCCCCATCTTGCCTGCCTAAGCCTGGCTCTGAGAGAGTTAATACTGCATCCTGTCTGCTGAGATACTGTGACTAACAGTATATCATTCAGTCAGTCAATGTATATATCAGAGTTGCAGCAGGGAAGGAAGAGCCGTTAACAGTTGTATGAATTTTTTGTTTGGTTTATACCTCTGTTGTGAAGAATAGCAACTCGTTCAGTTAAGGGCCTGTTTCCAAGATTATGGGCTTCTATTAACTTACCCTTGTCTTAATGAAATGCAAAGCATTGCCTATGTGTATGTAATAGGAGTTTATCAGCCAGACTGCGTCTTTTTGGCAGGCCCCCTCTGACTCAAGTCAACAAGTATTCAGTGAACTCCTCCTTGGTGCCAGGGCACAAAAGAGAACTGAATGCACAGACAGAAGACCAAGGTTCAAATCTCAGCTCTTTCAATTATTGTCTCTTTGTGCTTTGCCAGCTCTCTTAATCTCTCTTGGCCTTCATTTCTTTTTCTGTAGCATGGCTGATGGGTGGCGAGGGGAGGTTGGACCAGATGGTCCTCTAAGGCACCTTCTAGCTCTTAATCTATCATCTTTAAAAAAAATAGAAGGGTGACTAGGCAGTACAGTGAATAGAGCACTGGCCCTGGAGCCAGGAGGACCTGAGTTCAAAATCAGCCTCAGACACTTAACTAGCCCTGTGACCTTGGGCAAGTCACTTAACCCCCATTGCCCTCCCTTCCCCTTTCAAAAATAAAAACAAAACAAAACCAAAAAAACAAAACCCAGAAACAAAAAAAAATGGAAGACAGGATCCTCAATTTAAAAGAAACTAAGAAAATGATAAAGGAGATAAAACCAGAAGTGCCTGGAACAATAAAAAACAAACAAACAATGTAAGTAGATTTCTGTTAAGTTCTGACTTAGTCTACAAGTGCTATGTGAGTTCAGAGAAAGAAGCCTGTGTGGCCCGTGGTGGTCAAGGAGGCCTTTGTGGACAAGGCGGCTTTTAAACTTCCCCTGGAAGAGTAGGAACACTTCAGATGGGCAGAGAGGAAGGAGAGAAGGACGCATTCCCTTGAAGAAGGGATAGATGATAAAAAAAAAAGTGAAGGTAAAAATTGGGCTGACATGCATGCTGCCTGAGGAGAGATTGTCCTGGCAGGAAGGGAGGATCTTTGTTGGCAAACAGTGAGAGAGAAGGCTGATTAGTAATAAAAACTAGCACGTATTATTATCTCATTTGATCCTCACAATAACCTTGGAAGTAGGTGCTATTATTATCTCCATTTTCCAGATGAGGAAACTGAGGCCCAGAGATATGAAATCACTCACCAAAGGTCACACAGCTGGTAAATGTCTAAGGCAGATTGGAACTCTGGTTTTCCTGACTTCAAGTCCAGAATTCCAGCACTTTTCTACCTAGCTAAGTTGAGGCCAATTGATGAAGGCCTTGAATGCCAAGCTGAGGAATTTGGATTTGATCCAATAAGAAACTGCACCATTGTGATTTTTTTTTAAATAAGAAAATGATATGCTGTGTAAACAATGTTTTAAGAAAATTGTTCTGAAGTAGAATGTTGGATGGACTGGAAATGGGAAGAATGAGATTCAGAAAAATCACCCAGGAAGCATATAAAATAACGTCCAGATATGTATGTCCTTACAAAGGACAAGATTTGGTGTCAGTGGGGTGGGGAGAAAATGATGGTGAGGAAAAGCATATTGAAGGAGCATCAGCAGGACTCAGTGACTGATCCAATGTGGAATATTAAGGAGAGGGAAAAGTCAGAGCCTATGGCAAGGTTGTAAGGTTGGTGGAATGGTGGTGCCTTTGACTAGAATGTCACAGTGGGGAAGAGAACCTAGTTTAGAGTGAAGATACTGAGTTCAGTTTTATACACGTCGAGTTGAGATATTCAAGTAGAAACAACAAAATTTAAGATGAAGGTAATCTCAGTGATCATGTAGTCCATCCCTTACCTGAAAAAGAATTCTCTAACGTGCCTGTCAAATAGCCACCAACCCTTTTCTTGATGGCATCAAGAACACCCTCTTTTCTAAGGTGGCCTATTCCATTTCATGGCAGCTGTAACTGTTGGGAAGTTTTTCCTAACATTAGGTTGAACAATGTCTCTTTGGAAGGTCTGCTCATTGCTCCTCACTTTGCCCTTTGGGGCCAAGCAGGGTAAGTCTAATCCTTTTCCTAGGGATATCCCTTAAAAAACCTATCCTCTCCCTCTAAGTGGGATATGAGGAATTGGAGCTCAGTTCTGGATTAGAAAGGGACTTTTGGGGAGTCATCAACTTTAAGGCAGTAGTTGAAACCAAGAGGCATAATAAGTTCTCAGAGTCACGGGGTATAGGGAAAAGAGTGAGGGACCAAGGACCAAACTTTAGGGGATAGTTGCATGTTACAGGACCCAGGAAGAACTAGTGAAAAAAGTCAGTGGAATGGGAAGGAGGAGTTTTAGGAAGAGAAGGAAGGGTTGGTAAACTGCAGGACATTCTACAGAGAAGTCAGTACTGAGGACTGAGGAAAGGCTGTGAGTTTTAAAACCAGCAACTTTGGAAAAGGCATTTTCATTGAAGTGGAGGAGAGAATCAAGGGGTTAGGGGGAGAATGGAAGACATGGGTGTAGCCCTCCAAAGGAGGAAGAGAGATGGGATGGCACCTGAAGAGTACAGCCAGATTAAGTCAAGCCTTGTGAAATTCAGTAAACCCTTCTGTTTCCTTTTTTGCTCCATTTTTCTAGTTTTCAGCACTGATTTATTGGGGAAAGGGGAAATATTCTTTGGAGAGTTTTTTTTTTCCTAAGATGCTAAATTTTGACTTGGGTTTTTTTAATCCAAGAAAAACAAACAATTGAAAAATCATTTTAAAAGACCTTTTGCTTCTCTGCTTACTCTTTCCACTCATGGCTCAATCTCTTTTTCTATTTCTTCCCCTGGTGTTGATCCTCCCTTGGGATCTAAAAGCACTCTATCTTTCCTGTTCTTGGTGATAATCTGGCTTTACAGAAAAAGTGAGGGAGGTTCTGGGCCTAGCTCAGGGATGCTCAAGTCTCTTCATGGTTTGCATCAACAAAATTGTTGGCTTTGAGTGTCTTCTCTGTGCTCTACTGCTGGGTGCTGCCTTTGCCTTCTGGGAAGTCATAGTCTAGTAAAGGAAAAAAAGATATAAACCCACGAAAAGCTAAACAATGATGCAAACCAGAAAATGCAATTTAGAATAGGAGGTGTCACAAGGCATTGGGTGATTAATTGCCCAATGAATGGCACAGGCAATAGTAATTAGTACTGTAAGAGTAGGGAGTGATCATCTTGGGGCAGAGTGCTCCAGGGCTGCTTCATAGAGGTCAAAGGACCAGCTGGTCTTAGGGCTGGCAGTCTGACTTTTTAGCTCTCCCATCCCTCTCTGCCTTGGTTCCTTCTTTTGGCCTGGCTAACTTGCCTGTTCCTCTTCATAGCCTCCACGAATAGCTCTGGATTTTTTACCAGTCTTACTGGTATTTACCTTCTTTTCATTTCGTTAAGCAGGAGAAGCCCTAGTTGTGTGTTATAGTTCTAGCCTTCACAGGAGATTTTCAGTGGTCATGGCTGGTTGGGTTTCCTTGATTTTCCCGGCTTTGCTCCTCACTCTTCTTGGTCACTGAGCTTTCTATGATATGGAGTATAATGTGTTAAGTGCATGAGAGAGATCTGGATAGAGTGGCCGGGGGCAGGGGAGGAGGGCAGGAGAGGTGGGGAGTGCCAGAAGGGAGAAAACGTGTGGAGGGTGGGGTCAGCCTCTCCACAGAGCCAGTGTGCAGAAACCCAGAAAGTCAGACTGTAAGAGAATGTCCCAGGACTCTAGCCACTAGTACTGCTTCTCCTACTTGGGAAATGGTGAGCAGGGCCAGGTGGGTCCCTTCCCCTATCATCCTTTTTCTGGGTCTCTGGCCACACACCCCATTGCTTTCTGAAGGATAATTCAGCCCTAAGCTTTCCAGGTTTTCTCCAGCCAATGTTCACAGGATCATAGTTTGAAATCTAGAGCTAAATCTAGCAGAGGGCTTTTAAGCCTGGGGTTTGTGAACTTTTTTTTAACTGTATTTTGTTAGTTTCCTTTGCAATTCTAGGCATTTTATTTTATGTATTTTAAAACATTATTAAGAAGGGAGGAAAGGAATAAGTACCTATCATATGCCAGGCACTTTACAAATGTTATCTCATTTGACCTTCACAACAGCACTGTGAGGTATACGTTTATTATTATCCCATTTATAGTTGAATAAACTGACAGGTTAAATGACTTGTCCAGGATCACCCAGCTAGTAAGTATCTGAGGCTGGATTTGAACTCAGGTCTTCCTGACTCAAGGCCCAGTACTCTATCCACTGTATCACCTAGTTGCCTATGGGTCCATAGACTTCACCAGATTGCCAGAGGGTCTTCCCCCCTCAAAAAAACCCTGAAAAGATTAATAGTCCCTGATCTAGTCCAGCTGGTTTATTTTACAGGCAAGGAAGCTGAACGTTGGTGAGAAGCACCCTGGCAGCAATGACTCCCCTCTCCCTGCTGCTTTGGGTTGCTTTTAAAAGTGGGTCCTATAGACCATTTACCTTGATGGATCTCTAAGGTACCTTCCGTCTGTGAGAGTCATTCAACTTAACAGACATTCATTAAGTTTTACTACGTGTAAGACCTTGTGCCAACTGCTAAGGGATGCAAAGATATATCCAATATGAACCTTGATCTCAAGAAGGACTGGAAGAAAGAGCTGTGGGGAAGGATACAAGTATTCAAGTAACTGGGAAATAATGAAGAGGGAAATAAATGCAGAGGAGAAGTCCGAGTGAAGTGTTTGAGAACTGTAAAGAGGGTGGTGGTGACATCTGAGTCGAGCTTTGAATGAATGATTGAAAAAACGTTTATTAAATACTTACTATGTGCAAAGCAGTTTGCTAATCACTGGGGATACACATGAAAAAGTGAGGCAGGAGCTGGCATTCTCATGTGGAAGACAACAAACATGGAAGGGTTCAGCTGTAAGTCAGATGGTCAGATTCCATGTTCCTTAGGACGCAGAAGCAAAACCTCTTCTTTAATGTCACATCCCCTAATATCCGATTTTTTTATATTGAACCATTTAGCAGGACTTGGGCGCTGATGATAAGAATTTATTTTTCTGGGACTTCAGTGGCTGTGGCGAAGCCCCTGCAGAAGCAGTTGCTAGGCTGAATTGTCCTGGGGGCTGTTGCTTGCCTGGGATGCAGGCCTTCAGGGCTGGGCTGGACGCAGGATCCGTGGTCTGGGTTGGGGGGTGGTGCTGACAATCCCAAGGCTCTTGGGTTTATCTGCCAGTTGGTGGCAATGGTTGGCACTTAGGATGTTGGTAGTGGGAAGGAAAGTGAGCCCCTCTGTGAACATTGAGGGTGGGAGACTGGCAGTATTTTTATGCCTCTAAGTTATTTTCTGATTCCCCATAGTTTTTTATGCTCCCCCAATACTTTGAGTATATTTTATAACGACATATGTGTACATGCAATTTCCTCCAGTAGAATTGAAAGCCCTTGAGGACAGGGACTGTTCGTTTTTGCCATTTTAACCCCAGTGTCTTACAAAGGCCAGGCCTCAAAATAAATATTCATTGAATGAAAGAATGAATGCAATTCGAATTATGAACCGATGTACTGTTATAAAAAGGATTGAAGTCTTGTTTCTCAGAAGCAGGATTTCCTAATTTGGATTTCTTTAAGGGTTGTGTTTTCCTCATGTGTATATTTATTCATTGTCCCCCAAAATCTCAGACCAAGTAGACTTGGACGAAGATTAGCATTCCCACCAGACTTACTTTGGGGCATTACTGCCCATTGGAGTCATGGGACAGAATTTGAGTACCACTCCCAAATTGACATTGTATCCCATCTCTGGACTGAAGCTGTTAAAATGGGTTAATCTAGCACACTGCATCTTCCCTGAGATGCCATACAAATAATTGAGTCCCTTCTGGAAAGTGCTTGGAAACTGTGAAACCCAATAAGCAGGGGTACGAGTGACTGCGTTTTAGTTATATACTTGAGAAGTCATTTTGGGTAGGGATAAATATTTCCTCTCTGCAATACAGTTTATAACTGTCCAGTAGTTCCAATGTGAGTACAATCAGACACACACACACCCCTCACTCAGAAATGAAAACATATTTCTTCCTCTTTGGACCCTAGAGATGTGTGTCTGAGTGTGCACATGTGTGTGTGTGTGGTGTGTGTGTGTTCTTGTCTGTGGGCCAGAGGATGTAGGTTTATATATGTATACTTGTCTGTGTATATTTTTTCTTTTTTTGGAGGTAGGGGTAGACTTGAGGATGTGTCCAAGTCTCTGTGCCAAAATGAGCTCTTGGAAAACAAGGATCATGTCGTTTATTCCTTGAACACCAGGTTCATGTTCTTTAGCTGCCTCTAAAGGATGGGGGCCCAGTGCCTAGAATGCTAAGGAGAGAGAGGGGCTTTGGAGACCTCAGGCTAGAGGAGCAGGGCCTGGTGGTACAGCCCAGTCTGTCTTTGTGCTCAAGTAGAGAGTATTTTTTTAATGGGGAGAATCTAGCATTGAAGATTGTCTTTTCTGTTTCTTAAAATCTTTCTGAACCATCCTTTTAGGCCTGGAAGAGTCCTTAAAGACCATCTAGTCTCTTCCCTAATTTTTACAGATGAAGAAACCAAGGCTCAGGGAGGTTAAGTCATTTGCCCACAGTGACAGAGCTAGGAAGGGAAGGAACTAGGATTTGAACCTAGGTCCTCCGACTTCCAATTAAGACTTCTTTCCACTTCAGCAGGAAAGGCCCTGAAAGTGTCAGTCACCTCATCCTTCCAGTTACTATTCTTACCAGTCTCTGTTATTCAGCTATCCAAGGCAGATGTACATCTCACTTGCTCATAAAGGCATTCTGGGAAAGGGGGTCAGGACCTAGCTTCACTTTGGTCGAGTTCTTGTTTATACCCATATCCAGGCTTTATTGCTTATTTGAATCAATTTTGTGCTGCTGCACATACAGGAAATTGTAGGGCATTTTAAAAAATTTAACTTAAAATTTTTTTTTATTTAACTTTCACAGATTTAAAGATAGTGACTACTTCTGCTTTATTTTCTTTAGAACAAATACCCTCAATTTTTAAACTTTTTGTCTGTTTAAATTCTATTTGGGGGGGGGGGCTATCCAGTGTTCATTTTGCTTATAGCTATTTTGGGAGGATTGTCTTTGTGAATTCTGGATTCTCTTGAGAGAAATCAAAGGGTCACACTGACTCTGTGTGACTTTCTCAGGACCAGAAGGTTCAATAGGGGCCTGAACCCTGGACACTGTGCCTCTTGACCTTGCTTCTTAGGAGTGTTCTCCTCCATTAGAAATGTAAGCTTTCTCTTGCTTCTCTTCTCTACCCCCCCTCCTTTTCCTTCCCCATATGGTATGTTCTAGCTTTAGACTTTGCTTCTTGTAGAGAAGAATGAGGTCATCTTCACCCCATATCTGGAGCTGACAGAGTTGATTTGCCCCCAGCCCAGGCACCCAAGAAGACTGGAGCATCAGGGAAGGGGCTGTCCTTTCTCTCTCTCATGTCTTTGCTGAGCTGCCCCTCTGGAGGCACTTTGTCTGAGGCAGTGAGAAGGAAAGAAGAAGAGGCAGCTTGCCCTGGGGGTAGATGCACAGAGTAGGTCTTCAACCTTTCCTTTACTCCCCCCAACATGTGTTCTTGGGTTCAGATCATTGATGCTGCCACTAAGGTTTCCCATGGTCATAGAGAGATGGGAGGGGAATTTATGTTGGGTATATGTGTGTGTGCAGGATTGTACCACAGTGAGGAATTGGGGAGATTTTTTCACAGAACGGTGGAAGGGGGTTGGGGGAATCTGTCTGAAGTGTGATGCAATGATTTCCTGCTGAGATTAGTTTCCATTTGGCAATTCTTGGACCCCTTCCCAGTCCTCTCTCCCTCCTAGCATTGCAGACACTTCTTGTTTCCCATTACCTTCCCTCTGCCAAGAAGAGTTGGGGGTGTGTGTGTGTGGGAAGTGGGTGTCGATGAAGGAGACCAGAGCCAGAGGAGTTCCTGGGGTAAGGCTCTTGAGTAAAGTATGAGGGATTGAAAGGCACTGACCAGAGTATAAGCCCCCTGGCTGATCTCTGACCACCAGGCCCTACAAATGATGAGTCTTAGCTTTTCTGGGAGGATTTTTGCAGGAACCTCCTCTAGTCAAAACCCCAAAGTTAGCAAGTTTTTGAATGCTCTTCTCTCTCTGTCTCTTCTCTGTCTTTCTGTCTCTGTCTGTCTCTTTCTCTTTCTTTCTCTCACTTTTCCTCCTCTACAACAAGAAGATGTACATTTTAACAGACAACCAGAGTGCATACTCAAAAGAATGAATCCCCAGTGGTAAAATTTAGGCATCAGTGGGGGAGATATTTTCAGATAGGGGGGCATTATTTTGGGCACCCCATGTCATTCCCTGCACCGTCAGATCACAGATTTAGAATCAGAAAGCATCTCAGAGGTCATCTAGTTTGTTCTCATAATTTTAAAGATGAGGAAACTGAAGAGCAGAGAAGCAAAAGGATTCACCCAGTGCTGCTCAGAGAAGTAAGAGGCGGAGTGAATGGATGGTAAGCAAGTGGAGGCAACAGGGGTAGACTTAGGCAACACCTTTAGCAGTGAAAGGGAGGGCAAGATATAGGACTATACCTTAAAGGGATGCCAGAGTCAAGGTAAAGTATGCAGTCTAGTAGAAGGGACATACATCCACAATTAACTATAGTACAAAATGGCACATGAGAAATGCATCGGAGAAATACAAAGAGAACCTGAATTCTGAAGGGAAGAAAGTTATTAACTGGGAATGCTTTTTGCAGTAGGTAGTATTTGAGTTGGATTTTTTAAAGGATAAGACCCATTACTAGAACATGGCTCTGGAATAGTATACTTTATATAAAAGGGGAATGGGGTAGGAAGAGAAAAGTACAGTATCTTGTATATTAAAAAGACATTCTCATAAGTGGATCTTAGAATGAGGGGAGGGAGTTGGAGCACAGTGGAAAATTTGATCTATACGGGCAGAAAGAAAAACAAAAAATTTTGTTATCAGAATATACTATAGACCACCTAGAACAAAAGAAGAAATAGATGAAGAGTTGAGATGATAGATATCAAACCCTGAACAGAGACATGATATGATAGTGATTGGGGGGAAGGCGTGTCTTCAATTATGCAAACCTCTGTTGAAGTTGTCTTTCTGTGTAAAATAGAGCAGCTCATAATTTCTTAACTTACCTTAATCATAATTTCATCTTTTGAAATGTGGGGGAAGGAAGAGGGAAGCTGTTCTTCTGGTCCCGATTCTCACCAACAATGAGGAACTGGTTGCTGAAGTAGAAATGGGAGAAACCTTGAGGAGTGACCTTTGACCACTTTAGAATTTGTGATAGGGAAGGAGATGAAAGTTTGGCATAGTCTGACATGTACCCTAGATGTTTGGAGAACAGATTTTGCAGGGCTCAGAGGAAGGATGGATAGGATCCACAGACTAAAATTCTGTAGGGGGAAACCAGTTCAGGAAAGATTGGAAACTGTCAGGAATGAAATTCTGAAAATACAAAGGAAATCAGTTCTGCTGAGGAAAAGAAGGAGAAGTAGTCTAAAGAGAAAAATATGGATGTGTGCATAGGAAACTCATTAACTAATAGAGATTTTAAAAAGATTTACAGGAAAGATGTGAAAGCAAGGGTAGGTAGTGAAGGGTGAATGGAATGGGACATACAGCCCTTTAACAGTATCATTAGGCAAAAAAAAATTTTTTTAAACCAAAAAATTAAAATTAAAAAACAGTATCATTAAGCACCCTAAACTCACGATGAACTGAGGTTCTTGAGAACTGCTAAGGCCATCCAGAAGGGTTGTTTTTCTTTTTGTTTTTAGCTAGGAAGGCAAGATGCAGGGGATCAAGGAAGGGGTGGGTGTGAAGGGCGGATGGGATGATGATAATAAATGACAACGAGAAGTCAGAACTACTCAGATCTAATTTTGCTTTTAGTTTCTCTGCCAGGGAGAATAATCTGGACTAGAAAGCACAAAACAAAATGACCAAAGGGAGTTTCCAGAGGGAGTTGAAAGCTGAGATAAGAAGGGAGATAGTAAGGTTCCTAAGATGGCTCTTGACAAGTCTAAGTCACTAGCATCAGAAGAACTACATTCTGGAATACTGGAAGAAATGGAAGATCTGGTGGCTGCATCCCTTCAAAGAGAGCTTTGAAAGATCGTGGAGGGTGAGAAGAGGCATCACAGGAGTGCAAAAAGGTAAATAATGTCCTGAATCTCAGAGTAAAGAGGGAATGGTCTGCAGAACACAGGTCAGTGAGCGCTTCTCCAACTCCTGGCAAGGACATAGATTGTTATTGAGAGGACGGTTACCTAACACCTGGAAAAGAAAGTGTTTGCAGAGAGCCAGTACGGCTTTATCATGAATAGACCACGGCAGACTAATCCTGCTGCTGCTTTCTTTTTTTTGACAGGCCAACTAACTATGTGCTAGGCCAGGGAAATGCCATTGATAAAACTTACCTAGGATTTAGCAAATCGGCAAAGATTATCATGGCATTCTCATAAGAAAAAGAAAGATGTGAGCTGGGCTTGACAGTAGCACAGCTAGTAGATTTAGATGCAGTGGAGTGGCCACACTGAAAGAGTTGTCATCAGTGGCTTCCTGGCTACTGGAAAGGAGGGCCATGGTGTTAGCCAGTAGGCAGCATTTGCTTTAGGGGTGTGGAGATGTGGTTGGGGTTTGAAGAGAGAAAAAAGTTTGTAGCTATCTTTCTGGGAAATGAGAAGGGGACTTGAAAAGGTAGGAAAGGACGAGAAGTCCATTCCAGACACTGAGGAATGATGTCGAAGAAGTATAGAGATGAGAGAGAGTAAGCTGAGAATGTTTGGCTAGAAAGTAGCACACGTGAAGGGGAGTAGTATATGACTTTAGGCTGGAAAGTTGACCAAGGCCAGAATGTAAAGGGCCTTGAATGTCAGAATAGTTTATGCATTATCTGGTAGGCAATAGGGACACACTGCAGGTTTCTGAGTAGAGGAATGTCATGATCAAAGAAGTATTTTAGAAAGGTAGTGCAAGAAGCACAGCGAAGGATGTAGAGAAAGACTAAAGGCAGGTAGAGCAATTTCACAGCAATTCTAGTAGTCCAGATGAGAAAAGATGAAGCTATTGACTGTTCCTCTACTGTCTATTCTCTGTATAAGAAGGGGGATGAAGTGTGAGCAGGAGGTTTCTCTTGATTTAGCTCCTTGAATATGTGTAGGCAACATGGGAGTCCTTTGTGGTAGTAGTCGTGTGTTCATCCCGGGCACCATTATTGGGCAGTTCATTCCTTCTCACTCAGTTCCTGTCCCTGAATCTGAGTGTCAGCTTGGCTTAGCATTGCCTTGGTTTCCCTCTTTTGTTCCTTTGAGGAATGAATAGTTTGGGATTGGGGAGTGGAAAGGTACCTGAGCAAATTTCCTTGGATCTTGTCCCGTTAGAGCAGTGGTTCTCAACTTGTGGGTCGCAAATCATTTGGGGTCGAACGACCCTTTCACCGGGGTCGCTGGGGTCTCCCCAGACCATCAGAAAACACAGTCTTAGGAACCTCCTCTATCCCTCTCCAGGCAGGTCCGCCCACATGCAGACACACCCATATCTGACTATTAAAGGGTCGCAGCATTAGGTCACTGCATTAGAGGGACAAGATTTTTTTTTTTTTCTCTTTGAGTAACTGTAGTGCCTAATCTCTTTAGCTCCCCTGCTCCCTGCCTTTTGGTCTACGATCTTTGCCCCCGTTGGCCTTTCACCTTTTCCCAATCTGGCTAGTCAGTACCTATCCTCTCTGGTGTACCTTTCAGGGATCCTTATTTTATAGCCTTCCTGCCCCAGACTGGGTGACTTTTTTGTTTAATCTCTCCACTGCCCGGAGGAGGGGCAGAAATAGGTTTGTCTGGACTCAGAGTACTCTTGTTCCTCTTCTCTTTATCTTTTGCTCTTTCTCTCCCTTTCATGAGCCTGTCTCAGAGAACCTTGGGAGCTTTGGAATTTGGAAATCCCAGAGCCACAGCCTCTGCAATTGTCTAGGAACCCTCAGTGCTCTAACAAGTTTATATATTTAGATGGGCCAGGTGCTTCCTTAAGGGGGAGGGAGAGAAAAGAAGGGGAAATCTTCTAAGTGACGAGGAAACGAGGGGCATGATGTCAAGGAAGAGGAGACCTGGGGAACGTCTGTGTATTCCAGTAGAAAATCGAAAACATCACGTGCCAAATGCTTTGTAAATTAATAGTTATTATTATTGAGTCAATGGTTTAGACATTTTTTTTCTCCTTTTCTTCTGGGCCTACAGCCCCTGAGTCCTAGGAGAGGTGATTCTGATCTGGCACAAACAGAGTACTTGGGGCCAGCAACTGTCCAAATAAATTACCCTATGACTCCCTGTATTTTCCCACACCAAATCACTTTTCCCTAGCTCTCTACGTGTTTGCCTTCCCCTTTAGAATGTAAGTTTCTTGAAAGAAGGCACCATCTTGCTTTTTGTATTTATATCCTGGTGTATAGCACGGTGTCTGGCATAGAGTAAGGGCTTAATGCATGCTTTTCAGCCATTCATCCATCTGTCCATTCAAGTCAGGTGGTATTTTTATTGTGCATAATTCCTCCCTGACCTTTCCAATACCTACTCAATAACCCTGGATGGAAGAGGCCTGAAAAGTCGTCTTGTTGGGGGTAGGGGGGCTTCCCTGAGAGGCCCTGCCCTCCTGGTATGATTACTTTCCTGAGGCCACATACCTAAGCCCTGGACATTCTAATTCCCACATCAGTTCCTTACAGTCTCCTTGCTTGTCGATGGCCTATCCAGCCCTTCACACCCTGCAAGCCCTCTTTTGGGAAGGGAGGAGAAATGCAGACCCAGTCTAGTGGGTTGGAAGAAGGTATGCCTCTACAACTCTCTCCCTCACCTTTGTGTTTATTTTCACTTTTCTAGAACTTGACTGCTGATTGGTTGATTGGTCCCTCAGAGCCCACAGGTGGGGATGGGAATAGTCCTTCCTTGGCTGGTTAAGCAGAAGCCATTTTCTTATATCATTGTGACCACACTTTGCCCCCATCCCATGGCCATGTAGGCTAGAGGGGTCAGCCTTTGTCAAAAATGGGAAGGAATTCTGAGATCTCCATTTGTCAGAGGGGACAGAAGAGACTCCTAGGTCCTGGGTAGAAAATGTTATTAGGTGAGATATACAAAAGCTCTAAACTCCAGAGCCACCCTCAGGAAAATTAGATCCCAGAGAAGCTGGTTTCCTGAGAAGAAACCCTAGAGCAGGTGTTCCTAACCATTTTTTGTGTTTTTGGCCCAAATGAGATAATGCTTGTAAAGTGTTTGTCATAGTGTCCAGCAACATAGTAAGTGCTTACCAAATGTTCCCCTCCCATTCTCCCTTTTACAATCTAGTGAAACCTATGGACCCCTTCTCAGAATATTATTTTTAATTGCAAAAAATAAAATGCATAGAGTTACAAAGGAACCAATTATATTGGAGTAGTTATCTATTTTTTAAAAAACAAGTTCACAAACCCTAAGGTTAAAAGCCCCTGGCCTAGGTGGCCTCCAAGCTGTGTCCAGTGTCTGCTTTCTCTGCCCTGGAGTGGAGGGGAAGGCCTGCTTGGTCTTACCTGTCTCTTACCTTCTCCCTGCCATGTGCCTTTTCCTTTTCCTCTCCTTCCCCTGTAGGACCTCATGTCTCTTTCCTCTTTCCTTTGCTGCTTCTCAGAAATCAGTTCAGTATATTAAAATGAGGAATGACTCAAAGGCTACCTGGTTTCTGGGACTATCCTAGGTACCTGTAGTAAATGTTTCTGGGGCAGCTTTCTGTGCCAGACAGACTGTTCACAGGGCTGTTCTAAGTTGGATATCTGTGCTCGGCTGTTTGCTTTGGCCCAAGGCCCCCTCCTTTTTCAGTCCACAGCCTATTTTTACTTTTGTTTGGCTGAAGATGTGAGTTTTTCTGGGTGGCTGTGGCCATGAACACTTGGGCGGAGGTAAGGGAGAGTAGAATTATTTTTGGGGGGGGGGGTGGGGAAGTGTTGCTGTCGAAAGTGTTGGTCATCTGTTGGGAATGATCAAGATCTGTTTGTTAGGTCAAATTATTGCCATTGGAAAAACTTTTTCCCATCAAAAGCAGGTGTTCTTAACTTTTTGTGTGTGTCCTAGACTCCTTTAGCAGCCTGGGGAAGCCTATCAACTTCTTCTCAGAATAATATTTTTAAGTGCATAAAATAAAATACACACAATTTCAAAGGAAACTAATTATTTTGAAATACAGTTATCAAAATATTTTAAAAAACAGTCTATGGCTCTGAGGATAAGAACCCAGGTTCTAAAGCTTTTCCCTCTTTGCTTTTCCCCAAAATTCATAAGACTCACTCCATTTCTTTGCTGGCTTGGATCAGGATTCCAGCAATCTGTGTTTAAATGGGGAGAGAGAATTAGAGATTGGCTACAAAGGCTGATCTTAACCTTCTCCATTCCCCTGGGCTGGTTTTCTCCCTTTTCCAGAGGCCCCCAAATAATAGAAAGAGCAGCAGATTCTCATCCACTACAACAGTGAACGGTTGTGCGTGTTCATTTGATGGTGGAGAGAATGTGGGCGGGGGAGGGGAGGAAGGCTGGGCGGGTAAGAATATGACTGTAACAGCTTAATTGTGAATGTGTGTGCTTGTGTCTGGTTGTACGCTTGTCCTCCTTCAGAAGGGGCTACAGAGAGAAGATGTGGGGTAGAGTATATGCTCCCTCTCCCAGGCCAGATAGCCACTCTGCAACTCCACGGGCACATGGCTCCTGTTTATAAAGGGTGTTCCCCAAAGACAATGTTTTCTGACATAGGTTTTTCCTGACTTCTCTTTTTAAAGACTTCCTCTATTCCCTCTGGCACCCTCAGGAATTCCTTTCCTTGGTGGGGGTGGGGTCGGGATGGGAGTGAATCAAGAGTTACCCTTAATAGAGGTAGGTTTTTCTAACCAAGTGTCCAATTAGGGCCAGGGAAACCTCATAGGCCTGGGCTCCCTGCTGTAAAGGTTGGACTGTCAAGTCTGGATGTTTGTGCTGGCAGGCAGCAGTGGCTACAATAACATATGGGCCTACAGTAACCCAGGGACCCTGTTTGGTTTTGCTACTGGGGGAGTGGGAGTAGGGTAGGGGGGAAAAGGCTTTGCCAGCTCCTGTTCTAATCTATTTAATGGATATATACAAGGTCATCATAGAACCAAAGGAGCCTTCAGATTCCTGGGGGTACTTTAAACTCGTGTGTGTGTGTGTGTGTGTGTGCGTGTGTGTGTGTGTGTGTGTGTGTGTGTGTGTGTGAAATAGAGACAGAGACAGAGAGAGAGAGGGCCCTCGCCACTCCCCACATACATACACCTAATGGTATAGAGGACATAGTGCTTAATAAATATTTGCAAGGGGTTTAACTGGAAGTCTGTCTGCTTTCTGCAGGAGGCCCTTCCTAGTCTGACAGCTCCTAATGATTCTCTTCCTCTCTCCTCTGAACTCCTCTAGAGTTTATTAACACAAAGTCGTAGATTTAAAGTTAGAAAGAACTTTTCGAGTGATTTAGTCCAATCTGTTCATTTTACAGATGAAGAAACTGTGTAGTGATTTGCCCAGGGTCCTGCAGGTAGAAGTGGGTAAGCAGGGATCTCTTTCCTCTGTTCTAGATACTATGCAGTGGTTCTCGACCTTCCTAATCCCACAACCCTTTAATACAGTTCCTCATGTTGTGGTGACCCCCAACCATAACATTATTTTCATTGCTACTTCATAATTGTAATTTTGCTACTGTTATGAATCGTAATGTAAATATCTGATATGCAGGATGTATTTTCTTTGTTACAAATTGAACATAACCCACAGGTTGAGAACCACTGCATAGAGCCTTGGGAACCATCCCCTCACATAGAGTGCTAGATTAATCTTCTTGAAGTCTCACTTTCATCCCATCAATACTTTTATTTAAAAAAATCTTTAGTGACTTTTCACTTTCCACTCTTCCTGACCTTTAAGGCCTCCCATCATTTGGCCTCATACTGGTCCTATGCAACAGATTGATCCAAGAGATGGTCACTGAACATCCCTTGTGTTCAAAATCTGAGGTGCTGGGTACTGAAGGAGCAGCAAAGTTCATCTACAAAGCTACAAAGACTTTGATCCTGCCCTCAAGGAATTTACCCTAAAATCAATCACTATATTTGGTCCTGGGGATACCAAGTCAGAGGCAAAATACTTCCTGCCCTTAAGGAGCTTACGTTCTGTAGAGGAGATACCATGTCCATATAGAGATACATATAAAATAAATGCAAGATGGGTTTGGGGGAAGACTTATTAAGAGGGGGAAGATTAGGAAAGGCTTCATGTAGAAGATGATGCTTGAACTGAATCTTGAAGGAAATTAGGGGACAGTTAGTGCAAATTAAGAACAAAAAGGGTGGGTAAGTAAATTAAAGAGGTACAAAGTGCTTGTCTGCACCCCTCTGTAGGCATACGTGGTCTAAGGTCAATTTGTCATGCCATCCTTAATACAGTACAACCAAACCTAATTGTCAAGTTACAAGACTGCAAGATAACATTTAGCCCATTGCTAGTTCATTCATAAGGTTATTTCCTCTAAACTGTTTTCGTAGAAATGTTCTGTGATGTTGGATGGGATATATTTGTCCTGATTTGTATTATTATCTAACTTTTTACATGTGTATTGTCTCCCCAGTGAGATTATAAAATCTTTGAGGGGACGGACCATAGTTCTGATTCAATGCACTGGATCAATGTTTGATGTTGAGTTGAATTGTTGAGCGTTTATCTATAAATATGAGTATTTTTGCGCTTAAGAAAAGATACCTACGTGTCCCTGGATCAATAGATAACATATTGTTAACACCTCAAATTCAGCATGTGCAAAATGGGACTCATAATGTTTTCCCCTAGGCCTGCTTCTCCTCTGAGTTTATCTATTTCAGTGGAGGGCCATATCATTCTTCTAGTCACCTAGGCTCTTAACTTTGGAATTCTCTTTGAATCTTCCCTTTCCATCATCTTCCACTTGCCCAGTCTTATCATTTCCACATCTACAGCACCTCTCAAACTTATCCCCTTCTTTATTCTCACACATCCATTGCCCAAGTATATGTCATCTCACTTGTACTGTTGAAGAGGTTTCTTAATTGGTCTTCCTGCTTCCTATCCTATTTACTCGGATCCATCCCCCACAAACATAGCTGCCAGAATCATCTTTCTGAGGTGCAAGTCTGACCAGCCCAGTCTCCTGCTAGAAAGCTGCCTTCCACAGCTCTAGGAAAAAAATGCTGAGCCCCTCAACCTGGTAGTGAAGGTGCTCTGGTTCCAACTTACCTTTCCAGGCTCATTTCGTATTTGCATTTTAGTAGATTTGCCATCTTGTTTCTGTGTCTTTTCACAGGCTGTCTGCCATGTCTGGAAAGCACTTCCTGCTCACTACTTACTACCTCTCGGGTTCTTCAGCTTAATTCACTGCTTAGTGCAAGTATCTCCTCCTTTGTGAAGTTTTCCTTGGTCCTCCCAGCTGTTAGCACTCTCTCCTTCCTCAAATATCTTTGAATTTATTTAATTTGCAACCTGTTGTATCCTTCCAAGAGAACTTAAGATTTTTGGAGAGAGTGATTCATTCTGTCATTCTGTCATTCTCTCTCTTCTCTCTCTCTCTCTCTCTCTCTCTCTCTCTCTCACACACACACACACACACACACACACACACACACACACACACTCACACACACACACACACACACACTCACACACACACACACACACACACCCCTACCTTTGAATCCTGGCAAATAATAGGTGCTTAATAAATATTTGGTGCAATCAAACAAAGCCCTTAAATCAGTTTCCAAACAATGGAAAGCTTTATTTTATCAAATGAGACAATATTGCTCCCGTCCTGGAGTCAGGAGGACCTGAGTTCAATTGTGGTTTCAGACACTTACTAGCTGTGTGATCCTGGGCAGATCTTTTAACCCTGATTGAAAGAGAGAAAGAGAAAGAGAGAGGGGGGGAGGAGGGAAAGAGGGAGAGAGGGAGGGAGAGAAAGAGAATTTGTAAAGGATTTAGTGCAGTGCCCGAATACAGTCAGTACTTAATAAATATTTGCTCCCTCCCCCAGCCAGCCCAGCTGAGGCACTGGCTCCAGCTGATAGTGGAAGCCAGGTGACAATGTCAGGTGTAGTACAGTGGTGTTTATAAGGATGGTACTGTGATAAAGTTGTATTTCTTTGGCTAGTTAGCCAACTAAGCCTCTGTTGAGCATATGTTTGTGCTCTCCTCTGTGCCAGGAGTGGCAGCGAATGCAAGTGAAATGTGAGGTGGTCCCTGCCCTGACAGAGCCCAGAAGTCAGGTTGGGGAAGAAATACACGAAAAGGATTCTATCCTACTTCTAGTGAACACCAAATAGCGGATGACGCTGGTGCTGCAGGAGGTGTGGGAGGCCCCGGGGGCCCCAGAGTTGGAGGCCAGGAAGACTTCCAAGGAGGCTTCAGCAGTGGGGGCTGAGGTTGAGGCCAGGTCCATGGTGGAGGCCGTGGTTGTGGTTGAGGGGCCTGGGGAGGAAAGGCTGAAGACAAAGAGTGGGTTCCTGTCACTAAGCTGGGCCGGCTAGTCAAGGACATGAAGATCAAGTCTTTGGAACAGATCTATCTTTTCTCCCTTCCTGTCAAGGAGTCTGAGATAATAGATTTCTTTCTGGGATCTTCGTTGAAAGATGAGGTTCTGAAGATCATGCCTGTTCAGAAACAAACTAGAGCTGGACAATGTACCAGGTTCAAGGCTTTTGTGGCCATTGGTGACTACAATGGACATGTTGGTCTGGGTGTCAAGTGCTCCAAGGAAGTGGCCACAGCTATTCATGGTGCTATCATTCTGGCCAAGCTGTCCCTCATTCCTGTGAGACATGGCTACGGGGCAACAAGATTGGCAAGTCTCACACAGTATCCTGCAAGGTTACTGGGTGATGTGGGTCGGTTCTGGTGTGCCTGAACCCCGCTTGTAGAGGTACTGGCATTGTCTCAACTCCTGTGCCTAAGAAGCTCCTGATGATGGCTGGAATTGATGACTGCTACACTTCTGCAAGAGGCTGTACTGCCAATCTGGGCAACTTTGCTAAAGCTACCTTTGATGCCATCTCCAAAACATACAGCTACCTAACCCCAGACCTGTGGAAGGAGACTGTGTTCACTAAGTCTCCTTATCAGGAATTCACCAACCATCTTGTGAAGACTCACACTCGCATATCTGTCCAGAGGACCCAGGCAGCTGCTGTGGCAACCACATAGATTTTTTTTATAAACAAATAAATTGAACTATGCCTACTTAAAAAAAAAAAAGGATTCTATCTCAAGGCTTCCCTAACTCTTTAAACCTATTCACTGTGCCACTGAGCTGTCTCAAGTTACTATTACCTCCTGGGACCTCAGTGTCTACATCCGTAAAATGAGATGGTTGGACTTGATGGCCCTTTAAGGTTCTTTCCACCATTAGATCTCTTTCTCCCTTCAACAATGACCCTTTTCTCCTGTACCACCCCGAGCACTTTTCTTCCATCTCTCTTATGCACTTATCATATATTATTTTGCGTTGTAGTTGTGTTTTAGCCTTCTGCTAGATGCATGGTAAGCTCCATGAAGGGAGGGACCCTAACTAATTTTTTTTTCATAGTTCATAGAATCTTATGAGGAAACTGTGGCCCGAAGAGGTAGAGTGAGTTGGTCAAGGTCACACATATAGGAAACCCCAAAAACTAAGATTTGAACCCAAGCAGTCAACTCTAAATCCAGTGCTCTAGCCACCACCCTGAAGTTATTACCCAAACTCCCAGCACAGTGCCCTGGGGAACAGTAACTACTTCATCAAAAGAAAGGTTTATTGAAACTGAACTGAAGAAGGAGGGAGGATGTGATCATCAGTGGAATGTGTGAAGATATGACTCTGACACCAAAATGATAGAATGAAATCAAGAAAAGAACCCACAGAGGAGGTCAGAAAACCAGCATGAGCGACTCAGCTGTCTCAGGCATCAAGAGAATGGGAACAAAGAAGACAGAGGCTCACTATTACTTTCAGCCCTGACCATTGTGGGCTGGATGAATTAGGGAAGACTTTGTGGCAGAAGTGAGGCTTGTGTTCGATCATAAAAGGTAGGATTTTGGATAGGAGAAAGGGTACCCTAGGTGAGGGAAAAGAGGATGAGCAAAAGGCATGAAAAAGCCAGGGGTGTTTGCAGGTCAGTGATAAGATCAGTGCAGTGGCCAAGCAAGAGGATTCATTCAAACCGAGGAGGAGGGGATGACAGGGCCTCACACAGGATTAGAAACTTAATAATTGTTTAATCAAACTGATTTTTTGGATCTGAAGGGTGTAGGTCAGATTATGGGCAGCCTTGAAGATCAGACAGAATAGTTTATACTTCATCCCGAGGGCAGTTGAAAGTCACTGAATGTTTTACCCTGAATGAATCAGGGTAGTGACATTAAGAAAGTGATACTATGGGAAAATTAATTTGGCACCATGCGTGAGGGAGTGTTTTCCAAGGCTGTGTGTGGTACCTGGTACACAGTGAATGCTTGCTCCTTGATCTGTTCTCCTTTCTCTCTAATACCATAGTTTGAGAGCTGGAAAATACCTAGTTCTCCCAGTCTAAACCCCTGATTTGACAGATGACAAAGCTGAGAGTCAGAAACTTTAAGTAACTTGGCCAGAATGTTATAGGTTACAAGTGGCAAAGCTAGGGTAAATTCAATAGAGATAAATGTAAAGTCTTACAAGTGGAAAGGCTGCTTAGGCATTGGTTTGGTGTAGTGTAGCCTCAATATGTCAGTCGTGTGACTTGGCAGCCTAAAAGCCTCCTTTGAACGTGGAAAGCATTAAGAGAATCCCAGCTTCCAGGATTAGGGAGAGGATTGTTCCATGGTACATTGGGATCTATTCAAAGCACATCTACGGTCTTCTGTTCCAGGAGTCACATTTTAAGAAACTGCTGAATGATCTAGAAAGTTGCCAGAGGAGGAAAGCCAAGTTGGTGAAAGACCTTGAGTTCATGTCACATGAGTGTTAAGAGAGGTGCCAGGTGAGAAAATCTGGAGTGGCTAAAGACCATGAAAAGTAAAGGGGAAAGTCTTTAGATACTAAATCTGAATCCCTACCCAAGGAAAGATGAGAAATAGGAACACACCTTCATCACTTATGAAGAGGCCAGCTAGATCTTGAACTTGCCTCCGTTAGAGTTCTACTGGGTTAGGGCATGGGCTGTGTTCTTTATCTTTACCTCTCACCACTAATCTCCCTAAGATTCCCGAAAGAGTATGGGAGGTGAAAATGACTGAACTGAAACAAATCTCCCCAAGGCATTTCCACTAAACATCATTTTGCCTTTCCTGAAGGAGGATATTACATGTTGGGGATCACATCAAGTCAACAAGCAGTGTAGGAAGCACTAAGCTTCAGCACCCTGACTCTGTGAGAATTGGTTGAAGGAACTGAGAATGTATTTAGACAGAGAAGAGGACTTGGGGGCTTATGAGAGCTGTCTTTAAATATATGAGGGGTTATCATGAGAAACTAAGATTAGACTTGATCTGTTTTGCCTCAGTGGGTAGAACCACAAACAATGTATGGAAATCACAAGGAAGCAAATCTAGGCCTTGAGCAGCGAAGTGGTGAAGTGAATAGAGTGCCAGAGCTGGGGTCAGGAAGACTCATCCCTCTGAGTTCAAATCTGGCCTCAGACACTCACTAGCTGCTTGACCCTGGCCAAGTCACCTAACCCTGTCTGCCTCAGTTTCCTCATCTCTGAAATGAGCTGGAGAAAGAAATGGCAAAATATGCCAGTATCTTTGCCAAGAAAACCCCAAATGGGGTCATCTAGAGTGAAATGACTGAATAACAAAAACAAATTTAGACTTGGTGTAGAGGAAAAGAAATGGTGGATTCTCCCTCTTTGGAGGTTTTTAAGTCCAATCTAGATGACTGTTTGTTAGGAATGTTGTTGTAGGGAAATATTGGAGATGTATTGGATAAGATGCCCCTTCCTCCTTTATTTGGAGAGTGGGAGTACACTAGGAGAAGGAAGACCTGTTAGGAGGCTGTTGTAGTTGTAGTACTCCAAGTAAAAGGTAATTAAGGCCCAAACTAGAGTGAGGACAATAGGAATGAGGAGAGGATGGATTCAAGACATACTGTGGAGGTGGAATTAATAGGACTTGGTGACTAATCCTAACAGAATTTCCATCTAAGCCTTTGTTTTAACCCACCTGGTGTGTTTTGCTTTTCCCTAAATACCTATTATAATTTTCTCACCTCCTTGCCTTTGCTCTCTTCTCTCTCAATCCAGAAAGCCCTCATACCCCAATTTCCTTTCCAAATCCTACCCATCCATCAAGGTTCAGCACAGATGCTACTTCCTCTATAAAGCCTTCCTTGATTGTCATAGCCAGTTCAGAGAAATACACACACACACAGAGAATTATAAAGCGGAATAGGGCTCATTCATAAGGGATGAAACTCCGACTAAACAACAGTTCCTGAGAGGGAGAAGGGGGAGAAAAGATGTCAGTAACAATGGTGTGATTTCATGGGTTGTGTTCTAATAAGCTCAGTTTTTAGAAGGACATATACAAAGGGTGTCAAGAGAAGCAGATCCCCAAGGACAGACGTACAAGAGTGACAGGAAGCTGTAAGAATGGAGTCCAGAGAGCTAACTGGCCAAGACAACCTAGCAAGGCAATGCAAAGGGCCTGTGGAGCCATGCTCAGAAAATGGAGATCAACAACACACAGCAACAAGACAGACAAAGCCCTTCATCTGGGGGCGGTGTGATGGTAAGGGAGGACAGAACCAGAACCACTTGTCTCCCATCTTCCTTCCTTTCAGCTAGGAGCTGTTGGTCAGCGTTGTTCAGAAAAGGTAGAACAAAAGTTGAGAGTTAGATTTTGAGGCAGTCAGCCTTGGCTTTGAACCCTCACTGTCCCTTTATTCTCTATTTGACCTTGGGCAAGGCATTTAACCTTTCTAGTCCTTAGTTTCCTCATCTGTAAAAAAAAAAAAAATGGGGAGGGAGAGAAGGGGAGTTGACCTTTGAGTTCCTTTCCAGCTCAAAACTCTATGATTTTCTAAATATCATAGAGAGAGTTGAAGTCCATGACAGGTGAGGAGGAAGCAGGAAGCCATCAAGATTTATGGAAGGAGTTCATATCCCCTTGACCTGCATCCCTGGAAACTGAAAGAGTTTTAACAGGTATAATCTCAGGCCACCATCACTGATCTTTGAGAACTCATGTAGAGCAGAAGAAATGACAAAAAGACTTGAGCTGTTTTCAAAAAGTGTAAGGAGGTAGAAACTGTAGATCATTAATGTTAATAATAATAGCCTGAATTTATGTAGTTCTTTTAGGTTGGCAGAGTGCTTTATAAATATTATGTCATTTTACCCTCACAACAACCCGGGAAAGTAGATGCTATTATTGTTCCTATTTTACAGATGAAGAAGTTGAGGCAGGTAGAAGTTAAGTGACTTGCCCAGGGTCACACAGCTAGTAACTGTCTGAGGTCAAATTTGAACTCATTCCTTCCAAACTTGAAGTCCAGTGCTTTATCTACCCAGCCACCTAGGTGCCTGGGCAGAAGATCCTTAGTAATCTATTCTCAGCTCTGTTCCAGGTAACATTTAATCTATGGCTTAAATGAAGACATAGAATGTCACCCTATCATTTTAGATGATCAAAGCTGAGAGGGACACTCAATCCAAAGGATGACAAAATCAAGCTTCAAAAAGATCTTGGGAGACAAGTCAGACCACTGGGCTAGAACCATTGAGTTTAACTTTAAAAAGAGTAAATTTTTTAAAATTCAATTTTACCTTATTTTCAGGTTCATATTCCCTCCTTCCCATCTCCCTCCCCCATCCCCATTGAGAAAACAAGAAAAAATCCTGTAAAGTCAAACAAAACACATTTCCCCATTGGCCATATCCCAAAAAAGAAGAAGTTTCCATTTGTACTCTTGAGTCTATCACCTCTCTCTTTCAGGAGGTAGGCAGCATGTTTCATTATGAGTCCTCTGGAATTGTGGCTGATCTTTGTGTTGATCAGAGTTCCTAAGTCTTTCTAAGTTGTTTAACAGGATTAAATGTAAAGTCTTGCATTTAAGTTTCCTTTGGTTTTGTTTTTAATCCATTTCCTAAGCAGGATAGAGAAAGATCAGGCTTGGAAGCTGTTCATGTACAAAAAGACCTGAAGGTTTTAGCTGACCACAGACTCGCTGTGAGCCAGCAACAGTGTGATGTGGCTGCTAAAAGAACTAACACAATCTTAGGCAGAATTAGTGGAAATAGAGCATCCAAGATCTCCCAAATGATAGGCCCACTATACTCTGCTCTGGTCAGACCGCATTGGGCATGGTGTGTTCATTTCTGGGTCGTGTATTTTAATAAGGAATGCTAATGAGCGTCCAAGAGAGGGCTGCCAAAATAATACTAAACGAATTCTACATACGTTGCCTTATTTGATCCTCGAAAAAGCCCTGTGAAATACATACAGTAGAAATGATTGTCCCACACTTTACTGGTGAGGAAATCAAGGCTCGGAGAGGTTACAAGACTCATCAACATGATTACACAGCCAGTGGGCAGGATTTGAATCTACATCTTTTTTGACTCAAAGTGTCCCATACTATGGAGACCATTATCATTGTGAGGAAAGACTGGTTTGAAGGAACAAGGCATATTCAGCACAGAGAAGAGTGAACTAAGGGGAGGTGATGGTTGTCATCAAATATGGGCTGCCAAGAGAAAGAGGGAGTAGATTCAGTAGTTCAGTAGGCAATGAAGGATGCAGAAGTGGGATCATTGGGTGAAAGTGCAGAGAGGCAGATTTTATCTCTGTGTAAGGAAGCACTTTCTAACAATTAGAGCTGTCCAACAATAGAAATAACTGCCTTATTATACCTCAGGGATTTAAGCAGTGCTTGGGTGTGACTTTCTGTCAAAGAGCCACTCAAAGGGATTCTTGCATTACAAATATCTTGGACTTTTCATCAAAATATCTCATTTTACTCTTAGAGCACTTTATCTCATTACTGAATCTGAATTGGGGGGACCTTAGAGGCCATTTCGTCTAATTCATACCTGATCAAAAATCTCCTCTACAGCAGATCTGACATATGGTCATCAACCTAGAGAGCTCCCATCACTGCTTACTTTGTCCTCCCTCTCTGTGTTAGTGTCTACTTCCCCAGTAGTAGATTGTAACTTCCTTAAGGGCAAGGATCATGCCAATTTTTGGGTGGTTGTGTCCCCAGCACACCTTTCACATAGTAGGCACTTAATGTTTGTTGAATTAATTAACTAACTTTGAATTCCTTGTCTCTCATCTCTCACATTCAAATTAGTTGACGAGTCTGGTCAATTCCTTATTTGTAAAATGAGAGCGATCATACTTGGTGACTCCTGAGGTCCTTCCCAATTCTAAATCTTCGATCCAATGAATCTTTCTCTGCAGGATCTCTTGCATCTGTCCTTTCTTTTCCATGACTCCCAATCTTACTTCCTCATTACCTCTGCCTTGGTCTTCTAAGGCAACTCCCTGCTGTGAGTCTCTTTCCATCCCAGATAGGATGCCAGATTAATCTTCACATAGTTCTGCACAGAGCACAATCTCCTGCTCAAAATCCTTCATCGCATACTCAACAAAAGTCAAATTCTTTGATTTTTTGTTCTGTACTCTCTATATCAGACCCCTTTCCAGTCCTATCTCACATTGTCCTCCCTGCTTGTATTCTGTGTTCTGGCCAAATGGGCTATTTATTGTCTCCAAACATGTCCCACACTTTCCTGCCTAGGTGCCTTTTGCTAACTGTACATTTCATCCTTACTAGACTGAAAACCTCCATTATTGTCCTCTATTTTACTGGTGAGGGAATTGGGGTTCAGAGAGGTTAAGTGACTTGCCAACATCATTGTGGGCAGGTGTGATGTCTTATGTCACTCACATTACTGAGAAAAGGATCTCATACATAGGAAGTATTAAGTAAATGTGAAGGAATCATTAGATTGTTGGAGTTGAGGATGGAACGGGAAACAGAGGTACTAGTTAGAAGGCTGTTGAGGTGGCATGAGTCTTGGGAAGGCAGGAATGAGAAGGAAGAGGGATGGAAATGGGGGATATTTAGAATGTAGAGATGACAAGATACAGTACTTTTTTGAGTAGGGAAGTGACATAATTAGTCAGGAGCAGCCAAGAAGAACTTTTCTAGGTTTTATTTTTTCCCAGTTTCACTTGAGAATGAGACAGAAAAGTGAGATATTAGAAGGGACCTGTTTTAAGTCTTGCTACTAGGGAGGAAAGAAAGGACCTGTAACAGCTGGCAGAGATATGCTAACATCTCCAGAGAAAAGCTATCTTACTGACAAGGAGATGAGTATTTAGAATTGTCCCTGTCGGCTATCACCTTGGGTGATTATATAACAGACCTCCCAGAATTGTGGAGATGGAAGTAGCTTTAAGTCAGTAGCCTTGAAGGAGATTTCCAGGCAGTTGTTGGGAAGGGGAGAGGGAGAGAAATAGGGGAGCCAAGGACCCTAGTTCTGCCCTAGAGAACCGTCAAGAGAAAGTAGTTTGACTGTGGTTACCCCACCCCTAAATGAGTGGACTGTAACTTTGGGAAGGGGAGGTAGGGGGCTGGCTAGCAGAGACTGATCCTTGTAACAGGAGGAAATGCAGCCTGCCAGCCAGATGGAGGGAAAAAGGGTTCTTGGAAGGAGATTTGTCTATAGGTTTATGCCAAAGATGGGGAAGAGTTGGTGTTACTTGATATCCTGGTCTTTCTAGGTGAAAGTTTATAGGCGTATGTAAAGGGAGACAACTCTCACCTCTTTCACTTCTCCCTTCTCTCTTCCTCCTCCTCCCCACTTCCCCATCTAGGGAATTATGTCTTGGCTGATGAAAAAATTGGATTTTACATTGGGGATAAAGTTGGGAGAAGATCTTAGCATAGCTTTGTCTTTGGAACATTAATAAAGAGTTGGAAGGGACCCTTAGAGATCATCTAGTATGGCTCACTCATTTTACAGATGTGGAAACTGAGGTGGGGGAAGGGCTAATGGAGGAGGTCTCATGTTCCAGTGCTTTGATGGTCACTTTAAACATGATGTAATAGAAAGAGTATTGTAAATGGTGATGTAGGTAGCCGCCCACCTCTCTGGTAAGCTTGAGGAAACTTAGTTTATTAAGGTCTTTCTGAGAGCCGTTAGGGAAAGCATGATCGCCCTTAAGTATCTCCAGAAAAGGGAGATACTGAGATACCTTAAGTTAGTTTCTGGTAAAAGTTAAGGCATGGCCTCTCCCTACCCCATCCTTAAGTCCAAGATCCTGCTGTTGAGAAACATTGAGAAACAATTCCTTCTCTCTCGCCAAACAATTAACCAACAAACAAGTGCTTCTTACACGTGTTTTATAGAAGTGACTCTGGCAGTGGAATGTGGGTAGGAAGGATGGATGGGGGAGAGGCTGACAAGGAGGAATCAGGTCACCTCGGAAGCTGTGAGAGATGTGGCAGTGGTAGTGACATGAGGGAAGAGAGAAGAGGGCCATTTCATAGGATAATAGGATTTTTAGAGTTGACAGGGTACTTAGAGAAGTTTTCATACAGCCCCTCATTTTACAGATGAGAAAACTGAGGCCTAGAGGTAGTTCAAATGAACCCCCTCCCCCTAAGCCTTTGAAGCTATGCCAGCTTGTTCAGCTCCTCAGAGAATGGATTCTATCATCTCTTGAAATCCTTTCCAGGTTCCTGATGATCAATTCTAATGGCCTTAGACCACTTCCCAAGTGTTTTCTTTGATCATTTGTAAAGTTAAATGTAAGAGAGGTGTGTGTGTGTGTGTGTGTGTGTGTGTGTGTGTGTGTGTGTGTGTGTGTGTGTTTTGCGGGGGAGCAGACCGGCCAGTATGGGCCTCATCCTGGGACCCTGCGCAATCTGCTCATCCTGATACAATTCACATTACAGAAATAAGAAGTAATACCCCCCCCAAAGAGGAGCCAAGGGGAGCCAAGGTCTGGACTGCTAGATGAATCTGACTGAAGTGGAGACATTGAGTACCCATCCTCGTCTGGAGGAGTGGGCCTAATGGTTTTGGGAAGGTTTAAAGTTAGACACGAAGAAAAAATTGCCAATGCTAAGGGGTACAGGACCTATGGAGATTATACAGTCTCATTTCTTAGAGAGGAATTTCTCTTTTCAAACAGAATCATTTTCCCTCTGTTGCCTGTGACAGTAAAGTTTGCTCTCCTGCTTGAGGGCAGAGTAGTGCCTGGGCCCAGGCCACATCCCAGAGCCCTGCTAGCTCTCAGTTCCTTGTCTCCTCGCCCGGAGGTGGAGAGGTTACATAACGCCCGGATGGGCTGGCTCTTTCTGAAGACATTTTCATGATTAATTTGAGGCTCTGGCGGCCCTTCCCCTGTAATAATATTTTAAACATGACTTTTCCACAGCCAGCTGCCAGCATGAGGCGTCGGCCCCTGGTGGCTGTAAACTCTCACGTCCAGGATGGTTTGCTCTCCAGTTACCACATGTGTCTGGAATGTGCAGATGTTTCCTTTGGGGGATTCAGTGGCCAATCAGCTCCAGGCCACCCCCAGCCCCCCACCAAGGAGGGGATGGCTCCCTCCACTATAGGACTCAATTCACAAAAACCCAAACACACACACACACACACACACGTACTCATACACATCATGGATTCACAGGAAGTTGGAGCTGGGGGGAACCTCGGAGATCATATAGTTTCTTTAATTTCATAAATGGGGAAACTGAGGCTGAGAAAGTGATTTGCTTTGAGTCACACAGATAAGGGCAGCTAGGTGGCTCCATGGATGGAGCTCTAGGCTTGGAATAAGAAAGACTCATCTTTATGAGTTCAAATCTTGACTTCAGACACTTACTAGTTGTGTGATCCTGGGCAAGTCACTTAACCCTGTTGGCTTCATCTGTAAAATGAGCCAGAGAAGGGAATGGCAAACCACTCCAGTATCCTTGCCATGAAAACCCCAAATGGGATAATGGAAGAGAGTTGAACACTCTTGAAACAACTGAACAAGCAGCACTCAGATAATGAGTGGGAGTGACGGGATTTGAAATCTGGTCTCCTCATTCCCTATCCAGTATTCTTTCCCTTAGTCACATATGCTCATCATCACACATTCACTTATGCCCCCTCACACACACTCACTCACACTCATAAATAGAGACGCTGAAGAAGCCACTTAAACTCTGGAGCAGGGATCAGGACTAGGTTGACGCATCTAAGGTTATGCCATGTTCCCCTGCCACTCTGCAAACTCTGACATGTAATCCTGTTCTTGGACCCTTGGACCCTGCTAACCTTTTGACAGTCATTCCCCAGTCTGTTCCATCTCTGGATTCCTTCACTTAAGAACAGGAAGAATAAATATAACAGAAGTAAAGGCAGCATCAAGGCCATGAGCTCATGGGCCACTTGGCAGCAGCCTGGGTGGGGAGATAAAGATCTGAGCCTCACAGAATTCCACCCCCCCCAGCCTCAATGGCTTACAGTTTGTCATCCTTCTCATAGGAGCAGTCCAGAAGCAAAAACAAATTCTACCAGTTAGTTCTTTTTGTAGACATAGCAGCCAGTCAAAAGACTTTTCTTTGTATTGCAATAAATGGACAGGAAACAGCTTTGGTATACCTTTGTAGAGCACCTATTCTGAAACAGAAGGAGGAGCCCTTCATTATACCTATTTGGAATTGGGCTCCCTAGGCATCCAAGTTTACATGCTCCCAGGACTGGGCCTCATTGGCCAATCCCCCTGTTACAGAGAACATAGAATTGCTGTTGTTTACTCAGAGGGTTCATTGACACAAAATAGGTATAACCTCTATATGTGCCAGTAGGTTCCAGGCCATGGAGACTTCTCAACCTGTCCTTGAGGAGGGTTGGGGTTGAGATCCCACTCTCCCAAGTCAAATTGAATCAACAAACATTGATTAAACCTCCTATGTACCAAATACTGCTCTAAGTTCTGAGGATACAAAGGAAGGCAAAGAAAGGTTAAAAAAAAATTAGTCCCTGTCCTCAAGAGCTTACAATCTAATGGGGATTTCCAGTTCCAAGGATGGCAAAGGGAGAAATAGATGCTGGTGGGCATTGAGCAGAAAAGGGTCCACTTTGGCCTAGTGCCACTCGCATGGGCAACAGGTATGATGGTGAGCTGAGGCCTTTCTCTTCTCTCAGACACAGGGAAGAGTAGGCATGCATTGAATCTTACAAATCTAATCAAGAGTTTTGAACTAACAGGAGAGAGAGAAAGCTAAATACCATAGAAGGGGAGCAAACAGCGCAAGATGACTGTAGAATCACCTAATAATTGATAATAATTATAAATAATTGCTAGCATGTATATAATAGAGTGCTTGAACTGGAGTCAAGAAGACCTATGTTCAAATTTGGCTTCAGATATTTACTAGTTGTGGTACTTGGGTGAAGTCACTTAACCCTTTTTGCCTTAGTTTCCTCATCTGTAAGAATGAGCTGGAGAAGGAAATGGCAAACCACTCCAGTATCTTTGCAAAGAAAGCCCCAGATGGAGTCATGAAGAGTCAACTGTGCCTGAAACAGATACAGCACTTTAACGTTTTCAGGGTGCTATACAAAGGTTATCTCATTCACTCCTCAGAACATCTCTGTGAGGTAGGTACAATTATTATATCCATTTTATAGACCAGGAAACTGAGGCTGAGACAAAATCCAAGAAAGCAGCCTCGGTCAAACCTAGAACAGATGTTGCAACACAAAAGCACAGGGCACTAATCGGAATGCAAGGTGGCAAATTTGGCAGCATAGATACATATACGTAGGAAACACTCAGTAGCATTGTATAGTAAGAAGCTGTAGCGATGTGAGGAAATCCAAGAATGAGCAAGGGTCAGTATAGTGGCAAGATTAACGAAAGGAATAAGTGAATGAAAAGCACTTATTTATTAAGCGCTCATTGTTTGCCAAGCACTGTGCTAGATGGCAGGAGCACAAAAACAAAATTGAGATAGTCTCTGCCCTCCAGGAGCTTATATCTTTGTAGAACATTGGTTCTCAACCTGTGGGTCACGACTCCTTTGGGGGTCGAATGACCCTTTTGCAGTGGTTGAATGACTCTTTCACAGGGGTCACCTAAGACCATCAGAAAACACATATTTCTGAGACACCGCTCCTCTATCTGTCTCCAGGTGGGTCCGCCCACATGCAGATACGCTCACATATGAGTATTAAAGGGTCACAGCATCAGGAAGGTTGAGAACCACTGTTGTAGAGAGAGGAGAGAGATTATACATATGGGGGGGGGGTGGTTGATGGGGAAGAGAGTTATGGTTTGGGAAGGAAGTCACAAGGTTGGTGAATTGAATGACAGTCCCTTAACACCCTTTCCAGAGGCAATGGTAGTGCTGATTTGATTACAGCTCTCAGGGAAAGAAGGAGAGGGGTGGGGAAGGGACAAAAAGGTAAAGACCCAAGTGAATTCTGGGGTGAAGGTGGAGGCATGATCTCAAGGAGGCATGGTCTCAGGGAATGTAAAGCCCACAGTGGCTTAGCTTGCCCCAAGAATGGCCTCCAGTGGTTGGTTTGAAAAGTGAAGTGGCAGCTACAGCAGGATCCTCAGGGTGGAAAATAACCAAGGAGAAAAGGAATTGATATTGCCCTGTGAGCATGAACTACAGACCACCAGGGCAGAAGGAGGTATCCACTCTAATCCACTCCAGGGAACATAGACTAAGTACCTGCTATGTCCAAGGTGCTATGCTAGGTGCTTTGGGTACAGAGACAAAATGAAATAAATGAAGTTTGGAGGAACTAGACAAAATTTAGGAAATATATCACAAGACTGGTATAGAGACACGACAGAGTAGGGGTGGGGGGATTTCAGTTATCTGGGCATCTGTTGGAAGGCTTTCTCTGCCAGAAGCAGAGTAATTTATAAATTCTTGGCTTGCTTTAATGATAATTTTATCCTTCCAAAGGTGGAGGAAGCAATGAGAAGAACTACTATTCTGGACCTAATTCTCACCAACAAGAGAAATTTGGGCTTAAGTAGAAACGATAGTAACCTTTCTGGGGGAAGGGGGAGGGGAAGGAAGGGGAAAGTTACCAATTCTGTCTTGGAATTCCTGATGGAGAAGACAACAGCTGGGCATAGTCTGCCAAACACACTAGGTTTGGGGAGTGAGGATTTCAAAGGGTTTGGAGGAACATTATGTAGGATCCCATGGCTCCAAATTCTGGAGATGAAGTCAGACTAGGAAGGATGAGAATCTTTCAAGAATGAAATTCTGAAGACTCAAAAAACAAACAAACAAAAAAAGACCATTGAAGAGGAAAAGAAGGAGCTGCCTAAAGATCAGACAGATGTAAATGCAAAAGAAACTCATAGGCCAACTCAGATTTTTAAAAAGACATAAGTAGAAGACAGAAGAGTCAGGTAACAAAGATAGAATACAAAATCAGGACATGGTCTTTTAATTATAGTGTTAGGAGCGATAAAACGGAATGATCTGAGGCTCATGATGAATACTAAAGGGAACCAAAAGGACAGGGATATTTTTAACTATATTGAGGAAAAGTACAGATCAAAGAAGGATAGTATCACTTCTCAGAATGAAGGATGTTGAGAAACCTGAGCTTGTACTTCCTGGGTTTCTTCTGTCAAGGAGAATGATCCTTGGACTGGAAAGGGCAGAATAAAAATGGCTAATATTGGGAATTGAAATCAGTTTCCCCAGGTGAGTTCAAATCACTAATCCTGGATAGACTAAATTCTGGAATACTGAACAAACTGGCCAGTGTGACTGTTGATCTTGGAAAGATTATGGAAGATGGGAAGGCGAAGGCGAAGGCAAATCCTATTCTGATTCCCCCCCCCCAAAAAAAATACTGTTATTAGGGATAGGGACAGGACTTGTGATTTTGTTGGTATAGGGAATTCCCAGATGAGGAAACTTTGTACCAATGTAGGTCAGAACTTCCCTAATACTTAAGGGTTTAGAACAGTGTTGTCAAACTCACTAATCCATATGTAAGGATCCCTGAAGCCATATATTGACTTAAAACTAGGTTAATATAATAATAGGTATAATGTTATCTCTATTTTTGTTTTACTAAATATTTCTCAATTACATTTTAATTAGTTCAGGCCTCAACTGGAGTGTTGCTGGCCCAGTATTTGACCCCTCTGGTTTTAGAGAATGGCCTACAGCAGTGCTATCTGAAAGGTTAGGTGATTTGCCAGTCTCTCAGCTAGTTTGCATCAAAGGTGAGACCGGAACTCAGACCTTCCTAGCTCTGAGGCCAGCTTTCTATCCAAAACTAAGACTGTCTCTCTAAGGTTGTTGCTTTTGTTGTTATGATTATCATCATATTTTAGGGAGGAGGTTGTCAAAGTAGGGAGCATCTAGAGTCAGTCCTAAATATTTATTAAGGATCTACCATGTGCCAAGGCTCTCTGCTAAGCTTCGGAGATACAAGGAAAGTCAATAGATGGTCTCTGCTTTCAAAAAGCTTATAGTCCAGTGGGGGAGATAATATGTACAAACACACAACATACAGGACATATTGGAGTTAATCAATAGAGAAAGGGCACTAGAATGAAGCGGGAGTCAGGAAAGGTTCTCTGTAGAAAGTAGAATTTTATCCAGGCCTTGAAGGAAGCCAGGAGGTAGAGATGAGGAGGGAAGGAGAGAAAGCCAGGCATGAGGAAAAGCCTGGGAAGATGCCTGAAGTTGGGAGATAGAGTGTCTTGTTTGATGTGTTGGCCTAAAGAAGGCCAATGTCTCTGGTTCACAGAGTGGGTGGTCAAGGGGAATGCAGGGTGTAAGAAGACTGAAAAGATAGGACAGGGGTAGGGGGGGATCAGATTATGAAGGACTTTAAACTTCATACGGAGGCTATTGTACTTGACCCTGGAGGTGATAGGGAGCCAGTGGTAAAACTTGTGCTTTAAGAATATCACTTTGAAGGATGGACTGAAGTGGGGAGAGACTTGTGACAGAGGGAGCAAACCATCAGGCTCTTACAGTAGCCCAGGTGTGAAGTGATAAAGGCCTGTACCAGGGTGATGGCAGTGCCAGAGTAGAAGAGAAGGAAACATATTCAAAAGATGTTATAAAGGTAAAATTGACAGGCGTTGACAACAAATTGGATATGAGGGGTGAGGCAACTTCAGGAGTCAAGGATGACACCTTGAGTGTTAGACTGGGTGACTCAAAGTAATAGGGAAGTTAGAAAGAAGGGAGGATTTGGGGAAAATATAATGAGTACCGGTTTGAACACGTTGAGTTTAAAATAGCTATGGGACATACAGTTCAAGATGTCCACCAAGCGGTAGGAGATGTGGAATTGGAGGACAGCAGTGGTTAGGGATAGATAAATAGATATGAGAATTATCAGCGTGGAGATGATAATTGAATTCATAGGAGCTGATGAGATCAGTGAGTGAACTAGTCTAGAGGGAGAAGAGAAGGCCCCAGACAGCGCTGTGTGGAATACCTACAGTCCCTAGGTATGACCTGATGAAGATGCAACAAAAGGACCTGTAAAGGAATAGCCAGATAGGTAGGAGAACCAGGAGAAAGTCATGAAAGCCTAGGGCAGCTGTTCTCAATCTGTGGGTTGCGACCCCTTTGGGGGTCGAACAATCCTTTCATAGGGGTCACCTAAGACCATTGGAAAACACATATTTCCAATGGTCTTAGGAATGGAGACACCACTCCTCTGTCTCCAGGCGGGTCCACCCACATGCAGATACACCCACATATGAGTATTAAAGGGTTGCCTCATTAGAAAAATTGAGAACCACTGACCTAGAGGGAAGGGAATATTAAGAAGTGGGTAATCTAAAGGGTTAAAGACCAAGAGGAATACTGAGAGGTCAAAATGAATAAAGACTGAGAAAAGGTGATTAGATTTGGCAATTAAGAGATTGCATCCTGGGTCATCTCCAGTCATCCTGATGAATATCTGGTCACTGGATCCAGATGGTTGGTGTGAGGCTAGTGACCTTGCACAGCCCTCCCTCCCTCAAATCAAAGTCAACTGCAAGTCATGTCACCATTTCCCTGATGCTGTGGTCCTCTTCAAAAACAAAGGACAAATATAACCAACAACAAGAAATTGCTAGTACCTTAGGCAGCTAGGTGGCTGCTGGGATAGAGTGCTGGGCCTGGAGTCAGGAAGACCTGAGTTCAAATGTGACTCAGACACTTACTAGCTAGTGTGACTGTTTGCCTTAATACACTGGAGGAGGTAATGACAAACCGCTCTTTGCCAAGAAAACCCCACGGACATGGGGTCACCAAGAGTCAGACACAACTGAACAAATCACTTTGGAGGGAGCAGTTTCAACAAATGGTAAGGTTGGAAGCCATTATCTCTTTTAACCATTACAGCCTCCCCGGAAGGGGGGGGTGCTAGTTTTATTCTCATTTTATAAATAGAGAGTTAAGAGAGTGAGAGGAAAGGTGGCACCTGTGGCACCTAGGCTTCCTCAAGGAAGGGACCACGATTGTGAGGGGAGACTGAGCCATTGTGAGTCAAGTAAAGAAACTGGAGATATTCAGCCTCGGGAAGAGAGGGCTTGGTGAGACGGTAGCTGAAAAACTGTCACAAAGATTAGATTTGTTCTGTTTGGCCTCAAGGGAAATTAGGAACAATGAGTGAAAGCTGAAAAGTTGCAGATCTTTCTCTCCTGTAAGGAAAAACTTCCCAACAATTAGAGCCATATAAAATGATGATTTAATATATATAACATACTTTGCAAACCCTAAAGCCTGTATGTAGGCAGCTAAGTAGTATGTAGATAGAACACTGCACTTAAGAGTGAGGGAGACCCGAGTTAAAATTTGTCTCCGACACTATTTGTATGACCCTAGGCAAGTTACCTAACCTGCCTGCCTCAGTTTCCAGTTTCTTCAACTGTAAAATGGGGATAATCATAGCACCAATCTCTCTGGGATGTTGTGATGGTCAAATGAGATATTTGTGAAGCACTTAGAATGGTGCCTGGGGCAAGTTAGGTGTTTAATAAATGCTTGTTTCTTTCCTTCCTTAGATACTTACTGGTAGCTTGACCCTGGGCAGTGTGACATTAATCTCTTAAAGGCTCGATTTCTTTTCTGTAAAATGGGAATAGTTAATAAAACTTCTCTCCCAGGGTTATGAGAATCACCTGAGGTAATTTATGTGAAATACTTTCCAAAACTTAAAACACTATATAAATGTTGGGCATTATTATATACATGTTAGCTATTACTTTTATAGAGCTGCCTGGGCTGCCTTAGGAGGTCTTGGGTTTGCTTGGGCTTGCTTGAGCTTGCCAAGGAACAGTTGGAAGACCACTTATTGGTGATGTTGTAGAGCAGCGGTTCTCGACCTGTGGGTCGCGACCCCTTTGGAGGTCAAACAGGGTCGCCTAAGACCATCGGAAAACACATATTTCCTATGGTCTTAGGAACCGAGACACCGCTCCTCTATCCATCTCCAGGCGGTCCGCCCACATGCAGATACGCCTACATATGAGTATTAAAGGATCACAGCATTAGGAAGGTTGAGAACCACTGCCGTAGAGGCAGTTGTTGGTTGGGTATGTGTTGGACGGGATGGCCTCTCAGGTCACTTTCAGCCTAAAGATCCTGGGATTCATTGACTCCAGAGGAGATGGGGGTGGAGCAGTAAGGAAGACTAAGGAAGACATCAGAATGGAGTTCTTCTTCATCATATCCATTATTTGGAGCATGCTGTGAACAGACCTTCTTGTATCTTGATCTCTCAGAATAGAGGGAGGTTGAAACATTCTGACTGTGTCAGGTATGAGACATTAAACATTCAACTTGGCAAATGTTTGTTAGGTGCTTACTGTGTGTGGGAGTTTTTTTTTCTTTTTGGAGGGGGGAAGGTAGGGCAATTGGGATTAAGTGACTTGCCCAAGGTCACACAGCTAGTAAGTGTTAAGTGTCTGAGGTCAGATTTGAGCTCAGGTCCTCTTGACTCCAGGGCTGGTGCTCTATTCACTGTGCCACCTAGCCGCCCCCATGTGGGGGTTTTTAACCTAATGCTATATAATGTTATATACAGTGATAAATGAGAGACCTTGTCCTCCAGGAGACTATAGTCTATTAAGACAGATGAAGCATGTGCACAAATAATTATGATACAGGACAAAAGGTGATCCAGTCCCCTAAGGTGTTACCAGCAGAGGTAACAGTAGGAGATCTGCAGGGATCACTTTGGGTGGGTCATGGAGAAGCTGCCGTTTGAACTGTACTCTGAAGGATAGATGAGAGTCTGTCTAATAGGCAGACACTGGCAGTTCCATGACCTGAGGGCCCTTTAGCTCTAAGTCCATGACCCTGTGGTCTCTCTGCTTCTTGTGGAGAAGGGAAGCTTTAAATAAATAAATCCCTTTCCCACAGCTCCCAGGACCTTGTCTCCTAGATCAGAGGGATCCTGAGGGCCTAACTCTTCAAGGCTTGGCTTTCAGTGAAGTTAGGGATCTGTAGAGGCCTTTGAGGTTCTTAAAGCCCCTATGTCTGGTCACATCCTCTTTGGTTCTTCATCTTAGCTCTAGGTGTCATGAGAAAGGAAGACGTTCAGTAGTCAGAGTTAGCTGGTCTTGAATCCACCAGCCTTGGACAGCTTGGACGACAATATATTGGTTCCTTGGTTTCTCATTGGATGAGATGGACTCCCTTCCCCATCTTGCCCAACAGGCTTCTAGAAACCTGGAGAAATTGCCTAGAGGTAGTGGCTAGCTTTTTCTATGTCAGTCTGTGGCTGTCTCTCCCATCACTGATCATGGTAGAGAATTGAGGGCTCTGTGCCTTCTTCTTCCCTTGTTCCTGCTGCCAGCCGGAGTTGGGGCGCCTGCCTGTCCAGGCTGACTCCAGCAGGAAGCCACACCCCAAACCAGAGCCAAGCCCCAAACAACTCCCCTGCCAGACCCCCACCTCTGCTGTTCCGCATTTCCCAGTTTGGTCACCTCTGGCCCAGATCTTGAGGGCCCCACAGCCCAAGCCTGGAGATACTGAGATGCAATAAAGAAATTCAAGGCCTTTGTGAGCTGTTAGAGGGGGAAAACCCAGTTGTCTTTTCTTGAGATCATTATTCCCTTTCCTTCATGGATTGAGTAGAGGAAGAGAGAGAGACAAGATGGTACACAAGAAAGTACACTGGTTCAAATCCCATGATTACTAATTTCTTGAGTGAACTTGGGCAAATTGCCTAACCTCCCTGGATCTATTTCTTCATCTTTTAAATGAGGAGATTAAATTAAATTATATCTAAGGCCCATTCCAGTTCTAACCCTATGATCCTATGACCACTTAGCTAGTGGCCCCTTGAGAGGGACCATACCTACAGATATCCAAGCCTCAGTTGGGCAGATGTTCCCACCCCATTCGCAGAGGCTTAATGGGAATTTACAAATTGATAAGTAGGTTCCAACCAGAGCATCTTCGTGTCTGGTGCAGGGCATTCTGGGAAAAGGGAAGTCATCCTGGGCTGTACTAGGATGAGAGAGGGACCTCAGGAATTATGGCAAAGACTTTAAGGTTCCAGTAGAATACTGGGCTTCTCTGTTGGCTCAGTGGAATTGAATCTAGGACTCAAGTATTTTGAGATTATAGAAAAGACTCTTGTGTTGGTTTCCCCAAAGAAGACCAGTCCTTCCTCCTTATTATCTGTACTGATAAGATTGCAGTTTCATTAGGGCCTTCCTGGAGAGTGAGTTGGTATACCAGAGGCCAGCTCTCCAGGAGGGCATATGGTAGGAAAGAGGGGCTACTTTGGGACTTGACTAGAGAAGCTCTAGAATTCATCTGGTCTTATCTCCTCATTTAACTTGATGGGGAAACTGAGGCTGAGCGTGGGAAATTGGTTTGTTGGAATCTCAGGAATCTTACCAGAGCTGTCTTTAAAATGGGTCTATGGAGAGGCAACTCCCTGCCTCCCTCCTCCTGTGGCTGTCAGTAATGAAAGGCCCCTCTTAGCAGAAGAATTCTTCTAGGAGCAAATCTACAAAATGAGAGACTTGAAGGGAATCAGGTAGATATGAGTTCTGGTCCAGACTAAGTGACTGCTCCCTCAAGGTATAGTCTCTGATGGTCTTTCAGCAGCATGATTCAAAACAAAACTCAGTACAAGGTGCTATGGGGGCGGGCAGGCCCGAGAAATGGGAGACATGGTCCCTGGCTTGTTTTGAGTCTAGTGGGGAAGTTTGTCATCTCATTGAAAAGACAGGACACAGACATAACTGAGAAGACCTTTAAGTTTGCCAACTAGAACAAAAGAGAGGCACTCAATTTGGAGATGGAGAATCAGACTTCAAATTCTGCTTCTACTGCTGTAGGATCCTGGGCCAAATACTTCATCTCTCCAGGTTCCATTTCCTCAACTGTAACATGAGGAAAGTTGGACTAGAATCTGTGGTGTGTAGTAAACACCAACAGAAACAGATCCCTGCAGGTGGCATATTGACTTAGAAAACCATAAACTTACATTATCTGTGTTGTGTTTATATTTATTTTGTTAAACATTTCCCAGTGACATTTTGATCTGGTTCAAGCACCACTTGGGAGTGTTGAGCTGTGAGGTTTGACAACTCTGGAATAAATGGTCTCTGAGATCCCTGCTGAATCTATGAACCCATAAGCCAGGAAGGCCTGTGTTCTGGTCCCTCCTCCAACACACAGGGACCCCTGTACAAGTTACTTGGTCTCTTAGTGTTTCAGGCAACTCTCTGAGTTGCAGAGCGGGCACAGATTTTAATTGGTAGAAAGTATTTCCTCACTAGGAGTTCTCTACTCAATGAAATCACAGGTTTGGTACAAACCAAAAAACAAAATTAACTGTGCAAATGAATGCAAACTAAGTCCTGGGTTCCTATTGCAACTCCGCCATTTTTCAAGTTGATTGTATGTGACTTTCAATAAATCAAGTAATCTCTTGGTGCTTTAGTTTCCTCATATGTGAAATGAGAGTGTTAGTGCATGATGACAGTAACATTCCATGATTCTGTGAGCCCATAATTATAGTTAAAGAGCATGTAGGATAGGATGGGAATGGGTAATCAGAGAAGGCTTCCTGGAGGAGGTGAGTTTTAAATTGGACTTTAAAGGCAGGAAAGACTATGGATTGATGAAAAATCAATCTCCTCAACCTCTCATGGCACAGGAAATGGGCCACTACCCTCACCAAGCTGGGCTCTGATATTAGAAACATGAAGAGAGAATGTCCAGGAACCTATAACTGGGAGTGTCCTGGTAAATGTGTAGCAATCAGCTCTTCAGAGGAAAAAAAAAAATTAAGACCATAAGATGTACTTTTACGTTTAATCTGAATTATTAACATTTTTTTCCATCATTTTCCTAAGTCTACACAACCAAGAAAACAATAAATCAAACCCAGATTTATAACATCTGAAGATTTCCAAGGTGTAAATGCTCACCCTGAAAATTTTCTTGGGAGCTAGTTTGAGCTGGTTTTAACACACTCCTACCTATAAGCAGTCTAGAAACGAAGCTGAAAATTCTCTGCCAGGGTTGAGGTGGCAGTGCCCTGGGTTCCTGTTTCTGGTCAGTGCTCTTGAAATTCATAATTAAACTCTGAGCAGGGAGAGAAAAGGATCTTTCCTTAGTCAAAAGACAGCATAGATCTGGAAGGACCAGATGTTAGCCTGACCGAACCACCTGCCTTTTCCATAGAGAGGAGGAGTGTATGAAAGGGGGAGGACAGTGAGGCTGCCCCTGCGGGGCATCGTGTGTCATTCCTAGCCATTCCTTTGTGACCTGTCTTCACTGGAAGGGTCTGGATCAAGGGAGATAATGGCAAATCACTCCAAACGTGAGCTGAGAGTGAGTTCAATCTGCTGCCCTCCCTTCATACCAGGACCTCCCTCTTTGCTCTTCCTGTTTCCCATATAAAACTCACAGGAGCGCATTTCAAGTAGAGAACACTTCATCCCCAGTGCCAAGCACAGTACTTGGCTCACTTACTAAATACTTGTTGATTAATTGACTGATTGATTGATTCACACACTCAAGGCCTGGGTAAATAACTGGTTAACCTGCCTCTTAGTGGGTGGGGCATTTGGGCCGCAGCTTCATCCCCACCAGCCTCTGACTTGACCACACGTGGCTGAGGGTGGTCCTGCTTCTGATTTCCTAGCAGGGCCCCAGGTTGAGGAGGAGAAAGGGAGAAGGAAAGTGTAGGCTGGGGGATGGGCTGAGGTTTTGAGGAGGGGTAGGAGGTTCAGTGGGGGAAGTATTTAGGATTAGCACAGACTGAATTATCCTTACAAGCGTGAAGATTGCAGGGGGAAGGGAAGGCCCTTCAGAGCCATCCAGATTTTTTTTTTTAACTTGGACAGACTGGAGTGGGGTCCTTGTACAGGAAAGTCCCCATGTCTCCATGTCCCTGAGAGTAGCTGCTGCTAGGACTGATATAACTGCTATGACTGCTTCGTTTTCATGGGATGCAGTCAATTCTGAGACTTTACTGATTTTATTTTTGTAGCATCGAAGGCTTCCCCCTCCTTTTCCTGTCTCTGTGATTCCAGAGAACATATAATGTTAACCAGAATATGGGAGGGGGGGGAGGGAAAAGGGAGAGGGAGGGACGGGCAGTGTGCTGCCAAGGCTTATGTCATGTTCCCATGACGTTATCTTGGGGCCGATTGGGCTGCGCTTTATGGAGGCGGGAGAGAGTGGAGTGGAGGGAGCGGCGGAGAGAGAAGGACTGGCTGCCTGTTGCCTGGCCCTTCGGGACCTTGGCGTTCCCCCAGAACAGTGATGGGAAAAGCAGCTTGAGACATGGAAAATTGTCCCTGCACAGCAGAGGCGTCTGGCTGAGTTTGGGAATTAGTTCTGGGTGCAGACTGGCTCCCAAAGCACCGCTGAGGAAGGGAGCCCAAGACAGGGGACTTCTTATGGCTAATGGGGAGGGATCAAGGAGTAGATTTGGGATATTTGAGTGTGTAGGGGTGGAAGGGGGAGCCTCAGGTCCTGACCCAGCACCCTTTCCCCTTCTTTCAATCCCAGACCAACCGTAGCTGGAGATTCATGATCAGGTTTCTCATAGTTGGGCTCCCCCAGTAACTCAGCCTTCTCCTAGGGATCTAGAAGGCTGGGATCCCTTTTCTCTCTCTCTCTCTCTTCCCTACTGCACTCCCCATTCCTTCATCATCTGTCAGATCCCTGCTCTGCTTGGCACCCTACCTTGTTGGTTTGAGTGTGTGGTCCACACAAAACAGGGCGCTATTGTATTTTGTTAATCCTCCTATTTTGAAAGGCCATTTGGGGGAATGAGAAAAGATCCTTGACAGCTAGCTCTTTGAAGGTAGCCTCTCCTGTGGCACTGGGCTCTAGCCTCTTCAGACTGAGTTGGGATAGTCTTGCTCTTGGTAGATGTCAGATAGAGAGGCTGGACCTGAGATTTCATGAGTAAAGGAAATTCCCAGGAGAGGAGGCTCCCTCTCCTAATACTGGTCAACATCAAATGAGATAACATTTGTGAAATCCTTAGCGCAGGCACTCGGTAAGTTCTTGTTTCCTTCTTTTCTTCTCGTCTAGCATGGTGGTGTTAATGCCAAATAGAAATAGGGGCCACTACGTCCTAGTAAATATTCCTGCTGGCCACATATCCGCTTAGAAAACCACACATTAACATTGTTATTGTTCAGTCATTTCAGTCTTGTCTTTCCCTTCCTGAGTCCTTTTGGAGTTTTCTTGGCAAAGATACTAGAGTGGTTTTCCATTTCCTTCTCTAGCTCATTTTTACAGATGAGGAAACTGAGGCAAACAGTTAAGTGACTTGCCCAGGGTCACACAGCTAGGAAGTGTCTGAAGCCAGATTTGAACCCCAGAAGATGAGTCTTTCTGACTGCAGGTGTGGCACTCTATCCACTGGGCCACACAGCTGCCCACACATTAACATTATCTATATTCTATTATATTTTTCTTTATTTTGTTAAAATGTTTCTCAGTTACATTTTAATCTGTTTACTGTACCCTTTGCAGCCTGTGTTTGACATCTCTGGCTTACAGAACTGAAAGGCTAAGTTACTAGGAGCCCAAGGTCACATACCTAGTATGTATCAGAAGCTCTGGTCTTCCTGCTTCAACGCTAGCTTTCTAGCACCTGCTCCACATTGCTTCTCTGTCCTTAGGGGGAAACTAATTCAGTTCACTCCAGCTGGGAGTGGAAAGTTAAAAAATTGTAACACTCCCTGCCCTTAAGGATGACATATAATTAAATAAGTAAATAGAAAACACATAGAAAGTCAAAACCAGGTAATTTCAGGAGCAGGGAGAGCCTAGGAAAGACTCCTAGGGGGAATTATCACCTGAGCTAATCCTTTAAGGGAAAATAGTTATATTCAAAGAATTGGAGGTGAGGAGTGAGTGAATTCTAGGTGTAAGGGAGAGGCTGTGCTTAGTCACAGAGATTGAAAATGGAAGATCATGCCCTATAGCAAGCGGGACAGTTTGGTTGGAATTCAGAGGGCATGATGGAGAGGAGATAATGTGAAATATGCCTGGAAAGGTAGGATGGAGTCAGATTGAACAGGTCTTGATGTAACAAACATAGAAATTTTAATTTTATCCTAAAGGTAACAGGGAGATATGGAGATTCATAGGCATGGGAGTGACGGAGTCAGACGAGAGCTTTAGGAGGATGATTTTAGCAGCTGTGTGGAAGATGACTTGAAGAGGGGATAGACTGGAAACAAGAGACTCAGTTCAAAGACTTTTGCAGTAGTACAAGGGGGTGGGAATGAGGGATTGAACTAGAAGGGGACATATGTGAGAGGTGTTGTATAGTATAATCAGTAAGATTTGGCAAATGAGTGAATGAATGTGAAAGAGAGAAGGGAGAGTCAAGGATGCTTTCAAGGTTATAAACTTGGGGGACTGGAAAAATGGTCGTGTTCTTGACAAAAACAGGGAAATGCAGCAGAGATGCGGATTTATAGGGAAAGGACATGTCCGGCATGTAAGGTGATGCAAGGACTGGAACTCAGGAGAGACATGAGAGATGGAGGTGGCATCATCTGCGTGGAGATGATAACTGAATCCATGGGAACCAATAGGATCTGAGAGAAAGAGAGGAGAGGAGAGGAGAAAAGAGAAGAGAAGGGAAAGGAAGGGAGGAGAGAAGAGAAGAGGAGAAAAGGAAGAAGAGGAGGAGAAGAGAGAGAATGAAAAGAAGAGAGGCCAGAACTGTCTGGGAGGTACACCCATGCTAGGGAAGCCAGGATACAGATGATGAGATTGCAAAGAAGGAAGAGAAGAACCAGGGAATAGCAGTGTCACAGTGTCATGTAGATGATACTTCGGTGAGCTTTTATAGATATCTGATTTGACCCTCAAGACCCTCAATCAAAAGTCAGGAGAACTGGGTTCTGGTCCTGGTACCGACACTAAGTTGTGTGACCCTGAGCAAGACATTTCACTTTTTTCCAGGCCTCCGTTTTCTCTTCCATAAAACCAAGAGACTTAGACCAGATGAGGCAGTGTGATGTACTGGCAAGAATACAGGATTTGGAGTCAGATGACCTGAGTTCAAATCCTGACTATTGCCATATCATCTGTAAAATGCAGGGTAATTTACTGATCCCTCTGGGTCTATTTCCTTATCTATAAAATGAGCCGATGGTCTAACGATCTTTTCCAGTTCTCTTTAGTTCTTTTGCAATTCTGAATCTTAAGATCCCTATGGTCCCTTCCAGCTCTAAACTTCTATGCTCCTGAATTCAATGCTCTTTTTATTGCCCCAATTTTTATTTTTTTTTAATTAACAAGCATTTATTTTCTCTCTCTCCCAAGTTCCACCCTTTCCCCCCTCCAGAAAAAAAAAAGAAAAATAAAACCCTTGTAACAAATATAGCTACTCAAGCCAAGCAAGTTCCCACATCCAATGCTCTTTCCAATACACCGTACATAAATAAAGGGTAGAGCCAAGCCAGGGTCACCAGAGACCCCGGATTGAGTTGTTGTCGTCCTTTTATAGACCTTGAATCTGTACTTGGAGAGAAGTCAGTTGGAGTTTCAGGTTCTGGTTTTGGTCCCCTGAGTTCTAGCTTTCTTCTGCCTGTCCAGGGTATGTGGTAAGGACTGAAACTGCCTGAATGCATGGCTGCTGAACCTCCTTGGAGAGGTGGCTAGTACAATTGGAAGCGCTGGGGGTGGGGGTGGGGGTGGGAGGATGCACCCAGTAGGGCTGATGGAAAGGAATGCTGAATGCCAGAGAGGTTTAGCGATATACTTAGGGCATCAGTTCTCGAGCTGTGTGCTCTCTGTTTGACTTGATGACTGTTTGGCCAGAGAGCAGACAAATGGGGGATTCAGTTCTGCTTGGCAGGAAGCTGGAACACGGCAGAGCCTCAGTATTTGGCTAAGAGGCCAGTGAAGGCTCCGGCCATTTAGCAGCAAGATAAACAGAGACTGAGTAACGGGTGACAGACAAGCTGTTGAAATACTCCCCTGCTAGCTGTGTGCCCTTTGCCTTGTCTAACCCTGCAATTTGTGTTGTGGACTTCTCCCTGGGTTGTCTTTCTGTGTTTGTCCTATTGAACTTATGGGGAAACTGAGACCTGAGACTGAACCCTTCATACTAGGGCTCCACTAAAACGAGAGGAGGGGTGACGGTGATATCGTCTCTGCCTGGATTCTATTTCTGTGATGTCACAGAGCATTTTACAGAAAGTAGGCAGTACCCAGTGAGGCAAAGGGCAGAGGATTTCATCTCCTATCACGACTTGAGAAGTGGCGGGCACCAGTACCATAGGAGGAACCAGCTGAGTATTGGAGCTTCCTTGATGTAGTGTCCAGGCTCTGGCATTCGTAATGGTTTTTCCAGAAAATAGGATTTTTTATTTTTCAAAAATATTATTTTTAAAGGCATTTTTTGTGAGGCCTAAGCCAGGAAAACTCCTTTTTGCTGAACATAGTGCATTTCTCTGCTGTCCCCAAATACTGAGGGGAGGCTGTGCTGGGCACTTGGCAGTCATGCCACGTGGGGAGCCAAGAATCCGCCTTCTTGTTTGATCTTCTACCCATACTGATCTAGAGGGATTTGGGGGCACCCGTGAAAGGGCCTATTTGAAGAGGCCTACCAGCCCCTGAAAAAAGGATTAAAGTACCCTTCTCACCTCATCCCATGGAGGCCGTTATACCCTGGGCTGGAGGTCTCTAATGACTCTAGTTAATGATGAAGATCTCTTTTTCTAACCTTAGGAAGGTTAGGAAGTGGGTAGAGGGAAAGAAGGAATCAATCATAAGCATTTATTAAGTATCTATGTACCAGTCACTGTGCACCAGGGGATACAAAAGACAGAGAAAGAAAGACTCCCTGCTCTTATATTCTAATGGAGAAAATAAACAAGTGCCTACACATCAACCTAAGAAGTTTACATATGAAGTGAATAAATACAAAGAAATTGAGAAGGAACCTTAACCAGTATGGAAAAGCACATAATTGCATTTGAAATTGGGACCTACTCCCATCTTCCTCCCCATAACACCCCCATCAAATTCTCATCAACATTTTTTTTCTTTGGCTTTCATCTCAAGCATCCAAATGCAAGCCTCTCTGACTCTGTTTTTGTGTCAGACATCTGAGTCCCTGTCTTCCTACTTTCTAGCTCCTTATCTGTCCTTTTCATAGAATCGTGGCTTTAGAGATGAGAGGGACCTTGGAGGTCATCTATCTTATCACCAACCCTCATTTTTTACAGCTGTGGAAAGAGATCTAGAAAAGTTAAGTGACTTGCATAAGTTCACACAGGTGACCAAGATTTGAAGGGGGGAGTGGAGTCCTCTGACTCCAAATCTGGCCCTCTTTCCAAAGTTCCATGTGTCAATCACTACTTGTTTGATGATGAGGTTCCTTGTAGTCATTTCTGATGGAAACTCTGCAATCCAAGAATCATCCGGTGGGAAAGTTTTTTCCAGAGATCACTTGGTCAGTCCATCCAGGCCTGTTTCTTCTCTAGGCCAGATAGATAAGGCTCTGCCTTAGAACAAACAGTTTGTAAAGAATCAGATTCTATTCTCTCAATCCTCCAGGTGATTTGGAAAGTTCTTCCTTATGTCTAACTTAAATTCTTCATCTTGCCACTAGGTAGACCCATTTCCTCCATTTGTGGCTTCCTGTTCTATCTACTTGCCTGACAGATAGGAAACCAAGGGCAGAAAGTCCTCCTATCTTCCCTTCTGCCTGCCAGGTATTCCCTTTTCCAAGACCCAGAGCCTGACTCCCAGCTGGCCATACCCCAGCTTCACCTTGACAACAAATGAGAATGACCAGGCAGACCCAGATGGCCAGCCCCAGGTTAGGGGTGGTTGTATGGACTGCTGGATTGGAGGAACAATCTGAATCCTGGAGAGGGCTTTGATGGGCTTTCCGTGAGTGGATGGAATTTAGTTTAAAATCAAAAGTGGGTGAGAGGGCCTCTTTGGTTTGTGTATGGGGAAGACATAGCTCATTCCTTTGTGAATATAGCAGAGCTAGGGAAGATAGAAGCATTGAAGATGTTCTCTTATTCAGGAGTGACTTTTTTGAGGACATTAGGGTTACTTGGGAGAGGTTTTCTGTCTCTCCCAGCCTAGAACTTGGTCTCTCCAAAAACTTAACTGGTTCCTGAAGACTTGCTAAGGAAGTCTGCTTTCTAAAACCTGTAACAAAGAATAAAAAAAATTAGAGAGGAGGGGGGGAAAAAAGCATTCTGACAGATTTTTACCACTATATCAAAGAACACTAGCTTTGGAATAAGGGCACGTTGCTGAAGCTCCCTGGGCCTCAGTTCCCCTTCTCTGTAAAATGAGAGGGTTGCACTCTGACTATCAAAGGTGTCATTCTCGTGGCCTGCAAAACCCTTGCTGCTGTGGTTAGGAAGTGTTTAACAAAATAAATAAAAATATGATACAACATTGTTCATGTTTGTGGTTTTCTCAGGGAATATGCAGCCTGCAGGGATCCATTCCAACTTGAGTTTGACATCCCTTTGGACTAGATAGCTTTAAGGTCCCTTCCAACTCCAGCTCTGTGACATATTCAGTCAGTGTATGCAATGTTAAGTACCTGTAGTCCTCCACCTCTGGGGTGGGGGTAGTTAGGTGGATAGAGTGCCAGTAATGGAGTCAGAAAGACCTGAGTTCATATCCAGCCTCAGGCACTTATTAGCTGTGTGACCTTGAGCAAGTCACTTAACCCTGTTTACCTTAGTTTCCTCATCTGTAAAATGAGCTGGAGAAGGAAATGGCAAAACCACTCTGGTATCTCTGCCAAGAAGACCCCAAAGCGGGTTATGAAGAGTCAGACATGACTGAAAAATGACTGAACAACAGGTATTGTGAGGTGCTGGCTTTCCAGGGGTGGGTCCCAGGGATGCATCGTATTACATGGAAAATGCATTAAACTTGGGATCTCCTGAGAATTTCAGATCCCAACTCTGCCACTCTAGTACCCGCATGACTTTGGGCAAACTGCTCAGCCTCTCTAGTCCTCAGTTTCCTCATCTGTCAAAAGAGGAGGTTGGACCACATGACCTTTAAAGCCCCTTCGATCTTGGAATCTTTGGCCCAGGATCCCTGTTGGCTGGAGGGAAGAAGCCCCTTTCATCTGATCCTCAAACCAGGCTAGACCCTCTAGGAGTCAGGATGGTTTATTGGAAAGAATCTTGGCATCGGAAGATGTGGATCCAAATCCTAGCATTTGTGTGTGAAAATCATTGGATTGTTCTGATACTTATAATATCCAGCGTTGTAATTGTTTAGTTGGGTTTTTCTGGACTGGATCTGTGGTTTCATCAGTGCAGTAGAAAAGTCTCTGGGGACCTGAAAGTTTGAGTGATGGTACCCAGGACCACCCAACCAGCATGTGTCAAGAGGTGCCCCTGAGCCTGAGGCCAGCCCTCTATCCTCGGCCATGGCCTGCTTTCAGCTGGAGATTATTTTTATAACATCTACCTTGCAGTGCTGTTGTGAAGAAAGAGCTTTGTATATAAGTGTGGATGTTTGTTATTAGGTAGGTCATACCTTCTGTGCCCCATCCCACCAGGGTCACTAAAGGGAGCTTTCAGAGAGTGGGATGTCTGCTCTGGGCACTTCATGGGGAAATGCCCCAGCCTTTTTCAAGTTACCCTCAGTTCACCTTTTTTAATCTGTCAGCTGGGATTTTATCTAATCCCCTTGGGAATCAATTTATGCCACCCCTGGGGTAATCAGTTTTCTCAGCTTGCTTCCTTTTGGGTGATAGGATTAGCTAAAGTGGAAGGAAAAGAAGGCAGATAGCCAGAAACTGCCCTCCCACTCCCAACACACACACACACACACACACACACACACACGCAAACTTCCCTCTCTCCAATAGCGGGTTGGACCTGGTCACGGGGGAGAGAAAGTAAATATTTGGGCTCTTTGTTGCCGTGGAGACCCAGGACAGCTGTGTCTCTAGGGGAGGAGCCCCCAACTCTTGACCCAGGGAAGGCATCTCTTCTCTGAGGGAAATGAGAGTTCTCAGGGGAGGAAAAGAAATGGGACCAGGTTAGACAGTGTGGGCAGCTGCAACATTCAGGGGCACTTTGTATTATTACTTTTTATAAATGCATGGGGCTTTTTTGTCTTTTTGGAGGAGGGAAGGCAGGGCAATTGCGGTTAAGTGACTTGCCCAAGGTCACACAGCTAGTCAGTGTTAAGTGTCTGAGACTAGATTTGAATTCAGGTCCTCCTGACTCCAGGGCCGGTGCTCTATTCACTGTGCCACCTAGCTGCCCTTATAAATGCATGTTTTAAGACCCCAAAGTGGTACTTATGTTAATTGTGTGAAAGGCTATATAGTATAGTTATATATTCTGTCTCACTATACAGTGAGATTTCACATCCTCCAGTGGAAAATTTTTAAAAGGGGTGCAGTTGTCAATGGTCCCAGATCAATCTGCTAGGCATGGTTGCCTCCTCCCTCTGTAGGGCATGGATGGGAAAAGCCATCAGTGTTACTAGGCAAGGGAAGAGGACACCAGGGTGTGTGTGGGCTCAGGATTTCATTGGTGGCAAATTGTCTTGTTCCATGGTTTTGGGACCACCACCTGAGGACCAATTTCTGTAATAATAGCCTTGGACAGTTACCCTTCTCATCCTCCCTGTGGGAGTGATTCAAGCAAAGCAACATTCTCAGGCCAATTGTCACCACTGATATAAAAACTACTTTTCTGGTAAGGATTGATACAGTCACACAGTCTATAGAGACCAGGAAAGGAATGGGGCAGAAAAACGGGAGAATTCATCTTTGCCAAGCTTAGGAGACAAGTGGCCCTGAGATCTCCACACAGATGCCTCTGCATCAAAGCCCAGCCCCTTCCCACTGCCCTGTAGCTTGGTCTCTTGGGGACAGGTTGAGCTGACTGTGTATTGAGGCAGAGGAATCTTTCTGCTGGGACTAGTTACTTGACAATAGGAATGGAGGTGCTTACCTTTAAAGAGGAAGCAATAGAGCTCAGAAAAGGGACATGCAGACCTGTGAGCTGATCTTGGTCATCTGTATTAAACCAAGAGTGCCAGGGACTCCCTGTAAGGAAACTCCCTCCAGTGGTACAGTAGAGAAGTATCTGGGGACACTGAGAGGCTAAGTGATTTGTCCAGGGCCACACAGTCAGTATGTCAGAACCTTGGTCTTCCTAACTCCAAGGTCAACCCCTATCCACAAATCAGGTCTCCTCTCCTCTAGAGATTATACTTACCTACTGTGCAGTGCTGTTGTGAAGAAAGAGCTTTGTTCATAAGGGTGAGCATTTATTATAAGGATGAAGACCAAAGTGGCCAAGGGGACTGAGGATACTATGCCTTTCTCAACTCCATTCATGGAGCAGTCTTAGCCCTCTCTTGCTTAGGACAAGACCTCATTCCTTTTGACCCACTCCATGACTGGAACAAAGTTTGCTCTTTGATTACCTCAGCTACCCTGGGCTCTGCGCAGTAATTCTACTTTAACCTGGGATTATTTCTATGACCTTGGGCCCTAAGCATCCTTTTCTGCATCCTTGGGCTGTATATCCTTTTCTTCCCCTCCCTTTCTTCATGCCTAGAAAACCTATTCATAGAGGAGGGTGGGCATGAGAAAAGAACAGGAAAACGTCTGCCTGTCTTCAACATTTCAGAGGCATACTAGCAGAGACCTGACCTTTAGTGAAGCAGCTGTGAGCCCAACTCATGAAAGTGACCGAGGGGCCTTACCCATGATCCCTTTTGTTTCCCAGGGACATCTCGGACAACTTCATTAGAACATTAGAGACGGAGTTCTTCGAAAATCTCTCTGCCTTGGTACAACTGTATGTGACCTGCTCTGACCACCTTTTGTGACCACTCTCACAACTCTTCCCATCATACTTCCAAAACCTGTGTTGGCATCAATCCATTTTTAATCCACCCTCCCCAAAAAAATTCCCTCACCTTGCCTCCCTAACCCCAACTTCCTCAGGACCATTCCTTAGGGGGTCCTACAGGTCTGGTGATACCAGCCAGTGAGATCCAACCAATTCATAAATACTTGACAGCCCAAATGGAGAAACCAACCCACATGGGATCTCTCCAGAGAAGAGCTAGGTTTAGGGCTTAACAAAGCAAAAAAGAGGAGTTTAATTTAAAAAATATTTTTATTGGAGTCAAAGAAAATTAAGTTAATAAATACACTCAATAATTTTTTTTTTTTACTAACTGCAAGTTTAACCCATTTTATAATTAATCTTATTGTTTTGAGTTCAGGGCATTCTTTTAAAAAGTTAACTTAATTGTTCTTAAGTGACTTCCACTCAAATCTTACTCCCATGCCTCCACATGGTGTGGTGTCCTCTTTTAAACTCCTCAACGGCTGAGACTTTTTGTTTTTCTTTGTACCCTCAGTGCTTAGCTCAGTGGCTGGCACATAATAGAGACATAGTAAATATTTGAAGCTGATGGCAGTGGAGCAGGATCCCTGGCAAGTCTCACCTACTAAGACACTAGGGCTTTGGACATGAGCCTAGGTAACTTCACAGAGGTCAGCCATTGGTGGACTAGTTGGTGACATACTGTTTTTGATCACATCAACTTTGTGATTATCTGCTAAGCCAGAGAGAATCTATCCAAGCAGAAGTAGTGCCCACTCCATTGAAAGGAGAGATCCCTGAAATACTGTGTGCCTGTCCCAGTGAGAGGTGATATGGGAAGAACGTACATCCCCTTCCCTTAGGAAGCCTCTTTGTCTAGTAGGGTAGACCAAACCTATATACTTGAAACAATTAGGAGACAGTGCAGGACTGAGGACGACCAAGTGTTAGATTAGAGAAGACAAATAAATGCTTTGGGAATTCATGTGTCAGTGGCATTTATTATAAACAAAGAAGAAAAGGCTTTGACATGCCCAAGGAAGCAGTCAGGCATTCTAAGAAGGGACCACCCAGTTTAGACCAAGCTAGCTAAGTGTTAGACAAAAGGCAGTACCCAGGTCAATCCTTAGGAGGGAGGGAGACATATCATTAAAACTAAAAGACTCTTCTCTTTCTTTTCCTTTCTTTTAGAGACATCAGCAACAACAAGATTTCAACACTAGAAGAAGGAATATTTGCTAATTTATTTAATTTAAGTGAAATGTAAGCTGGCATGATTTTCATTCAGTAACGAGTGGTCTGATTAATTCAAGAATCACCCCCCTCCTCCAGCACACACACACACACACACACACACACACACACACACACACACACACACACACACACACCTTTTCCCTTAGACTGACCCTGAGTGCAGCACCTGGGGGACAAAGAGGTTTTACCTGAATATGTACTTCCTGAGTGGTTGGGAGAATCAACGGTGGTCTAGGCTGCAAGCAGTGGTGGGGCAGGGAGCACAGATTTTGCCTCAATCTCTGGGGCTTTATGCCACATTTGGGGATTTTCTGGGGCTTCAAGTTACAGGACCTAAACAATAAGATTAAGTCAGTGTGGGTTCAACTCTCCCTACATCACCCTTCTCTATATGGTTTGGGGTCCTCTAGGAATTCCCACACTCTAAAGAGTAAACAAGAGAGTTGTTGGCAATATTCCCAGAGGAATTTAAATCAGATATTTACTCCCCACCATCAGGATGAGTGCCTAGGAGGGTGCCCAAGGGAAGCGATAGACTCCTAATACCTAAGGAACTTCAAAATAAGCCCTCTTCCCATTTTCCCTCAAGTGTGGGTCATTTACTTATAGGCAAAAGTTGCCTTTTCCCCATTTCCTCTATGTCTGAGATTCTTCTGGTGCCCATCCTTTTTCTCACGGCAGAAACTTGAGTCTGAATCCGTTCATCTGTGACTGCAATCTGTCCTGGTTCCCCAGCTGGGTGGATGAGCAGAAGGTCAGTGTGGTTCAGCTGAGAGAGACTCGGTGTGCAGAGCCACCACACCTGGCAGATGTCCCCATCCTCAGTGTCTCCTTCTCTGATGACACCTGTGGTGAGTGGGGTGAGCCTCCTGGAGGGGTCAGTTGACTTTGCTTGCTGAGTTTCCCTGTTGGCAGAATCTTTTTCTAGGTCCTGTGGGGGAAAGACAGGAGGAAGGAGGAGAGCTAGTCCCTGATTTGGGGAGCTTTTGATGTGGGAAAAGTAGGACAAAGGCAGGAAAATGAAGACTGAAAAAGCCACATAGAAACAAATGCAAATTGAGAAGGGACAAATTGAGTTCATAAAATAAGAAGTCGTCCAAACCAAGGGAGGCATGTGGATGGGGAAGGGAAATCAAGGAAGGCTTCCTGAAGAAAGGGAACACCAGCCCCTCATGCCACGTGCTTCCCTGTCACTGCCAGATGAAGAGTACATTGCCTGCCTCCAAGACAACAGCTCAAGCACTATGACTGTAGTCATCTTCTCTGCTGCCCATGACGGTGTCCTGGCCCGGAACTTCTGCAGTGCCTTCTGTTTTTCTCTTGACCAGGAGTATGGGGGTCTCTCAGAGGAGGGCTATTGCTTCTGTGGTAAAGCACACTCCCCCAATGCCTCCTCCAGCTGCCTCCTCTTCTGCCCTGGGTTCCTAGCATCTCCTGCTGCATGCCAGATCCCCGTTATTCTCCATAATGTCTTTCCTGCCTCCCTAGAAGCCTCACTCTTGGGGCCTGGGATCCCCCAGCCTGCTGGCCACCCTGTGGCCTTCAATGTAAGCACTCTACTTCCTGCCAATGACTTGCAATGGGACTTTGGGGATGGGGCCTTGGCCTTGATCACTGGCCCTGCTGCATCTCACCGATTTATCCTCCCTGGTCACTACAATGTGACTGTTGTTCTGACCTTGGAAGCAAGGACAGCCTTGCTGTGGACAGAGGTGCAGGTAGAGGCTGTGCCCATAGAACTGGAGCTGTTGTGCCCATCTTGGCTACAAAATAATGAAAGCCTTGAACTTAGTATCCGGAACCGAGGGGGCACTGGGCTCAGTGCCATCTACAGCATCATGACAGAAAGCGAGCAGCCTTCCCGAGGTCAGTCCCATGGAAATAGGCCCCTTTTTCTTCTTCCTGCTCAAATTTCCTCCTTTCAGGGTCCTGGGGTGGGATCTGAGGGAAGTGAATACGTTGGTTCTGCTAGTTTTCCCTACCTCCTAGCTTCTTGGTCTGCATAATATAGTTTCCTAACCACCATATTCTTACCAATGATTCAAAGTATAATGGAACAGCCAGAAAGGAATCTTCATGCCCCCTACTTATCTGGGTCCAACTCCCTAGAGAAGGCCAAAGCACAAAGCAGAATAAATGCCCAGGTGTTTTGGTCACTGTAAGAGTGGGGTCTTCCCAGGTTTCTCTCAAGAAAAATACTTACTCTTTTCTTTCCACATCTTCTTTTACAGTGGTCCACCCCCTCTGCCCCTCAGACACTGAGATCTTCCCTGGAAATGGTCACTGCTACCGTTTGGTAGTGGAGAAGGCTTCGTGGCTTCAGGCCCAGAGGCACTGTCAAGCCTGGGGTGGGGGAGACCTGGCCATTGTGGGCAACCCTGAGATCCAACACTTCCTGGTCTCCCAGGTCACCAGGTAAGGGCAGTATTCCCTCTGGCTGGGAGAGACAAGATACAAGGAATCCACTTGCACTGGTTTCCTGGCCAAGGATAGGATCTCTGTTACCTAGGAGTCTAAAGGAAGGGTTAAAGTGAGTCTAAAGATCCTTAACTTTTCGAACTCCAAGTCTCAAATCTGGCAAGAGCTCTGTAGACACAGGCATCCAACTGTCAGCCCCATTTCACCCCCCCCAAGCACTAAAGATAAAAGAGAGCTCTAGGTAGGAGCCTAGAGCCATCACAGTCTCTCAGCTGTGGACTCTTCACTTGACTATCCAAAGATAAACAGACAGAAGTCCTTGGTTCATCAGTGTGGGTATTACCTCTAGTGATGTAGATTGCAGCCCCTCAACGTAGATTGCAGCCCCTCAACGAGTTGGTGAGAGTTGCTAAACCAAAACATTTTATCACCCTGTTGTCATCTGGGTCAGGATCCTTTTTGAACTTAGCTGGGCTTCTCTTCAAATAGTAGACAGTCACTGGGCCCATATTTGGGATTTTACTAACTTGATAGAGCCCGTGCCCCACTGGCATAACCTCCGAGAACCCAAAGTCAGTTCCGTACCACTATTAGCATCAAGGGAGGATTTGAATATATAGATGTTGAAAAATTAGGGAACCACTTTTGGTCACCCTTATCATCTTCCTCCGCTTTTCCACATAATGCAAAGAATACATGAGTATTATATGTCTGAGCTAGGCAGAATTAGGATGAGAATGCTTGTCTGAAATAACAGTAGCACAACTTTGAAAGATTTAGGAATTCTTTCTTAAATTTTTTATAAGAAATTATCTTGTTAAATATTTCCCAATTACATGTAAAAAGTTGTTTTAACGTTCATTTTTTAAAAAATTTTGAGTTCCAGATTTTCTTCCTCCCACTCCTCCCCCACCCCTGGAGAAGGCAAACAGTATGATATTGATTATATGTGTGAAATCATGCAAAACATATTTCCATATTAGCGGTGTTGCAAAATAAAACACACACACAAACCCTAACAAAAATAAAGTTTAAAAAAAGTATGCTTCCATCTGTCCTTAGAGTTCATGAGTTTTCTCTCTGGAAGGGGGTAGCATTTTTCACCATGGATCCTTTGGAATTGTCTTGGATCATTGGAAAAACTTAGGAACTCTGATCAACACAATGACCAACAACAATTCTAGAGAACTCATGATAAAATGTGTTACCTATCTCTGAATAGGGAGAGGATGGACACAGAATTGAATGAAGCATATACCCATAGACATGCTTCTTGGATTATCCAAAACACAACTGTTCGCTGTAGTATGGATAATTGAGAGACTGATAGAAAAAGGATCGCTAGTGGGGATTTCCCCAAAGCCCCGGGGGGGGGGGGGGGGGGGGG
>CM053590.1:102209821-102247558 GCA_028646515.1 Pseudochirops corinnae
CCAACTGCCATGGCAAGGCTATTATTGCTCTGGCCCTGGGGAGGAGAAGAACTCTTTCCGGCCTGATGGCTTGCTCTTGTCAACACTACCAGATGCAGATGTTGGCCAGGGGCGGCTTTTATAAACATGTCTAGGAAAGCACACGGAATGGCCCAGATGTGGGGGTGGAGGGGTGTTTCCCAGTGGCCCCTCCCTGGACTTCATGCCCCTCCCCCATCACCACCCAGTAGGGGAATCTGTTTCCCAGATGTACAGGGCAAAATGGAACAGTCCGTGGAATTCTCTGATGCCCCAGGCCCATCCTAACCTCACACTCAATATTCTCCATGAAGTTATACCCCAACTCTCCAATCTCAGGTGTCTCCTGAGTGCTCACATCCCTGATGGGGAGAAACTCTGTCTTGGCTACAATGTTTCTTGATACCAACTTCTCCGATTGAGTGTGATTTCTATGACTGTGTCTGTCCTTTCCTGACCTCTACCACCTTGGGCCCGGTACACTTGATATTCAGACCCTCTTAAACAAGTTCTGGTGAAAGTAGGTGTGACCAGCCCTCTCTGAGAAGACATGCACGGAGTCACCCATTTTGAAGGCTTCAGATTTCTCTCAGAAATGAAGCAGAAATGTGGTTCCCATTAGCAAGATGCTTCAGTGGATCTCTTAGTTTGTCTGCTTGATTTCTTTCTGACTATTTTTCTTCTCTCTCTCTCTCTCTCTCTCTCTCTCTCTCTCTCTCCCCCTCTCCCTCCCTCCCTCTCTCTCTCTCTGTGTCTTTCTCTCCCCCTCTCTCTCTCCCTCTGTCTCTCTTTCACTTTCTCTCTCTCTCTCTGTCTCTCCCCACCCTTCCAGACACCAAGAAACAAAGCAAAGTTATTTTCTAAAAGCCACTTGTCCATATAAATATTGTGGGCATTGTGCGTGTGTCCATTTATTTCCTGGTGATGCTACTCCCTCTCCCTCCCACCAGGACACAGAGAGACTTTCAAACCCCAAAGATCAGTCGACAAGAAGGGGACTTTCTGGGTGACTTCATGGGAGGTGCTGAATAGAATGGAGACTCTAGGGACCTCTAAGCTTACAACTCAGTCCAGAGCTGAGCTGCTCCTTCTCAGTCCATACTGCAATTCTTCTGCTATGGGTCTGGATAAGGGAGGATTGGGAAGGGGCGCTTCCACTTTAGGGGAGAGAAGAATCTTCCTCCCTCATGATTCATGCACACACCCTCCTGACGTGGTGTGGCAGGGAGTGCTAGCTGGGAGAAAAACTTGGAGAAGGCCTTGGCGGCTAGGAGATAGGGAAGTTACTTGAAGGAAAAGGCCTGGCTGTGACTAGGACTCTGAGGACATTAAACTCATACTCCCCATAAGTGCTGACTTTGGAGATATGCACCCTGCCATATTGACTATATTCCTCCAGGACTTTGCCTTTAAACTAGTGACTCCATTTTTACAGTATAAGCTTTCTACCCAGGCCATGAGTCTAAGGCTTAGGAGGGACAGTCACACACAGAGTCTATTCTTGGGCATGAATAGAAAAGATGCTTCTCCCTCCCCTCACCATCATGCCTTACTCTGCCCTATGTGGAGGGAGTTGTTTTCCTGGTCTTGAAGACAGGAGAACTCTCTGTTTCTTGGAGCTAGTGACTTCTCACCCTTCCCTTGTCTCAAATGTCACTGGGGCAATAGCTAAGCGGACCCTGACTATTGACAGGAGCCTCGATGTGTGGATTGGCTTCACGGCCTTGACGGGTCCTGGGGTGCCACCCCATGGAGAGGCTTTCAGCCTGGAGAGCTGTCAGAACTGGCTGCCTGGAGAGCCACACCCTGCCAACGCTGAGCACTGTGTGCGTCTGGGCCCTGCTGGGCAGTGCAATACCGACCTCTGTACGGCCACCCACAGCTATGTGTGCGAGTTCCAGCCCACAGGTATTCAGTCTTGGAAGGTGGGAAGAGAACGCACACACACACACACACACTCTCTCTCTCTCTCTCTCTCTCTCTCTCTCTCTCTCTCTCAATCTCTCTCATACTCACACAAACCCCAAGAGGTGAGCTCTCTGACAGCCAAGAGCACCCCAAGGTCTAAGCCCAAGGCAGCGTAACAGTGTAGAATCTTTCTCAGGCCCCATAATTGCCTCCCCAGGTCCCACATAGGGGAGCTACACAGCTCTCAGATCCCACTCTGGTTGCTGGGACCACTCACCATGGGTGAGTGACTGACTTAGAGTTAAGTTGTGGGGATGGTGGGGATTGGAGAGGCTGTTGAATAGCAAGTGGACCTGTCCATTTCTAGCCACAACTACTACTACTACCCTCATCCTTCCCTCCCCCCCCCACAGCAAGAAGGAAAAACAATCCACAGGTCCCTGTTTCTTTCTGGCCATTGAAGCTATTGCTTCCTCTTCTCCAAGACCAGAGGCCTCCTTCTGACCTTCTGACCCTCAAGAGCACCAAAGTCATCAGTCTCTTCTCCTTATTAGGGGCTGTGTCTAATGCAGAGAATTTCTTTGTGGGTGATGCCAGCTCGGATCTACCAGGGCCCATGGTCCCAGTGGAGGAGCAGGATGTCCTCTCTGCCCCAAGACATGAGACTGTGGAGGTAACACAGAGCATCTACCTCTTAAATCTTTCCTCCCAGTGCTGTTGAAAACTCACCTCCTCCAGGAAGCCTCATCTAATTCACTCCCACCTGATTCTGACTGTTCATGATGCACTTTTCGTCTCCTACTGCCATCCTTTAGTCTTTGTTGATTCCCCTCTTGGATCTTTTTAATATGTTTTCACCTTATCTTTTTAATTGGGTTAAGAATCCCTCCCTAGAGGGCTGGGAACTCTTCCTCCCCTATCAGATTGGAAGATTCCTGAGGCTTCCCTCATTTCCCTGTGAGACTGGGAGTTACCTGACAACAGGAACCATGTCTCCTCCATCAGACTGGGTGTTCCCCAAGGGTGGAATCATATTTCTTGTCAGACTAAGGGCTCCCTAAAGACAAAGATGGTTTCTATCCTGTCAGAATAGGAGCCCTCCTCTCCCCCAATGACAAGGATGATTTATATCCCATCATGCTAGGCAGTACCTCTTCTTAGACAGGGAGTTTCCTGAGGTCAGTAATTCTTCCTCTCCCCCCATCATACAAGGGTCTCTCCAAAGAAAAGATCCTCTCTCTTTCCCCTTTCCTGCCAGCTTTGAGTTGTGTCTTCAACACACAGGACCATTCTATCCAGGTTGGCAACATACAGGTTTCTACCTGTATATCAAGATCTGTTTCTCTCTCTGTCCAGGTGATGATTTTTCCTGGCTTGGTGCTGCAGCATAAGGGTTTTCTCACTGCTGCCGAGTTTGAGATTCAGGACCTGACAGAGCCTGTACAAATGAGGCTTCAGGTGTATCGTCCTGTGGGAGGGGGTAAGATGCTGTCATATTTTCATGGCTTGGTCCTGGGTTGGGAGGGAGGTGGAGAGAGTACGGCTAACTAAGGAAAGGATTTAGAGGCCTGTCCTGGCCCCTCTCTGCATGGTCAGAGCCCATGAGTTAGACACAATTGTTGGATAATAGAAGTGTTTGTCTGCCCAAAAACAGAGAAGGGATGAGAGCAGCCCAACATCATTCAGAAAGAGTATATTTGAGTCCACATTCAAGCCTGTGTTTTTTGCCCCCTTGGCCCAACCTACTTGGTCTGTACTGAGACTGGGTCTTCTTTGGTTATTGCTAGAGAAAGATAGTAAACAGTTTATCTTCTTGGGAGTAGGGTAGAAGGGTTAGCTGGGTGTGACAGGAATTTTCCCTTCAGGGCAAAGTCTCATATCACCTTCTTGCTCTCCTTCCAGGTATCCCAGAGAACACTAGCCAATTTTCATGCCCACCTTTAGACAACCAAACATGGGTGCCCCTTGAGTGTTTGGCTGGGGAGTACTGGTGCCCTTTGGCAAATATGTGCTTGCCCCTGGACAGTCCTTGCAGCATATCACCCTGTGCTAATGATTCCTCCTCTGAACAAGACAACCATTGGTCCAGCTACTACTCATTTTGGAGGGAGTTCCTGTTCTCCATCCCAGCAGGCCCTTCCTCACAGTACTCAGTATGTATCCCCAGCTCTGGACCTAGACCCTGGGAGTGGGGAGAGGAGAGGAGAAGAGAGGAAAGGAGAGGAGAGAAGGGGAGGGGAAGGAGTAACAGGGTAGGAGAGAGGAGAATGTTCTGCCCTTCAGAGCTGTACCTGGGGAATTATCCTATTAGAGCAAAGGTTCTAACCCTGGCATCTGTGACCTTGGAACATACAGATTTTGAACCCTGAGAATATTTGTGATGAAGGGAGGGGAGTGTTGGTGAGGAAGGACACCTGCTTCTATAAAATGTTTTTTTGAAACACAATTCACGGGAACAAAAACCCTGGAAATAATCCATGTGTCCAAGGATTAGGGAATCAGCTGGGCAAACTAATACATGACTATGTGACAGTGATACTGTGAAGAATAAGGAGTTTGGTGGGAAGCCTTACATGAAGGGATGCAGAGGATAGGAAACAGAATCCAAATAGCAATGTACACCCTGACAGAAGCATGCAAATCATAGCAAAACCACCCAGAAGCAAAGAGGATGTTCCTGGTGCTATTTGGTTCAAGTCAAGACTTAAAAAAAATAAACTAAGTTCCATGTTAATATATATATGTATACATACGTGTATATTTGGGGGATAACTTCGCTTCAGTATAATTTCCTTTCTAATTCTACATATTTTATTTTATGCTCATAAAAGTTTCATTCTGAGAAGGGTTTCAATAAACTATCAAAGGTGCTCAGTACACAAGATAGTTTCAAGAACTCCTGTATTTGAGGGAACAGACTTATGCCAAATACCCAGGGACAGAGCCCTGGTTGGGATGGCAATGAAGACACACACTGGGGAAGAAGGGGCAGTGGAGGGGCTGTGTCTGTCCTCACTCACCTTCAGGGCAATAGGACTGAAGTTCTTCCAGGTCATCTTAAACTTCTTTCTGTTTCAAGAAAGGTTCTGCCTAAACTGCTTACACATCCTGGGCACTGCTTACCAGACATCAGTGGCGGGGCCACTTGGGCTGGTTGGCATATCTAACAGTGCTGCTCCCCACTCCAGGTGAGCTTCTGCAGCAAGAATATCTCCCTGCTTCCTGGGGACCTCTTCAGTATCCAACATGATGCAGGCCCAGGTGCTCTCCTACGCTGTCTATCCCATCATGAAGCACTTTCCCACCAACACCTCCAACCTGAGTGTTTAAATGCCAGTGTTTCAACGTGGCTGCACAGCCTGCCTGCTCACTTCTCTGGGGTGCCTACCCCCAATGGCACCACCTGTGCCCTGCGTCTGCTCTTAGCTACCGAAGAGGTGACCCATCTCCTTGGCCAGCCGGCCAACCCTGGGCTACAGCACCTTGGGCACTATGTGGTTCAAGCTTCTGTGGACAATGGTGTGTCCAGCCACAACCTGTCCTGTAGCTTCAATGTGCTCTCTCCTGTGGTGGGACTCAGAGTCATTCATCCCACCCCTCAGAGTGATCGATTCTATGTATCTACCAATTGGACTTACCTCCTACTGAAGATCAGTTCAGGGGTCAACTCCACAGCCAGGCAGCTGAGCAGCAACCAGAGTGTTCCCTTTGAAGCTTCCTGCCCTCCAGGGGTGGCCCAGTTGACAACAGACTGTATCCGGGAAACCAATGACACCTGGTTTGCATTACTTGAACTTGATGGTCTTGGGGAGGATGAAAGCCTGGTAGAGATTGTGGCAGAGAACCATGTGAGCCGTGAGAACATCAGCATCCAAGTGAAGGCAGAGGAGCCTATCCGGGGACTCAGTGCCACCCCAAACCCCCAGACTCGGGTGTTGCAGAGCACCCTAGTGGTGAGTAGAAATCAGGGAACAGAAGGTTGCCTTGAATATACTTAGCATGTACTTAAAAGGATTCTTCCTTTTGCCTTTCTTGGGGGATTGGGAATAACAGTAGCCTTAGTCCCTGGATACCCTGACTTGGGGTCTAGAATCTTTGGCAAAAGTTTAGCTGGTCCTGAGTGAGGAGCATTTCTTCTTGACCACAATTATAGACTGACTGGCTGGTGTTGGGGGGGAGAGGCAAGTTGCAGAAGAACTCCAGCCCATCAGACAGTTTATAGAAAGGACTACATGTGCTGGTTAAGTGGGATATTGTTTCATTTTGGACTTTGTATCCTTCGAGTCTAGCATACAATAAGTGTTTAATAAAAGCTTGTTAAATGAGTGAATGAATTGAAGTCCTCGAAGCTCTTACTGGAACCAGGAAGAATTATGACGAGTCAGGGTTGGATAAAGGAGCCATCATTAGGTACAATCTGGGATTCCCTAAGGCCCTTCCTGAAACATTCTGGTAGGAGAAGTCTCGGCTGCCTGCCCCCCAACTCGGGAATATGGGAAATATGACCTGTATCCTTTATTGTAGAGATACAGTCCTGTAGTTGATGCTGGCTCCGATGTCGTCTTTAAGTGGACCATCGATGATAAACAGTCTCTGACCTTCTACAACATTGTCTTCAATGTCATCTACCAGAGTGCTGCTGTCTTTAAGCTCTCGGTAAATAGAAATAGGGTCCTGGCCCCTTGTCCGTTTGCTGGGCTTTAGAGAGAGGCCGGCTGGCTGCTCTGGGCCTGGGCATCCCTGCTTCCTAAGCAGGACAGGCTGACGTAGCAACCGCTTCCTGTGATCTCATCTCTGCCTTTTTTTTCTGCTTTGCTTCTGTTCCTGAAGGGCCCTGAAAAACCTAAGGGTGAGTGAGTTGGTGGGAGTGTTGGGAGAGGGAAGGGGGAGGAGGAGAGGGACTCTGGGTCTTTCTCTAACCTTCTGCCTCTCACCTTCTGTTCCTCTGTGTGTGGGTGTGTGTGGGTGTGCTGCTCCGTCTTTGAATTCCTGTCTGGCATCCTTTTCTGTTACTCTCCCCTGCCTCCCCTCTGAGGACCTGGTTCAAGGTCTCTGGTGCCAGCATTGCCTGTGTCCTACAGTTGACAGCCTCCAACCATGTGAGTAATGTCACCGTGAACTACAATGTCACAGTGGAGAAGATGAATAAAATGAGAGACCTGGTGGTGTCAGAGGTTCCAGCTGTCATTCCCCAGAACACCACACTGCAGCTTGGCGCCAGCGTTCAAGTGGACTCGGCCGTGGAAGTCTCTTTCCTGTGAGTCTTCTCCCATAGCCATAGGGGACTGGCAACAAAGGCTCTTGAGTCCATGTTCCAGCTCAGCCCCTGGGCCACCCTGAGCCTCAGTTTCCCTGCTGGCCAAATGGGCACAGTGCCTTCTGTTTGGAGCTGCCATTGCTGAAGTTGTGTGACTGGGGACATTCAGGATAGTCTGCATTGGTCTGAGAACATGCCTCTTTGTTGGGGATCTCCTCAATCAGAGTTAGGAAACCTGTGTATTCAGTTACATGTTAGGTTTTGGGGGTAGGGGGCAAGAGAAGGGAAATCTGTTCAGCCTGAGCAAATTCCAAAGAGCCTCATATGGCATTTTAATACCTCTTCGCCTTCCTCTTCATCTTCCTGGGATAGAAGTGTTACCCCTCTGACCTGGAGGAAGGACTTCCCCTCTCCAAAACGCTGTGTATCAATTCCAGTTATTGCCCCTTGGGCTGCTGGGACAGGAGGTGGTGGGTGTCACCTTTCCCACCCCAAATTGATCATGTGCTGGGATTGGTTGATAATCTTGACCTCCCTTCTCTTGCTTCAAGCTACTTGCTCACTCCCTGACCCCTTCCCCTCCCACTTCTTCAGGTGGACATTTGGGGATGGGGAGCAGGAGAGCAGTCAGTTCAAGCCCCCATACAATGAGTCCTTTCTGGTTCCTGAGCCTGGTGTCCATCAAGTACTAATTGAACACAATGTCACACATACCTACCACCTCCCAGGTAAGCAGTGGAGCCAGGGTAAGGGTTTTCCTGCCCCTTCCAATTTTCCTGTGATATTCACTAGACATATACTCCCAAATCAGCAATTCTCTCCCCCTTGATTCCTCCTTTAGGACTGCAACTGTCTGGGTTCATTGACATGGGGCAAATCTATTTCTCTTGTCTGGTTCCCTACTTATGGTTGTTTTCAAGTTTCTTCTAAGGAAGAAACTGTTCCACCAGCATGAGGAGTGAGGCTACTGTGCCTCTAAATCCAGTGCAATTTCCAGGATTTGGGGTGCCTAAGGAAATTCTAGGTGTAATAACTAGTCACTTGCTCCCTATCTCCCATCTCTATGTTTTTGCAGTCTCTTCCCCTGCCTGGAACATCCTGCCTCTTCACTTCTGCCTTGTAGAAGCCCTAATTTCCTTCAAAACTTATCTCAAGTGCCATTTTCTACCAAAAAACAAAGTCTTTCCTGACACCCTCAGCTCATGCCTACCTTTAAAACTGCCTTGTATTTATTTTGCATACATTTTAATGTACTTATATTTGTATATAAGATCATAGAAGTAGAGCTGGGAAGGACCTCAGAGGCCATATAGATCAACTACCTCATATTACAGATGAGGAAACTGAGGCCCAGAGAAGTTAAGTGACTTGTCCAAGGTCACCCAGGTAGTAAGTGTTAGAGGTGGGATTTGAATCCAAGTCTTCTGCCCCCAGAGCCAGTGCTCTTTCCACTGTACTATGTTGCCTCCTCTAATAGAATGTGAGCTTCCTTTTTTTTTCTTTTTTTGAGGAAATTTGGGTTAAGTGACTTGCCCAGCATCACACAGCCAGTGTCTGAGGCAGCTTTTGAACTCAAGTCTTCCTGACTCCAGGGTCAGTGTTCTATCCACTGTGCGACCTGCCTGCCCCAGAATGTGAGCTTTTTGAGGCAGAAAACTACTTTCGTTTTTGCCTCTATATCCCTAGCATCAAGTATGGCGCCTGGAACACAGTAGGTTCTTAAAAAAATGTTTAGTGATTGACTGACTTATTCTTCTCTTTCCCATATCACTCTCCTTCAGGTGACTATAACCTCACAGTGTTTGCGTTCAATACCTTTGAGAATCTGACTCAGCAGGTACCTCTGAGTGTCCGGGCTTCCTTGCCCCACGTCACTGTGGAGACAGATAGTGGAGTCCTGGTGGTCGGCCGCCCTATCACCTTCACACCATGCCCATTCCCCTCTCCAGCTGGTGTTCTGTACACATGGGACTTTGGGGATGGCTCCCCAGCCGTGCTGAAGAGTGAGCCAGCAGTCAGTCATACCTACCTGAGCAGAGGGGTATATAACATCAGCCTGATGGTCAACAACATTGTGAGCAGTGTGAGGGCATACCTCTTTGTCCGAGTATTTGAGGAGATTCAGGGACTGCGAGTGAGTCCAGTTGCAGCCACAGAAAAGGGCATGGCTGTCACTGTCAATGCTTCAGTGGAAGCTGGGGACAATATTACGTGGACCTTTGATATGGGAGATGGCACAGTCCTGACTGGCCCAGAGGCCTCTATCCAGCATGTCTACTTACAGGATAAGAACTGCACCATCAAGGTGACCGCAGCCAACCCTGTCAGCTCTATCTCCCAGGTCCTGCCCATCCACATTTTTGTCCTAGAAGTGCTGAAGATCGAGCCTTCATCCTGCATCCCCGAGCAGCCTGAGGTCCAGTTAACTGCCCATGTGACTGGGGACTATACACACTATATCTTTGACTGGACTTTTGGGGATGGCTCCTCCAATGCCACCATTCACGGCCACCCCACAGTGACTCATAATTTCACCCGCAGTGGGATTTTCCCTCTGTCACTGGTCTTGTCCAGCCTTGTCAACAAGGCCCATTACTTCACCAGTGTCTGTGTGGAACCTGAGGTCAGCAACATCACTCTTCGACCTGAAAGACAGTTTGTGAAGCTTGGAGAGGAAGCCAAGCTTGAGGTCCAGGCCTTCCCGCCATTTTTCTACCGTTACTCTTGGGATTTTGGGGCCAATGACTCAGCCCGCTCAGGAGGCACTGAAGTGAGCTATACTTATAAGGTCCCCGGGATCTACCTGGTCACAGTGACAGTGTCCAACAATGTCTCCTCAGACAATGATACAGCATTTGTGGAGGTTCAGGAACCCATGGGCATCACCAGCATCGAGGTCAACAGTTCTCATGTGCTAGAGCTAAACCAGCCCTATCTATTCTCAGTTGTGGGCAATGGGAGCCCAGCTAGCTACAGCTGGGACATGGGAGATGGGGAGAGGCAAGAGGGCCCACAGGTCATCCATGTTTACAACTACACAGGCAGCTACACAGTGAGTGTGGTGGGCTGGAATGAGGTGAGTCACAGTAAAGCACAGCTCAACGTCACAGTCAAGATGCGGGTCCAGGGTCTGAGCGTCAATGCCAGCCGGACGGTGGTGCCATTGAATGGGTCTGTGAGTTTCAGTACCACACTGCAGGCAGGGAGTGATGTACACTATTCCTGGGTCCTGTGTGATCGCTGCACACCCATCCCAGGCTCCTCCACCATATCTTATACTTTCCGTTCCGTAGGTACCTTCAACATCATTGTCACTGCTGAGAATGAGGTCAGTTCACTGCAGGACAGTATCTTCATTTATGTGCTGCAGCAGATTGAGGGGCTGCAGATGCTGGGTGGGGGTGACGGTAGCTGCTTCCCTACCAATAACACCCTCCAGCTTCAGGCGGCAGTGAAGGATGGTACCAACATCTCCTACAGTTGGACAGTGCAGCGGGAGAGTGTCCCCATCCACACCGCCCAAGGCAAGGTCTTCCCACTGATTGTCCCTGAAGCTGGCACTTACCATGTCCAGCTAAAGGCCATCAATATGCTGGGAAGTGCTACAGTCAACAGGACACTTGAGTTTGTGGAGAGTGTGGGGCAGTTGGCAGTGTCTGCCTCCCCCAACCCTGCTGCTGTTAACACATCTGTCAACATCAGTGCTGTGATATCCAGTGGTACCAGCATCACCTATGCTTGGCTCCTGCAAGAGGGAGTGTCTGTGGAAGCCACAGAACCATTTGTCATCCATTTGTTCTCCAGTCCAGGGCTATGGGCAGTCATTGTCATAGCCAAGAACCAACTTGGCTCAGTCAATACTACGATCCATGTGGATGTGCAGGAGCCTGTGGCTGGCCTCACCATTGGGTGTGGGGAGTTAGGCAGCAGTTTCGTGGTTTCAGGTTCTGTCGTTCACTTCTGGGGGGATCTGGAGCATGGGAGCAATGTAAGCTGGTCCTGGGAGTTGCCAGATAGCACTAGGAGTGGACAAAGAATGACTAATGTCTTTCCCAAAGCTGGAACCTTCTCCATTCAGCTCAATGCCTCCAATGCTGTGAGCTGGACCACGGCTAGCTGCAACATCACCGTGGAGGATCCCATTGAGGGGCTAGAGCTCTGGGCAAGCAGCAGGGTGGTAGAACCAGGGGAAAGGGTCCATTTCAACATCCGCCTGAGCTTGGGCTCAGATGTAAATTACCGTCTCCTGATCAGTGGGGGAGTTACCATGGCGCTGGATGAGCCTAGCTTCTCCCATAGTTTCCCCAGAGTGGGTGATTATATGGTGACTGTGCAGGCAGAGAATCATGTAAGCTGGGAACAGGTGCAGGTGCGCATATCTGTCCTGGAAGCCATTGGTGGGCTACAGATTGTGGGCTGCTGTGAGCTAGGGATACCTACAGGTGGGGAGAGAAATTTCACAGCCCGGGTACAGAGAGGGTCACGAGTCTCGTATGCCTGGTATTTCTCCCTGCAGAAGGTTCAGGGTGACTCTCTGGTCATCCTTTCTGGTCGAGAGGTGGCTTATACCCCTGTGGCAGCTGGGCAGCTCGAGATCCAAGTCCGTGCTTTCAATGACCTGGGCAGTGTCAACCTCACCAGGACCATAGAGGTTCAGGACCTCATCCAGGTAGTGGATCTCCATCCTGGAAACTGCTTCACAAACCGATCAGCACAATTTGAGGCAGCCACCACACCAAGCCCGCGGCATGTGTTTTATCTCTGGGATTTTGGAGATGGGTCCCAGACCCAAGTGACCTCCACACCCTTGTCTAACCACACATATCTGCTCCCTGGGGACTACAACATAAAGGTTAACGCCTCCAACCTGGTTAGTTTCTTGGTGGCCAAGGCCACGGTAACAGTACGAGTGCTGGAGTGTGAGGAGCCAGAGGTAGAGGTGGCCCTGCCCACCCAGGTGGTGATGCGTCGGTCTCAACGCAGCTACTTGGAGGCACATATCAACCTGCGGGGCTGTGTCACCTACCAAACTGAATACCACTGGCAGGTGTACCGGGCAGCCAGCTGCTTACATTACAAGCACTCTGCTCACGTGCCGCTGCCCGGTGTGGATGTGAGCCGGCCTCAGTTGGTTGTGCCACGGCTGGCCCTGGCTGTGGGTGACTACTGCTTCGTGTTTGTGGTGTCCTTTGGGGACACACCCCTATCACGCAGCATTCAGGCCAATGTGACGGTGACACCTGGCCGCCTTGTGCCCATCATTGATGGTGGCTCCTACAGAGTCTGGTCCAACACACGGGATCTAGTGCTTGATGGCAGCAAGTCTTATGACCCCAACCTGGAGGACGGGGATCAGACCCTCCTTAGCTTCCACTGGGCCTGCGTCTCTTCCTCCAAGGTTAGTTAAACTTCCAGGTCAGGGGATGGGAAGGGGCAACAGGGACCACAGGGCAGTGGTGGGGTATTATCAATGGTTTAGGACAGCTTGCCATAACATTCCACTTTATCTGGAGTGACTAACAGGAAGATTGATGGTTAACCCATGGGAAACCAGTTTAGCACCTGCTCCCCACCAGAGACCCCTGGAAAAATTTGTGCATGCTGGTTAATCCTTATGCAGGAAACCCTGGGTTAATCTTTGCATAGTAACCATCCCCCTGGACATAGAGTCAAAGTGAGAAAGGGGATCTTTTGAATGGCTATCTCTTGGGACAGACACCAGCTACTACTGCTTGTCTTGGGAGATCCCCTCCCCTAGGAAGACAGCTATGTGGAAGGATCACTCCTCCCCTTCCTGGCCAGGGTTGTCTGACTGATGGCTTCTCTCTTTCACTTTCCATCCTGTTTGGTGGCATACAGAGTCATCCTGGAGGGTGTCCCTTAAACTTTGGCCCCCGGGGAAGCAGCACAATCACCATTCCCAAGGAGAGGCTTGAGGCTGGCATCGAATATACATTCAACCTGACCGTCTGGAAGGCAGGGAGAAAGGAAGAAGTGACCAATCAGACGGTGGGTAGCACTGCTCTAGACCCCTCTCTGAGGAGGCAGCACTCCTTGGCAGCCCTACCCAAGTGATAAGTGAACATACCTAAAAAGAGGTATCCAAGTCCTGGCATTAGAAGTGTATCCACACCTTCCAGTGTGCTGACCTCTCTCTGACAAGGTGAAAGAAGGGGGACAGCTCTTGGGGAGTAGGAGTCATGTTGCCTAGGGAGGAAGTGCTATTGCTGGATGATGAAGAAGAAAAGGAAAATTGGAGTGTGGATGAGCCCAAGTAATGGACAGTCCCCAAATCCTCATTCAAGTGCAAACACGCTCCTCATCCCCCCTTCCTTCTCTCTGAGACAGATTCTGCTTCTTTCTCAGCACAGCTCAGTGTTAGCGAAGGACCCAGCCAGGTGACAAAGGAGTAAGGGACTATCGACCAGCAAGGCAGATAATTAAGAGATGACTTTTTAGCTCGGAATCGGGGCTGGTGTTGCTTCTTCATTAGACTTTGCCGTTCTACAGTGTTTACCATGTGCCAGGCACTAAGTGTTAAGTGCTTTACAATTATGGCTTCATTTGATCCTCATAGCACCCCTGGGAGGTAGGTGGTGTTATTAGCCCCATTTCACAATTGAAGAAACTGAGACAGGCAAAGCTGAAGTGATTTGCCCAGGGTCACACAGCTAGAAGGTGTATCAGGCTACATTTAAACTCAAGTCTTCCTGGCTTCAGATCTGGCTCCCTCTTTACTGCTGCACCTAGAAAAGAACTCAGAGGTCATCTGGTTCAATAAATGCCTCAATAGAAATTTCATGGGACCGCCAACAGTCCATTAAACTGTCCTCCCCTCCCCCAATATTTTTCATATGAACTCTTACCTAGCAGTGCCCCTCCCATCCTGTACTGGTACCATTGATATTTTTTTCACTCAAGTATAAATCATTATGTTTATTCCTAAACATTTAATTTCATTTTAGACTGTGCCTATTTGTTCTGAACTACTGAGACATTTTTTGGATCCTGACTGTCATCCAATGTGTTAAACTGTATGAGGCAGTGGAAAGGGCACTGGACTTAGGATCAGAAGACTTGGCTTCAAATCCTGAATCACTTACTAGCTATGAGTTGCAGTTTCCTCATCTTTAAAAATTGAAATAGTAACTATATCACTTATTTCACAAGGTTGTTGTTAAAAGAGCACTCTGTAAACCTTAAAGGGCTATCTAAATGTGAATTATTAATGTTAGCTGACCCTCCCAGATGCATGTCCTCTGCAGATGTGATCAGCCTACCCTCAATGCCTTCGTCCAAGTCATTGATAAAAGTGTTGATTTGAGGAAAGTAGTAGCATCTACCTCCGAGGGTTGTTGTGAGGATCAAATGAGACAATGTTTGCACAGTGCTTGGTACATTTATTATTGGTATCCAGTCATGCCTGATTCTCTGTGGCCTCATTTTGGAGTTTTCTTGCCAAAGATACTGGAGTGGTTTGCCATTTCCATCTCCAGCTCATTTTATAGAGGAGGTAACTGAGGCAAACAGGGTTAAGTTGACTTGCCTAGGGTCACAAAGCTAGTAAGTGTCTGAGGCCAGATTTGAACTCAGTTCTTCCTGACTCCAGGTCTGGCGCTCTATCCACTGCGCCACTTAGCTGCCCCCATAGCGTGGCACATTGTAGGCACCTAATAAATGTTTGTTTCCTTGTTCCTCCATCTTTGCCTTCATCCAAGTAATTGATTAAAAATGTTGACTAGAACAATGTCAAGGACCTAGCCTCCACTGAATACTTCCTCCCAGATTGTCGGTGACCCATTAATCACCACTACTTGGTTCCATTCTTTCAGAAACTTTGAAATATACTTGACTGCCCGCTCCTCTCTCCATCCTCTTGTTCCCAAGGCTAACACGAGAGTTTGTGTTGTATGTGTTACTGTATCTACAGCATTATCCTGATCTACCAACTTAATAACCACCATGAAGCCACATTATTAGTTCTTCATGAGCACTACTTCCCTTTCTGGGTGCTCCAAAACCATCCCTTTAATAAGACGTTCTATAGTTCTTCCAGAAATTGAAGTCAAGCTCCTCTGGCCTATAGCGGAAAGGATTTACCTTCATCCCACTTGAAAATGAGAGTATTTGCCCATCTCCCATGCTCCATGATCTTTCAAAGTTCCCTGATGATGGTTCAGTAATGACATTTGCCAGTTCTTTCTGTACCCTAGAATCATAGAATTATAGATTTTGAGCTAGATGCCATCTAATATAAGCGTGTCATTTTACAGATGAGGAAACTGAGGCCCATGGAAATTGAGCAACTTACTCAAACAGGTGGTCAGTATCAGTGGCTGAATCCAGACCCTACCTTCTTTCCCTTATGTTTATGCTGCTATCTGGGTCTGACAACTTCAAGTTTTGAAAGCAACTGGTGACTCCCTCTGGCCGAGGACAGTACTCTAAATCTTTCCAACTCACCAAGACTTGCCCACGTTTGCCCTCTGCTGGCACAATAGGCCCTACAAAAAACACAAACAACTTTCTCCCTTCTTCATTATACGAAATGGCTCTATTCATAAAGGAGAGTATGTAAATGTAGGTGATAGCAATGAAATTATACCAATATCAGAAATCAGACACCAATATCAAAAAGAGGTCTGTATAATTTTTTAAAGTGACTGTAGGGTCATTTCCATGACACAGTGGGGCTTTGGATAAGGCTTTAGTGGAGGACATAGTCAACCCTCTGCACAAGATTACTTGTGCTTCCCCCTGCCTTGACTGTCCTCAGAATGTTCTCCATTTTCCCTCCTTCTAGTTCACAGATTTCCATTCAGAAGTACAGCTTCTTGTTATAAAATGCTTCTCTACTACCTCATATACAATCCCTTGTTTTTGAATAAGGTCTCTTCACCCATTGCTGTATTCCAGGGAGGAGTCATGCCCTGCTAAGTCTCAGGGATACTATAAAGTCTTTTTCCTCCTTACCTTAGACCAGACCTAGAGTTTATTTTATGTGTTACCTCTACTCTGCACATTCTTACATAGATATCGGGGGCCATGAATGTTATTACTGATTCTTTTCCTGGATATTATAGCCTGTGAATAACTGGACCTCTCATCCTATTGAGGGTTTATGAGAGAATATGGGCAAGATTCACTCATGAAGGGTAGGCATGGATGGGTTCTGATTTGCCCTGTTGTAAGGAATACCCTTGATGCTGAGATCACAGATCCATGGGGGTATGTCATACCCACTGCTCTTTGTGGTATATGGTGACTCCTTTGCCATTTGTCGGCATGGATGATGGGAAGTTAATGGTACTCCCTCTCACCTGCCCCATGAGCTAGGCAGAGATCCTACTATGGTTTGCCCTTGATCATATTAGCATCGATATAAAGGATAGATCAGAGGGGAGACACAATGGAGGCAGAAAGACTTTGAGGCCAAGGTAACTATCTCACTCTACTGAGATCTCCTTTTCGTAGGTGCTGATCAGGAATGGTTTGGTGCCCATCGTGTCACTAGAATGTGTTTCCTGCAAAGCGCAATCAGTGTATGAAGTGAGCAAGAGCTCCTATGTCTACCTGGAGGGGACCTGCCACAACTGCAGCAGTGGTTCTAAGCGAGGGGTAAGGAGCCAGGGAGGAGTCTGGGATGGGTGCTATAGACAGGACCACGCAAAGTCAGGACACGAAATGGCTGGTTGCATTTTCTTCCCATGTGCTGGAACCTGAATCTATATGTTTCTGTGTGGCTGTGTGCATCTAGCTGTCACTTGTGTGTGTGTTTGTACATATGCACATGGTTATTTGTCTCTCCTGGCAGCGATGGGCAGCCCAGACATTCAGCAACAAATCCCTCATACTGGATGAGTCAACAACATCCACAGGCAGCTCAGGCATGCGGCTAGTTCTGAGGCGAGGCGTGCTCCGTGATGGCGAGGGCTACACCTTCACCCTGACTGTGTTGGGCTGTTCTGGGGAGGAAGAAGGCTTTGCTTCCATCGACCTGTTCCCCAATCGTCCTCCCATTGGAGGTTCTTGCCGCCTCTTCCCTCATGAGGCCGTCAGGGCTCTCACCACCAAGGTTCACTTTGAGTGTACAGGTGAGAGCATTCCTTGTTCCCAAGCCACCAGCAACAATTACCCTCAGGTTCCTCAAAAGTTTTCAACCCATAGAATATTCCCACCTTTTCATCTGTTGCTCTCATGTGGTTAGGAAGAATTCTGCCTGTTTTCCAAAGGGATATACTGAGACTCAGAGAAGTCAAGCAATTCGTCCAAGATCCCACAGTGAATTGAGATGATGGGTAAAGGAGAGAGACTGAGGAGAGAGTCCAGGAATTCTGATTCTCAGGTCACAAAGGACCACCTCTGATTCATTCATTCAATAAACATTGAGATCTACCATATGTAGAAAAATCTACTAGATCTTGGGGTTGTGGAGTGGGGCATTGTGAATGCTAAGTTTAAACAAGATGAAGTCCCTGCCCTAGTGGAATTTATTGTTGAATGGGGAGAGGAGACAAGGACAAAACACAAATACCAGTTTCTGTAATATACAATACTACTCGGTAAGTGCATTAGACAACTATAAGCGAAGTCCTGTACAAGCTTTTAGGGACAAGGTTACTACTGAAAGAGAAAAAAGATTTCAAAGTAGGGAACAATAGGAGCAAAGATGGAAGCAAGAGAGCAAAGGACATGGTGGGAGATCAGAGAGTGGTCCATTGGTTAGAATAAAGAGTGCATGCTGGGAAAGAAAGAGAAAGCTGGAAATGCAAATGACTTCAGGGAGGACCTCGAATGCCAGATAAGGAAGTTTGAACTTGATTAGAGGTATGATATGACCAGATCTATGCACAAGGGAGATTATGCCAGCAATGATGGATTAGCCGCAATTACAATAGTTCAGATAAGTTATAATGAGGATTTATAGTAAGATGGTAGCAGTGGGAAGAGGGGGGAGGTGTAGTATGAGAGATTTTACAAAAGTAGAAGCAATAATACTTGGTAACAAATTGTATAAGCGAGGTAATAGGGAAGGAGGAATAAAAGGTAACTCCATTGTTTGTAGCATATAGGAGACTATGTGAGGTGGTGCCATGGGAACAAATAGTGAAGTGAAGAGGGTCAGGTTTAAGGGTAAAGACAACAAGCTCAGTTTTGGAAATACTGAATTCCAGGTGCCAGTGAGACTTCCAAGTGGAGATATCATGTGGTTAGTGGGAGATGTGATTCCAAAGCTCAGATTTGGGAGTTTCCTGCCTAACTGAAGCTATGGAAGTGAATGAGATTGTCAAGAATAAGATTACAGAGAGGGAAGAGGACCAACAATAGACACGTGTTTCCCAATGTGGTCAACATGCACGTTAAGGGCCTAGGAAGAAGACAAAGGACTGGTTAGAGAGGAAGGAGGAGAATGAATAGAGTGTGATATCCCAGAGGCCAAGAGGAAAAGAGAGAGCCTAGTGGGAAGCCATGGTTAGCAGTCTTGAAAACTACTTAAAGATGACGGAAAGTGAAAACTGATTTTTTTTAAGCCATTGGGATTGACAATTAGTACATCGTTGGTAACTGTTGAGAGCAGGTTCAAAAGAAATGGAAGTGGAGTCAGAAACCCAACCGCTACAAATTGAGGGCAGAGTGGAGAGTGGAGGCATCAGGCAAACAACTTTTAAAGAAGATTGATAGTGAAAGGGCAGAAATACAGGGTTGATCAATGGGATAGAAGGATCAAGGGAAGTATCCAGGTGGGAAGACCTGAGCATGTTTGTAGGCAGAAGAGGAGCAGTAGAGAGGCTGAGTTTGAAGATGCGAGAGAGAGAGAGAGAGAGAGAGAGAGAGAGAGAGAGAGAGAGAGAGAAGGGGGGGGGGGGGATGATGAGTTCTGGAATGAGGAGGGAATAGGATTTCAGTCTACCCAATTTCTGAAATCTGTCACTGAGCTCCATCTTGTTCTATAATTTTTCATAGAACAGGACAAGTCTTTTTCACTTTATCATTGTCTTGAAAGTTTCTTTAGCTCCTAATGTAGCCATCTCAGAGCCAAAACTATGGTGGGACCACTGGGTCTTTGCTCCAAGATGATGACATCTGGGGGTTGTACTTCCTCCTTGCAAGCAGTCATACAGCTCCAGCCCAGGGGGTCCTGGTCCCCTCTCAGGGCCCACCTGCCCCTGCCATGATCCCCAACATAGAGTGAACTGTCTTCTCTCTCCAACCCTTCAGCTGAATTTGCCAGAAAATTAAAGGTCATAGAGGCTAAAGACCAGGAAAAAAAAAGCCACTGGAATTGATAATTAGGAGGTCACTGGTGACTTTTGAGAGCAATTTCAATACCAAAAAGATACCCAAATTTCTAGTTATAGCTTTGATCCATTTCTACACCTCCCCTTCCAACTCCATCTACTTCCCAGGGTTGTTGTGAGGATCAAGGGAGATAATATTTGTAAAGTGCTTAGCACATAGTAGGCCTTAGTATGTGTTTGTTTTTTTCCTTATCTTCCTTCCTGTTCTCCACCTAAGGTGGACTCTTGTCCTGGTGTGTCCAGGGTAGGGTGTGGAGAAGGGTGAGGCAGGGGAGGGAGGATGAGGTAGGATGATCAGAAGTTCCTGACTCTGGAGGGACAACTGCACTGTGGTTCTTGCAGGCTGGCGGGACACAGAGGACGAGGATGCCCCACTGGTGTATTCCTTACTTCTGCGGCGCTGCCATCAAGGCTATTGTGAGGAATTCTGCATCTACAAAGGCAGTCTCTCAGCATATGGAGCTGTGTTGCCCCCTGGCTTTAAGACCCACTTCACTGTGGACCTCTCTGTAGTCGTGCAGGACCAGTTAGGTGCTGCCGTAGTAGCCCTGAACAGGTAAGGGGGCAAAGGGGCATTCTGACCCTTGGGGCACCAGCCTATCCAAGATTGTCTGTCATCCAGTTAGTCATTATACATTTAGTAAGCACCTACTATATGCCAGGCACTGTACTAAGTAATTTGAGGGTCCCTTGTGGGCCAACCCCTGCGCTAGGCACCCAAGGAGTTGGCAGCATTGGAGAGGAAGGGTTGGGATAGATGGTGGAAGACGTCATTGGAGGAAACTTGGTAATCTTTGGAAAGAAGTGTAGAAACAAGCAGTTTGATTCAGTGGAAGGATGCTGGATTTAATGTCAGAGGAGCTGGTTTTGAATCCTGAATTCTGTCCCTTTCTACCCGTGTGAACTTAGTTGCCTAACTCCTTGGGACCTCAGTTTCCTAATCTGTTAAAAATGAAAGGGGTGATTTTCATCACCTCCAGGGTCCCTTCCAGCTCTACATCTATGATACATTTCAAGATGAGCTTGTTAGCACTGAAAGGATGAAAAGAAAATGAATATTCCATGTGGAATAAAGCTAACTACTCATGGGAATGGGGTCTCCTGGAGAAAAGGGTGGGTAGAGTGATTTTTTTGAGAGTGGGGAGGGTCATGAGAATCTGCTGGGGTTGTGCATTTCTCTGCCTAGCTTAGAGGTCTAGCCTCTGCTCTTGGGCAGTCATTGCCACCCAGGCCTCATCCTCACCCTTACCTGGCTGTCGCCTCACAGGTCTCTGCTTATTACCTTGCCCAAGCCTTCTGCCGGCTTCCACTGTCTTACCCATTGGCTCTACAGCCTGACTGAAACAGTCTTGCCAGGGCTGGTGAAACAGGCAGACCCCCAGCATGTCATCGAGTACTCCTTGGCCCTCATCACCGTCCTCAATGAGGTCAGTGCCATCTCCACCCCTACCCTGCATGAGGGACCAAGAGGCAAGAGGTGGGGCAGTTGATCAATGCCATGGGTGAAATTTAAGAGATCACTCCCTGAGTTACTTAGATTGATTTCATAAAAGAGGGATCTCAAGTAGTCACATCCTTCATTCCCTGACCACTGCTGCAGATCAAGAAACATTTATTAAGCTTTGTGCTAGGGGCTGGGGCTACAAAGACAGAAATGAAAAAGTCCCAGCCCTCTGTCAGGGGATCAGAGACTGTTTTTAAAGATCATTAATTGGGCAGGGGAATTTGGGGTAGGTAAGAAATGTACAAAGGCCAAGGATTCTCTGTGCTCTGATAAAGCCCCTCTTTCTTCCTGTCTCATCAGTATGAACAGGTGACATCTTCAGAGGAAGAAGCCAGCCACGAGAGGCACCTCCGTGTGCTGATGCGAAGAAACATTACTGAGATCTTGGTCTCCCTTCGGGTCAACACTGTGGATGATATTCAGCAGATTTCAGCTGCCCTGGCCCAGTGCACGGTATGCTAAGCCTCCCGACTCCCTCTCCATACCCGTTTCCTCCCTAACATCTCAGACTCATCCTGCAGGATGGACCCCCTAGGAAAACTGGCTGGGGCTAGTATGTTTCTGCTGCAAGTTGGGTGGTTGAGAGGTAGCTGACGGCTCTTTTCATTGGTGTTTCTTTTAATCAAACTAAATCAGCGCTTCTCAGGTCTTGTCAGAGTTCTCTCTTAGAGTGCCCTAACTTACCAGCAGAGGTAACCAGTTACACACACAACTCAATGACGCTAGTGTACCTTTCAGGACAGAAGAGTCACGGCTCTGAGGTCCAAACAGAAAAGTTTATTAAGGTCTCTCCATGGAGAAGCCTTAAAGCCATATACTAAGGCAGGCTTCCAAAGATACCTCCCCAGCCCTAGGTCTTAAATAGACCCCAGATCCACATACCACATGTGATAGAGCCCAGCTGAACAGAATTGTGGGAGGGGGAGTGCAGTTACAAGTATGAAGGCCCCAAGGTGTGGAGACGCCAATCAGGAATAGCGTAACCCCACACAAGAGAGTCCTGAGCAATGCAGTATCCCCTGGCCGGGGACAGTGCAATATGCCCTGACCTCCATGTGACCCAACTAATTCCCGGGCCTCAAACACTTCCCTGTGGCATGACACAACTGCTTGCAATGTGAACCTCACAAGGTCTCTGATGAGTGTTAGGGTAAGATCTTGGGGGTGAAAGAACAAAGGAAATTGTGATGAGCAGAAGAACCCATCATAGGAAAGGAGGAAAGGCAAAGAAGAGAAGGGGATGGGCATGGGGAACAATGAGGAGGTAATGATTAATAGTGTTGGGAAGCCAGGAATGAGGGGCATGCTGAGTAGTGGAGGACCATGCTGTGTGTGAGGGAGACTAATAAATATGAAGAGTTGGGATTGATGGTGAAGGAGGAAGTAATGTAGAACCTCAAATATCCTTTTTGGGGAAGAAAACAATGGCCACCCATCTGTTCAGACATTCTGGATACAGGTGGAAGGATGAGAGGAAGGTGAACCTCTGTCACTGGGCTCTCTCCCTGCAGGTAGCAAGTAAGGAGTTTGTGTGCCACTCTTGCCTGAAAAAAACCCTGAACAAGCTGGAGAACATGATGGCCATCCTGCAAAATGAGACCACGCAAGGCACTGTGACTCCCACGGCCATTGCTGACAACATCCTCAACATCACTGGTCAGCCAGCAGGGAAGCATGCCATAGGGCATGGGTGATGGCAGAGGCCAGGGAAAGGGCTGGAAAAGAAAATGGAGAAGGGAGAGCACCCCTTTTCTCCCATCAGGGGCTTTCCTATCAGATTAAGGGTTTCCAAAGTCAGTGGCCAGGTCTCCCACTTGCTGCCCGTTCTGTTGAAGGTCGAGCCAAGTGCTTTGCATGCTGGGGCTCACACTGACTGCCTCATTTTTTTCTTTATCTCCCTCAGGGGACCTCATTCACCTGGTGAACTCAGATACTCAGGACCTAGAGTCTACAGAGCTATGCAACAAACCCCACACCCTTCTAGTGGCCTCCAAGGCTTATAACCTCTCTTCTGACCTGATGCGAATCCTCATGAAGTCTCGAGTGCTGAATGAAGAACCGCTGACCCTGGCAGGGGAAGAGATTGTGGCTCGAGGCAAACGTTCAGACCCCTTCAGCCTGCTTTGTTACGAGAACACATCTGATTGCCAGTTTTCCATCCCACCTGCTTTCAACAGCACCTTCTCTGATCTCACTGACGTTGTCCAACTCATTTTCCTCGTAGACTCCAACCCCTTCCCCTTCGGCTACATCAGCAACTACACGGTTTCCACTAAGGTGGCTTCCATGGCCTTCCAGACTCAGGCAGGGGCCCAGATCCCAATAGAGAGGCTGGGCTCTGAGAAGGCCATTACTGTCAAGGTGTCTAACAACACCAGCGGAGGGGGCGGGGACCAAGTCCTCTCCACCAACACTGCCATCATCCAGCCTTGCACATCTGTCAGCGCCATCATTGATCCCCAAAACCACAACCCTGAGGCTAGTCTGCACTTCCAGCTTAACTACACTGTGCTGAATGGTGGGTAAAGTGAGTTCAGTATCCTTAGGGCAGTGGTTCTCAACCTTCCTAATGCCGAGACCCTTTAATACAGTTTCTCATGTTGTGGTGACCCCCAACCATAAAATTATTTTCATTGCTACTTCATAACTGTAATTTTGCTACTGTTTGCTATGAATCATAATGTAAATATCTGATATGCAGGATGTATTGTCATTGTTACAAATTGAACATAACCCACAGGTTGAGAACTGCTGCCTTAGGGGGTCTGTGGCAGGGAATGTCAGGGCCCTAGCCTGTAGCAGGAGGAGGCAAGTCCTCGAGGGCAGTGGTGCATCTCTCTTGTCAGTTTTTTTCCCCTTTACTACTGATTTTACATCCATTATATTGTTTCTTCCTTTTAGCAGCCCTAGAACATAGTTACTGAGAGAGATCATGTAAACTCTGAAAACACAAATCAGTAAATTAACAAAATGTATTAAGCGGCTACAATGTGCCAAGCACCACTGGGTAGGGGCTGAAGATACAAGCATGAAGAATGAAACAATCATTCATTCCTGCAAGGAGCATGCATTCTACTGGGAGGCTAGAACATATTCAAGTACATGTTGAACAAACATAAAGAGAATAAATACAAAGTCATCAGACACGAGGTGTTTAGGGAGAGAAGACACTAGCATTTTGTGGAGACTGGGAACATCTTCATGTAGAAAGTGACACCAGAGCTGTCTTGGAGGAGAGGGATTTCCAGGCATGAGGGACAGCCAAGTGAAAGGCACAGAGGCCGGAGATGGATTGCCTCAAGTGATGAAAGCTGGCTTAGCTGAAGTTCAGAGTGAGGAATAAAGAGTGATGTGACCAGGGCAAGGTGGAGGAGGTGCAGCTTTGAAAGCTACACAGAAGGAGTGATATCCAAGAGACGAGAGGGAAATACTGGAGTCTATTAAGCAGGAGACGGATGTGGTCATGGCTGCTAACTTATTATTAGGCTTGATAGAGGAAATCTCCATTTTATAGATGAGCACATGAAGGTGCAGAGAGGTTAGATGATCTATCCAAGACTGATTGATTCACAAATTCATTACCACCAGCTGGCCTAGATCAAGACTGCAGACCTCAGCTCCCCTAACTCAATCTAGTGGTTTCTTGATTTGTTTGTTGTGGCTGTTGTTTTTTTACAACACCATTTTTAAAAAATGCCGTATTTCTGGAATGTGGCAAAGAGGCCTATTTATTTTTTTCTCCTGAACTAGGCGGCATGGCACAGTAGATAGAGCATTAGACTCAGAATTTGGAAAGACCCCAGGCTCAGTTCTTGCCTTAGACATTTTACTAGCTCTATGAGCAAGTTACTGAAACTCAGTTTGCTTATCTGTGAAACGGATAATAACCGCAACTCCATCTCATAGAGTTGTTGTAAGGATCATGAGATAACGTACATAATATGTTTCTTAAAATTCTATGTGAATGAGATGCAATTAATAAAGTGGTTGATTCTCCATAATATAAAGTAACATGTATACTCATTGGAAATGCAAAAATAATGACTCTTCAACTTTGGAAAGGATAGAGACCTACATGCTCCCTTTATCCCTCTGGGCCTAGTCCTAACTTTTTCCTCACTTGGCGCAGGTATCCTGAGAATCACATGGAAAGCAAAAGGAAAAAGACAGCTAGGTGGCATGACAAATAGAACACTGACCCTGGAGTCAGGAGGATCTGAATTCAAATATGACCTTAGACCAGCGGTTCTCAACCTGTGGGTCGCGATCCCTTTGCGGGTAGAACAACCCTTTCACAGGAGTCACCTAAGACCATCAGAAAACACATATTTCCGATGGTCTTAGGAACAGAGACACCACTCCTCTATCCGTCTCCAGGCAGGTCTGCCCACATGCAGATACACCCACATACGAGTATTAAAGGGTCGCGGCATTAGGAAGGTGGAGAACCACTGCCTTAAATGCTTAACAGTTAATAGCTGTGTGACCTTGGGCGAGTCACTTAACCCCAATTTCCCTGCCTTCCCCCCTCCAAAAAAAACCCAACCCAGCAATCAATAAATAAATAAAGGAAATAGGGAAGCAAAAGGGAAAAGGTAGCTGGGTGTTACCAGAGGTAGAGCTCTGGGCCTGGAGTCAGGAAGAGTTGAGTTCAAATCTGGCCTCAGACACTTAACTAGCTCTGTGGCCCAGAGAAAGTCACTTAACCTCTGTGTACCTCAATTTCTGTAGCTGGGAAAAGGCTGACAATAATGGCACCTACTTCTCAGTCCTGTGAGAATTAAATGAGATCATATATGCAAGCCATATGTGTAAATCATATATGTAAATATATGTAAGCACTTAGCTTAGTGCCTGGCAATCAGTAGGTGCTTAATAATTGCTTATTTTAAAAGGGGGGAGTTGTCTGTGAAAGGTCCACTGTTCAAATTCTGAATCCCTCCTACTCTCTCCATAAACACATGCCCACACTCACTCTCTCAAACCTAGGCTTAGCACAGAGAGGTTGTCCCAGCTTCAGGTCATCCCAGTTCACATCCCAAGTTCACTTGGCCCTGCCATGTACTAGAGGTCCCAGGATCTGCTAGAGCCATGCCTCCCAGGGGCCCTGGGGCTTCGCTGAGGTGGTAGAGACATGTCAAAAGTAACTTTTGTCCCTGTACCGTGTCCCAGAGCGATACCTGTCTGAGGAGCCTGAGCCCTTCCTTGCTGTCTACCTGCATTCGGCCCCCCAGCCCAATGAGTACAACTGCACGGCCAGCAAGAAGATTGGTTTGCAGGCATTGACTGGAGGTGACCACAGGCCTTATACCTTCTTCATCTCTCCAGGGTAAGTGCTTCCTTTTTGCACTGGGCCCCAGGAAATGTTGTATGCAAGAACAACTGAGCAGAAGAGAAGAAATCAGAATACCTCACATTCAGTGTGGTGATCAAAGTTTTCCAACTGTTTTCAAATATACCCTATGAGGAAAAGCATCATCCCCATTTCACAGGAGAGAAAATGACTTAGTCCTGGTAACGCAGGTAGTTTGGGGCTAGAATTCAGTTTCTTCATTGCTGGTAAAGTTATTTTATCATTCTGTCTCCAAAAATAGGGTCTTAGTAACTTCCTTTGTGGGTTCTCATGCTCAGGCTGATTTTTTTATAAAAACAAGTTTAAAAACCTGTTTTTGAAAATATTTTAATAACTATTTCAGCACAATTATTTCCTTTGGAATCTATATGTATATTTTATCTTATGCATTTAAAAATATTATCCTGGGACATATTATTCTGAAAAGCTTTACACACTTATGAGAATAATGCCTTCTGAAAAGGGGTCCACAGGCTTCACCAAACCCCCAAAGGGGTCCATGACACAAAAAAGTTAAGAACCCTCATACTCTAATCACATCAGAAGCAATGAGGTCCTGGGGGGCTCATGAGGGAGGTAGAGGAGAGATGAGAGCTCCAGGACCATAGGGAGATGATCCAGGACACCTTTCCCATGATTCTTGAGCTGTGATCCTATTCCTGCTTCTGCCCTCTAGGACCGAAGACACAACAGCAAGTTACTACCTGAACATGACCAGCCATTTCCGCTGGTCCGAGGTGGAAGTGACAGTGGGCCTCTACACATCGCTTTGCCAGTACTTCAATGAAAAGGAGATGATGTGGAAGACAGAGGGCATCGTGCCCCTGGAAGAGACCTCCCCCAGCCAGGCTGTGTGCCTCACACGCCACCTCACAGCCTTTGGTGCTAGCCTCTTTGTTCCACCTGGCTCCATCAAATTCATCATCCCTGTGAGTAACCTTCATTCCTTTGGGGTCTTTTGCTCTTGGGGTAAATGCTGTGGTTGGTCTGCGGTGGGAGAAGGGGTTGGGGGAAATGAGCTCCCTTTGGTTAACTCCAAGCTGGACTGTTAGCACTGGCTAAGAAATGGAAAGTAGAAGGATGGGGGGAGGGGAGGTACAGGGGATTTCCATTTGGTGCAATTCCAAAAACATTGATTAAGTGCCCACTACATACAAGTAACTGTGCTGGGTGCTAGGGATACAGGGACAAAATCAAAGCAGTCTCTGCCCTCAGGGGGCTTACATTCTACCAAGGGAGTTACGGTTACTACACATGGATACAGATGAATGGGGAAGGGGAAAGGAGGAGAAATATTTGCATAAGTACTTGTGCCAAGCATTTGTGATAAGCCATTTTTACAAATATTACCTCATCTGGTCCTCACAGCAGCCCTTGGAGGTTAGGTGGTGGTGTTATTTCCCTTTTATAGTTGAGGAAAAATAAGTAGATACAATATTACCCCCGAAAAGTCCTAATACAAAGTATTTTCAAGAGGAAAAGAGCACTTACCACTGGGAAGCTGAATGAATCACTGAATCACTGAGTAAGTGAGTGAAAAGCCCTTCTTTTGCACCCATGTGCCCAGCTCTGGTGCTCAGCCATGGAATCAAGAGAGTCCCTGCCCTCTAAAACTCAGTGAAGACCAAGCAGCCCAGAGACTTAGGGGGTCCTTGCTTCAAGAAATTCCAATAAGAAAAGCTTAACAAGAGTTTCACTCCCTTTTAAAAAAATGTTCTCTGCCTGACAAAAGGATTCACTGTAAGGCATATTTCAAAAAGTATCTCTAGGTTCATTTAAAATAGGAGTCTTTGGGGCATCTCAGTGGTGCAGTGGATAGAGCGCTGGCTTACTAGCTGCATTACCTTGGGCAAGTCACTTAATCCCAATTGCCTCTCCCCCAAATCCAAAAGCAAAAAAGGCTAGATTAAATAGTGAGCCGGGTAGGTGAAACAGTGGATAGAGCAAGGGCCCTGTAGTCAGGAGGACTTGAGTTCAAATGTGGCCTCAGATACTTACTAGTTGTGTGACCCTGGGCAAGTCACTTAACCCTGAATGCCTCCAAAATAAAAGAAATAAAGTAAAATAGGAGCCTTTTTTTTTTTTAAAGGGGAAGAGGAATTGTAAGAAGAGGTGAAGAGATTAGTGTGGCTGGAAAGTAACGAGGAAGGATGGGAACTGCTTGGGGGATCAGGGCCCTGAGTGGGTGTGGTAGTCGCAGAGCTAGTGGTAGCCCTGGGCCTGACAATCTTTTTCTTGGCACAGGACCCCGCTCCAGGCATCAACTATATTGTGCTTCTGACTTGTGCTGTGTGCCTGGCCACCTATGCAGTGACAGCTTTGATTGTACACAAGCTGGACCTGATGGACGTCAGCCGAGTGAGCATCATCCCCTTCTGTGGGAAGAATGGTCGCTTCAAGTATGAAATACTTGTCAAGACTGGCTGGGGCCAGGGCTCAGGTGAAAGCAGGCAGAGACAGCTGGACTGGTGGCAGGGACTGGGAGGGGGTGGGCAGGGACTGGGTGGGGGCTTCGGGAAGGGTTAGCCTGGCCTTGGGGCTGAATGGGGACAGCCTAGCTTAAATGCCCTAGCAGAGAGGCAGAGAGTACAGTGGATGGAGTGTTGGGCCTGCAATCAGTCCTGAGTTGAGATGTGGCCTCAGACACTTAACTGGTTCTATGACCCTGAGTAAGTCACTTCTTCAAACAAGTCACTAATGAAAATGTTGACAGGCCACACTTACAGCATTTATTAGAGATCTTTGTTCAGGATAAAAGCAGTTCCCTAATTACTGCTGTTTAGGTCAAGTTGTTCAGGGGTTTATAGAACTCAGCTGCATCTTCTAGCTCACATCTCCCCATCCTATCCACAAGAATATTTTAAGAGACTTGATAACAAGACTCCTTACTGGAGTAAATCCACGTAAATAACACTGATGTCTTTGACCTTCCCCTAATTCACCAGTTTAGTAACCCAGTCAAAAAGGAAAATGGGCTTAGCCTGGCATGAGGGCAGAGACCCCAAGGAACACAGACTTTCCCCATGGGTTCACTGAGAGGAAGCCTGAGGGAGTGGATGGAATGCCAGGTTCAGGGTCAGGTGCCCACAGTTCAAACCTCAACTCTGACACCTCAGTGTCTTCATCTGTGAAACAAATGGGATGAGGTGAGATGACTTTAAAAGTCCCATCACTGATGCCCAGTGATCCAATGCCTCGATCAGAGCTCTATAATCTTTTGTCGGCGTTTATTTACTGTTACTTTGTATGGTTATTGTAGAAATCATTCTCCTGATCCTCCTCTCTTTGCTCTGCAACAGTTCATACAAGTCACTGAATTCTTCATATTTATTATCTCTTGTGACAAAACCACAAATTGCCTATGGTAGATCATCAGCAGATCTCAGTGATACCTGTGAAATTATAAGTCATCTTTTTGCAGAAAGATTCCTAGTTTGCTTTATGGCCCATACCATGGGCTTTGGTGTATAGAAATCTGAGCTCAAAATATCATTCCTGCCCCTCTTGCAGGGTCCTATCTCCTGCTGGACAGCTCCAAAGCTTTTTTTTGCCCCTCCCCCAGATTCTGATGGCTTCCACTGTGCCTTTGCAAAAACCCTCCCCCAGCCTCTCTATGCTAAAGTCTCTTTACTTTCCCTCCCTCTCTGTATAGGTACAACAGCCCATGTGGGCATCACCCTCTATGGGGCAGATGGCCGAAGTGGTCACCGGCACCTGGATGGAGAGAGTGCTTTCCATCGAAACAGTCTCGATATCTTCCAGATTGCCACGCAGCGCAGCCTTGGAAGCGTGTGGAAGATCCGAGTGTGGCATGACAACAAAGGTGTGGGGAGAGGGTGTGGCCAGTCGGGATCTTCCTTCCTCTGCCCAGCATGAACTGAATGCTTCCTCTGACCCATGGTATAAACCCCTACAGCTTCCTGTCTTCTCTCCTTAGGGCTTAGCCCAGCCTGGTTCCTGCAGCACATTATTGTCCGGGATCTACAGACTGGCCGAAGTGCCTTCTTCTTGGTGAATGATTGGTTGTCAGTGGAGACTGAGGACAATGGGGGCCTGGTGGAGAAGGAAGTCCTAGCAGCAAGTAAGCCTTCCTTAGCTTCTCGATCTCTTCTTTAAGTCTTTTCCCCAGCTTCTCTTCCCTTGATTTTAACCCTATGCTTTCCATGATTTTTCTGATTTTTCGCTTTTCAGATTCTTGGTTCCATCCAAGAAAGAAACTCTCATGCTTGTGTGTCTCTGTCTGCATGACAGTAAGCATGGGAATAAGTATATTTGTGAATATGTGAGACTGAGGAGCATAGATTTAGAGCTGGAAGGAACTTTCAAGGCCAGCCATTGATCCCAGTCCCTAAATTTTATAATTGAGAAAACTGAGACATAGAGGGGTTAAGTGACTTGCCCAGGGTCACACAGCCAGTAAGTGCCTGAAGCATAATTTGAACCTGGGTCTTGCTGACTCTGTGTTCAGCTCTCTATTCACTACTCCACACTGTATCAAATTGAATGTGTATGTGAGGTGAAAGCTAAGTGTATGTGAGAATGAATGTATTCATCTCCCTTTTGACCTTGGTGCCTTTCCTTTTCCCTTTCTCTGGGCCCTCTAGGTGATGCCACCCTGCGCCGGTTCCCACGGCTGCTGACAGCAGAACTCCAGAGAGGCTTCTTTGAGAAGCACATCTGGCTCTCACTGTGGGACCGCCCCCCACGAAGCCGCTTCACTCGGGTCCAGCGGGCCACATGTTGTGCCCTTCTCATGTGCCTCTTCCTGGGTGCCAATGCCGTGTGGTATGGAGTGGTGGGAGACGTCAATCACAGGCGGGTATTCCTCCCTTGCCACCCAGCCTTCCTGGGCAGTAATATCTTATCTCCAACCCCTTCCCAGTGATATCCCCCAAAGTGAAGCAGCCAAGATTCATGCCATACGTGCCCTTTTGAGGACTGACATTTCCTCACCTCTCGCCATCTCCTTTGGCAGTACCTGGGCCACCTCACTATCAGAGACATTTTCCCTTTTGGTTTTACTTAAACATCTCTGGTTCCTGCCATATTGTTCTATTACCTGTTTCCCTCTCTTTTTAAACTTTAAATTTTTTATTCATTTAAAAATTAAATATAAAATGAGAAACGAAAAAAAGAACATTAAAATATAGACAATAGAATATCAGAGAAGATTCAATATAAAACAATAAATTGCCATTTCACATTGAATCCTTCACATGTTTGCAAAGCAGCTCACAGCTTTTCTGTGCTTCCTTCTAGGTTTTCTTTTGTTCTCTGCCATGTACTTTTTTTTTCTCCCTCCACCTAAAAAAGGCTACAGTTAAACATGAATATATATGTACATATACATACACACATATCTATAAACACACACATATACATGTACAAACACCTGTACATACATGTAAGATCATACTATACAGATTCCATTTGTCAGTTCCCTTTCTGGAGCTGGATAGCATCTTCCTTCATAGGTCTAAGTCTTTCAGTATTTTTCTAAATCAACCAGTTCCCCATTTCCTACCTCACAGAAGTATTCCATCACAATCATATTCTGTCTGGAAGATTAACTATGAAAGTATCTTCCCAGTTTTCTGCTTTCCCTCCAATCCCAGCTACATTGGTTTCATTATACAAGAAATTTTTAATTTAAAATAATCAAAACTATCCAATTTATACTTCAACAATGCTCTCTCCTTATAAAATAGTTTAAGGTCTGGTACAGCTAAATCTTCTTCCTTTACATTTTTTCCTTAATTTCTTTGAAATTCTTGACCTTTTGTTCTTCCAGATGAATTTTCTTATTTTTCCTAACTCGGTAAAATAATATTTTTATTAATTTAAATTGGGATGGTATGAAATATATTAGTTAAGTGAAATTGTCATTTTTTATTATGTTGGCTTTACCTACCCATGAACAATGAATATTTCTCCAATTATCTAAAAACTGACCTAATTTGTATAAAAAGTGTTTTAGCTATTAACTTTTTCTCTATGACAAAGTGACTTAAGTACCCTCAGGACTGAGCCAGGAGTCAAGAAGACCTGAGTTCAAATTTGGCCTCAGACACTTACTAGCTGTGCATTCCTGGGCAAGTCATTTAACCTTTCTGCCTCAGTTTTGTCAGCTGTAAAAGGGGAATAAAAATAATGCCCCCAGAGTTGTTGTGAGGATCCAAATGAAATAACATTTCAGTATAAAGCGCTACCTGGAACACAGCAAGCACTTAATAAATGTTTGTTTCTTTCCTCCCTTGCAGCAATATACCCATGTCCAGCCTGATTCCATTAAGTGTGGACACAGTGGCTGTTGGCCTGGTGTCCAGTGTGATTGTCTACCCCCTCTACTTGGTTATCCTATTTCTCTTCCGAATGTCCCGGAGCAAGGTAGGAATGGGGACCAGGACCTAGAGGAATGGGATGGGGAGGGGAGTAATTATTTAAGCATCTTTTTGTAGGTAGAGAGTGGATTTGGAGGCCAATCCTCTATTGCCTATGGCATTTACTGCCCAAGTTCATTCAGTCTTCTGCCCTGCTCCAACTTACTAGGACGTATAATAGTCCTGCTTCGAAGCAGAATGTTGAATAAGCTGATCTCTAGCAAGGGGGAAAGCAGCTGTACGAGTCAGCTGATAAACCTTAATGAAGCACCTACTACATGCTGGGCCCGTGCAAAGTGCATCAGACTGAGTGCCATTCTTCCAACAGGTATCAGCAAGCCCCGACCACAGCCCTGGGGGGCAGCAGGTGCTGGACATTGAGAACTATTTGGAGACATCGGTTCTAGACAGCTCCTTTCTCACTTTGTCTGGGCTCCGTGCTGAGGTGAGGGGCACTGGGCATAGACTTTGCATGTGACCTACCTCCTTGTTCTAAGGAGCCTGGCATGGCTCTTCAGTAACTGAGAGGCCATGTGGAAAGAGCTTTGGTCAACACAGAATGTTCAAGCCGGATGGAGTCTCGGGAGCTGTCTGGTCCCACCTGTTCCCCAGTCAGCCAACCTCAGTTCAAATACCAACTTTGGCTGCTTTCTAGTTGTGGAACTTTGAATGAGTCTCCTCAGTGTGCTCATTTGTAAAATGAAGATAATAATACTAACCTTGCCACCTTGCAGGGTTCTGTAAACCTCATATTGCCATGTATTATTATTGTGAGATTTCACACTTGGTGCTGAGGCTCTCTGGTTGAGTCCCAGTGACCCCCAGACAGGGGCTCTTAACCTTTTGTGCACCCTGGACCCCTCCTTCAGTATGGTTAAACCTATTGACCTTCTTCTCAGATTAATGTCTTTAAATTCATAAAATAAAACACATAGGATTACAAAGGAAACCAATTATCTGGAAATAGAACTTTTTTTTAACATTCATGGTGGCATGTTCTAAGATGCTGGCAAAGATCATGATTCTCCCTGGACAGATCATATCTCTGAGATGCACTATATTCTTCTCTACAGGCATTTTCTGGACAAACTAAAACAGATTTGTTTCTGGATGATTCTAAAAGGTAGGTGCCCCTAGAACAAAATCATTTAGGGATTCAGGGAGACATGAACATGCATTCAGGCATCACGTCATGCATATGCGGATGCCTGAATTCCATGTCTATTTCTCCCCATGTGCCATGTGGTCATTGCTCTTCCACAGCCCCATGCTACTTGCCCCTGGAGGACGTGGCTTGTATCCCTTGCATGAGTTCCTCTGGGTATGGTCAGGTGGGTTTGTGAGTTTGTCAGACTCTTATGTGTTCCTCTGGGTGGTTATGCTTGCTCTTCACAGCCTGATACACTGGCAGTCCAGTGATGGCACTCTTAGCTGGCCAGACCTTCTCAGTGACCCTTCCATCATGGGTAACACCCTTCAGAGGCTGGTACGGGCCCGAGCTGGGAACACTCAGGCCCTGGAGGTCATGGAAGAAGATGGTCTCTCCCTGGGCAGCCCCACTTCCCAGGCCAAGTACTTCTCCACCTCAGGTGAGTAAATAAGCCTTAGTTTGGGATGGAGGACACAAAATTTTTTTATTATCATAGTACCCCCTCTATTCTGATGCAAAACCAAGGCAGCGGTGCAGAAAACCCTGGGAAGGGAGGATTTCCTGTTTCAGCTTTCCCAGGAAAAACAGGGATTTCTAGGTTGGGCCGTAGGTAAACTTCAGTCTTTCTAGCTATATCCCTAGCAGTTCTGAGTCATTTGGGAAAAGTGATAGCTCTTCCTTGGGGGGGTATGGTGGTGTGGAGGAGGGCTGGGAGAGTGTGAGTGATGGATAGGGTCTTAGGTCTTGGCCTGACCCTGACTCATGCCCAACACTCCTCTGCTGATTCTGCTTCCTCTAGATGAAGATCTGGTCCGACAGATACTTGCTGAGGGAGCCAGCAGCATTGCCCCTGCTAGAGACACCCACCTGGAAACGGATCTCCTCACTGGCCTGTGAGTGAAGTGGGAGCAGGATGTTGTTGGGAGTGAGGCAAGGTTGGAACAGGCAGGGATGGGCAAGACATTCCTGGGCTCAGCTTTTGGGTTGGGAGGCAGGATAATCTGTCTGGTGTAAAGGGAAAGAGCTCAAAGTCTGACTCTATTGACCATTCCCCAGCTCCTTTCTGCAAAGGAATTAGCACATTTCCATGCAGTGATTTGGGAAGGAAGTTCATTTTGCCACTGTTAGTCTGGTAGGAAAATGGAAATGTGGGGAACAATCCAGAGGGTCTAAGCAGCAGATTTCTAACCCCTCCACTGGTTAGGTGGGTGCTTATAATAAGTCGATAAACTCTGGATCTCCAATGAGTTTGTGTGTGTGTGTGTGTGTGTGTGTGTGTGTGTGTGTGTGTGTGTGTATGAGAGAGACAGAGACAGAGACAGAGACAGACAGAAAGACAGAGACAGACAGAGACAGACAGACAGAGACAGAATAAGCAGTCTGAGGGGACTGGAAATTCTTCACTTGGGGGACAAAACATCATTCCAGTCTTACCAGGAAAATCATCCTGGTATTATCCTGGAATTATCATACTCACACTTTATATATTTTACATATATCTTTTTCTCTTTCTGCTTAGAGTGTGAGCGCCTCACCAGAAAAGAGAATTTCATTCTTTGTATTTGCATCCCTCTATGCCCTGCCCAGGGCCTGTCCACATAACACATAATAAGTACTTTTTGGTTGATTGATTAGATCCTTATATAGAAGAGCTTGTTTTCTGCCTGAGGCCTGGATCATGCAGATGAGTGAAGACCACAGAGCCCAAGGCATGAAAGTTATGTCCCCAAGCCTTGTTATGAGGCTGCCATTAGGACCATCTGTCTAGGATTAGCTGATACCAGGGGCCTCTTGGTAACTCAGTAACTGGTCTCCTGAGTTGAATTCAAAGCCCTATCCACTTTGTATTGAACTTCATGCCTTAGCAGTAAAGACTATTGTAGGGTCCTCAGGAGGCTTCTGTCGTAAAGAGGTCCCTGCATCAGCATCATGAAGGCTTTCTGTGGTGCCTTCCTTTCCTCCAAAAGGAAATCTCCCCATTTCACAGGTGGGAAGAATAAAACACAAAGATTTAATTACCCAACTGAGGTCTGAACTGGGATTAGAGCCCACCTCCATCCTCTGGTCTAGGGACTTGCTGGCTCTGAAAGCAATTGCTCTTGAAGTAATTTCTTTGAGAGAGAATAGAGTTGGACACCTCCTCTTCCATCCGCCTGATCCTCCTTCCTACTCCTCCCCCACTAATAGTAGTCCATTCTCCCTGCTCTAAGGTGAGCTCACATCCTGTATATTTTCCCCAGGTCTGGTTCTCTGGGGGCAAAAACAGAGACACTGATGCTACAGAGGCTGAATGAGAAAGGGTTGCCCCCCGTGGATTCTCCACAGGAGCTGTTTCAGTCAGCAAAGTTCAACCGAGAAGGTAGGACTCTTGGCAACCCCTGCCCTTGGTTCTTCCTGTCAAGCCCCTTTCTCCACATTGTGTGTTCTGACTGGGCTCCATCTTGTCCCTGCAGGGCTGACTGAGGGTCTGCAGAAGCGGCTACTTCCTCCATGGTGTGCCCCCCTCGCCCACGGGCTCAGTCTCCTGCTTGTGCTGGTGGCCGTGGGCATCTCGGGCTGGATTGGCACCAACTTCACCTCCAGCGTCGGCGTCATGTGGCTCATCTCGGGCATCTTCAGCTTCCTGTCCTCATTCCTGGTCTGGGAACCTCTCAAGGTGGATCGTGTCTCCTTTCACCATTCACTCCCTCTATCCTTCCTCTCTCTGTCTGATCTCTTCTTCTCCTTCCCACCTCTGCCTTTCTCTTCACAACCACCTCTTTCCTCTTCCTTCTGTCTATCTCCACTTACACCCACCCACCCACAAGCCAATCCATCCATTCACACATGGAGAGGCAGGTGCCTGACCATCCTTCTCTACCTTCTCTACCCCTGCCCTACTATGCCCCTACTGCTGGAGTCAGGGCAATGGAAGGGGAAGAAAGGCCCCATGAGGAGGAGCCTGACCTCTTGCTCATTTGTGTCCCCAGGTCTTGCTGGAAGCCCTCTACTTCTCTCTGGTGGCAAAGCGACTCCATCCAGAGGAGGGTGACACGCTTGTTGAGTGTCCAGCTGTGGAGCCTGTGTGCGAGCGGATCCCCCGAGTGCGGCCCCCCCAGGGCTTCGCCCTCTTCCAGGCCAAGGAGGAGGCCCGAAAAGTCAAGTTATTGCACAGGATGCTCAAGGTGACCTTGGACTTGGCCAGATCATCTCATTAGACCTCTCCTTGTCCCTGCATCTGCCACTGCCAGCAGGTTGGGCCTGAGTAGAGAGGGGAAAGGCTGGCGGCTCCTGCTCCTTACGGAGGTAGCCATAGGACTCTGGCGCTTCTGCCTCCCAGACCTCTCCACCTGCATGTCCCACCTCAAACTCAGCATGTCAGACTGATACCATCATCTTCCCTGCCAGTCTGCTCCTCTTCCAGACTTTTCCGTTTCTATTAATGGCACCAACATCTTCCCCGATGCCCAGGCTCGAATGAAACACGACTGTCATCTTCTACTCCTCCCTCCCTCACCACCCACATCCAATTGGTTGCCAAGTGTCTGTGCCTCTCTTCCTTTGCAAGATTTGTCACATCCTTCCCTTCCTTTCCATTCCCACGACCCCATCCCCCACCCTGGATTAGGGCCCACATTACATCATTCCTGGTTAGTACAGTAGTCTCCTAACCAATTCCCTAGATCAAAATCTTTCCCCCTCCAAATCACCATGAACATGTTGCCAAATTAATCTTCCTATATCATTTTTCAAAAGTTTTCAATAGTTCCTCAATGCATACAGAATAAAACTCATATTTCTTAGCCAGGCTTTCAAGGCCCTTCCATCAGCTATCTTTCCAATTTTATCTCACATACCTTCCCTATACACTCTAACCATACTGAATAAC